>JAQPPZ010004335.1:1200000-1520652 GCA_028583015.1 Wollemia nobilis | reverse complement strand
TGATAGCGCTTCATTGTGCCTAAGAGGGATGTTGATTAACTCATCAATATGGTAGAGACCCGTTATGGCATTAGCACATGAATTTCTCTAGGATTTGCATATATAATTAGGGCCTTAAATAGACATTCAATTTCTCATCCTAGCTTCACAGGGAAGCCAAGAACAAGAAACGGTTATGTTTGGGTAGTTGTAGGGATGCTTCCAGAAGTTTAAATCTCCTAATCATTTAATAAATAATTACGCTTAATTAATTTCACTCAACTTTGGTAGTCCAAGTTAGTTATAGGATTAGTCGCTATTGACAGGAATGACTATAGGCATGTAGCTCGTAGCTGTTATTGATAGGCATGGCTAGCCTGTATCCACTCTAATTTTCAATGGTGATGGAGACCATTGTTGATGATGATAATGGCTAGGACTGCATAGGACTAGACTACCCTATATGAGTGGTTAGAACCACTATTGGATCTTAAAAATTTCCAATATCAGTAATATGGTCTGCAAAGGTGTCCATATGAGTAGCCTCCTAAACATCATGTGTTTTAGGTGTCTACATATGCTCCTTTTTGAGATGCATTATGGGAAAATACAACACTAAGCAAAAATAGAAAATCTAATGCCATATTTTAGGTTGATTGATGTTCATTGATCTGGTCAATGTTATATGCCTCAATCATGGAAAGGGTGTGCATCTTTGAATCATTACTTTTGATGGAATGGAAGGCTTAAATTGAGTAAAAATTTGAAGCTCTCTGAATAAAATTAGATCATTTTATTTGCACTAACAAAGGACCGATAGTCATATTGACAAAGGTTTAAATCACCATATTTTGCTTTTTACCTTTGCAAATGGGGAAGCTTATGATAGTTGTTAGCAATGATTCGTAGGATGAACGCAATTCACATGATTAAGTATTTAATTATTGATTTTTATTATGAATTATTTGATTATGACTACCCCATCAAACTATGAGTCGATGAGGAAAATGACAAGTGATGAAAGCAATGAGTCGCTTGACCAAGATGACTAATTTGGACAGTTCAATATGATTAAATTTATTGTAAGGTAGGTTCTATTACAGTTGTTATTTCAACCATTAATAGTAATTGTACATCTCTATCCCATGGAGTAGTATAGCCACAATAGCCTTCTTATGAACTCAAGAAGATAGCAATTCAATTTAAGCATATGATGAATCACTATGTTCAATTATTAGATGAAATTTCATAGAAGAAATGAAATGAAAACCTCGTTCCTGTGGAGTAGTCCGATCACAATGGCTTTCTTGGATATTGAAGTGAAGACATTTCAATTTTTCAATGAATAATTTGGTTCAAATGGACTTATGGTAATTTACTCATCTTGTCGGATTGCATGGAGTGCAAGTCGCTACAACTTCCAAGCGTGTAGAATAAATAACTAGGTATGAGATACACTATTGCAAATATACAAAAATCGTACATATAGACTATTGCAAAATTGTAAATAAATTGAAAGTGTGATTCATGTAACCATTTGAAAAGATGAAATAACAAAATAGAGTGCTCTCTTTTATTAATCAAGTAATATTCGATTACAAATAAGTACCTCTTAGGGATACTCAATTTTATATAAATTTACCTAGTATGTGGCCCAAAATGGAGAAAGATGCACTTCAATGGTCCTTGCTTCTCCACTAAATATAATTATGGAGATATTACTAAGCCACCTCTATTTCTTGATATCAATATGATGGATCTTTATGATCTTTAGCCTTGCAATTGTTATATGACCTGCACACATGAAACAACAAAGATAGTTAGTAGCATATGAGGCCTCTCGAAATGAGGTTTGTCTCTTGAATAGTGTAAATCATAAAGCAAATACATGAAAATATGTAAAGATACATGAAATACTAAAAATAATGCTTGAAATATGGAAATAAGTGCATAAATATAGAATGTAAAGCTAATTAATCTAGATTAGAAATCAAATGGAAAATATTTGTAATCTGATCTAAAGGATAGAATAAAGGAAAAGTCACAACATCTCGTAGTCATTGATGCTTAGAGTAGCCGACTCTTCTAGATACTATCAACATCGATGGCGATGTCTATGGGTCGTTGATGAAAATAGTGGTCATAGGATGAACGTTCTACTCTCTATGTTTTTATCTAGTTGATGATCAATTCTGATGTCAATTTTCTTGACATTATTGATGTGTTCTTACATAATGACTTAGGGCAAGAATTAGCTCAACATCATGGTGAATTTGTAGTTGAACAATGGTGAAAGTGACTCTTCAAACTTTTTTTAAACTAGGTCCATGATTGCAACTTGAGACACAATTTTGGCAACACTTGGACTTTTATAAGAGGTTATCTCTCTAGTTGTAGCTTGACAGTGTTTCGTTGTGATGAATTCAAGATATTTTTCTCAATTTTTGGGATGCCTTAAATAGACTTCCCAATTCTTCACCTTGGCTTCTCAAGGATGCCAAGATCAAGAATATGTTGGCATGGAGCATTTAGGGTGAGGATTTTGAAAGCTTCATAGATGCAACCACCCAAGAAATCGTTGCAAATTTGTTGAATGCAATTGATTTTACTTACCTCAGGTAGCCCAATTTTGTTACAAACTCGACCACTATCGATAGGTGTGGCTATGATCAGGCCATACCATAGCTTCTTTTTATAGGAAAAACTATGGTCAAGTCATCCCTTAGATGCTATCGATAGGCTTAGCTATGGTCAGGCCATCCCACGGTCACTCTCAGCGTTAGCGACGATGGTTGAACAAGACTAGACTGCCCTAATTGAGTGGTTAGAACCACTATTGGATCTTGAAAAGGTCCAAGATCTATCACATGGCCTATAAATATGTCCATATAAGTAGCCTCCTCAATATGATACATTTTAGGTGTCTACACATAGAAAATATGAAAAGGAAGAAATAAGAAGAAATAAATAAATAAAGAGAAGGAAGAAGGAAAAAAAAAGAAGGAAAGGTGCAAACAAGCAAGCTAACTTGGAAGATGTAAAATTGAACTCTAGAAATCAAAATTAGAAAAAAAATATTATATTTTAATGAAATTAATTTTAATTGATTGATTAATTTAGGATATTAATTTTTGATTAATTGAACTGATGGAAAATTTTATTTTATTTTTTATTTTTTTTAGAGTACTCGAGAGTTGTGAGTGGAGATCTAGCTCCTCGGAGTTGGATATAGAGGTACTCAAAAAAGCAGAGAGGGATGCACTAGAGGTGGTGGGGCTAGGCCACCTGGTGATGTTACCTTGAATAGAGGTAGACAAAGCCCTACTGATGACACTGGTGGAGAGATGGTACCCAAATTCATCCACATGTTGGTTACCCATAGGAGAGATGACCGTCACACTAGAGTATGTGTGGTGCATATTGTGTATCCCTACTAGAGGGATAGTAGTTTACAAAGCATGAGGGAGACTAGCAACCATGCAAAATTTTGTAGGATATTGGACCCACTAGGTGCAAGAGAGCACCATAGTTGTATATGACCTGGTGGGGTGATATAGGGTGGACCCATTGACAATTGTGCTCTATAGGGTGGTGGTAGGATAGTTGATGTACCATACCAACAGGCAACATTTATCATGGATGATGGTGGGTGTAGTGGTAAACATGTGACACCAAGTATTTTGGTTTGCATGGGGTTCATATGTGCTAGCCCACTTGTATAGGATATTGTACAATGTTGTGTACAAGTGGTATACATGATTAGTGTGCACAAATTTTCTCTAGGTATGGAGTTGGGAGCACATAGTGGTGTGAAGACTAGATGCACTACTAGGACCATTACCCATCTTAGAGTGATCAGTAGCATATAGATGGTCTAGGTACCTAAAGTGGGTCACAAGGACCTATGTAGGGCACCTACCACTAGTGAGGTGGGTAGTAGATGAGTTGAGGGAGGCTAATATTATATGGTGACCTTGGTATCTACACCTAGGATAGGCTAAGGATAGGATAGAGTCGATGAGGCTAACTACAAAGAGAAGAGAGCCAGAGAACTTCTGGTTTGACCGAGTCTTGAGGCATTTTAGGATCTTACAAGGAATCCTAGACCTAGGATATTACTGGTATCAAAGAGTCTATTGGGACCCAATAGGGGTGGAAGGTGGACCAGACTTGGCCAGGTGAGCAGAGGAGGACTTGGAAAATTCTACTTACATGGATCTCAATATGGACGACACAGGAGTGGCCTTTGACTATAGGTGGTGGTATAGAGGATTCATGCTTCAGAGGTTCTCCCCACCTATTTTGATACAAAGGTGCCAGGTTATGGGCTTGGGTATATAGTAAGCTTTTCAAGAGGTAGCTTGTAGAACCATAGAGAGGGCACAGTAGGGTCTAGTAGCTTCAAGCTAGAGGTAGGCTTAGGTTTAGATTAATTTTATGATAGAGGACACCAAAACTGCAAGGACCAGGGAGGTAGGGGCATCTAGAGTTTCCACCATAGAGGCTAAGATACTACTAGGTGGAGGATCGAGAGAGGCCTCCACATCAATAGTAGTTGGTCGAGGCCAAACTTTGGAACAAGGGGATTTGAAGGAGGAGGTATAGGTGTTATGAGCACAAGAAGTGATTCTATAGAGATAGGTGGACCTACTCCAGGAGGACAGGTCCAAGGGGATCGAGGGACTATGGGGCTCATTGAGTACTGCAAATAAATAGGGATGCAGTTTGAGTAGAGGTTGATCACCCCTAAGGAGAGGTGAACCATATAGACATAGAGTGCTAGAGGCTCGAGCAAAGGGGATGGTTGTCATTGGGAGTAGCCAAGCTGGTGATGGAGTTCACCTTATATATTTGGAGCTACAGAGGGTAGGGGAGAGGTTGGAGGTAGCCATTCAGTGGGCTACCTTTTATGATATCATGTAATACCAAGTGATACTAGTGGAGTAGAGAGTAACACTCCCTCCATCCCTTCAATCAGCTAGCAGATCATAAATATTATCATATTCACCATTTGTGGGTATGCGATTGCCTGGACCACATCCTCTAGGTTGAGTAGAGGATAAAGGCTCTCAGAGCTAGGGCTAGGGATTGGAATGACATGCCAATTTTGATTGTGGCATGCATCCCTAGGGATTGGTTGAGTGTACTAGGACTAGAATGTGGTACACCAACCAGACACAAATGTATCTTTCTTTTTCTCATCGAGTAATACCTAGCTGCTTCTTAATATATTTTTATGAATGTGTGTATGTGATTTGATTTAATTTAGATATTTTTTAATTTTTATATTTTATGCATGCAATCTATCTTGATGCAAGGCTATATGAAATGCATGGATGGAATGGATGGAATAAATAAAACACAAGACAAAATAATAAATAAAACCAACAAGGAGAATAAGAAGAAAGAAGACAAAGGAGAAGAAGGTCTAAAGGTCAACCATATAAAATAGAGAAGGATAGGCAAAACATAGTATCAAAATCAGCATAGGTCTCAAGGGGCCAATGTGATTAAATACTATAAATTGTACCAAAAATGAGGGAGCTAAACTCACTATGGATATAGTACTCATCGTAAAGGATGAGGTGTTGGAGTTTGATCTGATATGGTTGGTTGCTCACTAATTGACTATTGTGGGGTGATTACTTGCTAGGATGTATTCTAAGGCCTGTTGAAAATAGCCAAGGAGATTATACTATAATGGGGTGTTGAGCCCACTGAGTTAAAAGGGAGTATAACCTGATAGAATATCATATCCAATAAGATACACACTAGGATGTATAATTATCCTATGTTGGGTGTAATATATAAGGACAAAATATATTAGGTGAGTGCTATCCCTGATAGGGGTTTAAAGCTAAACACTATATAGTGAGTGGAAAAATGTGCAGAGAAGACAACTTAGAGAAAGAAATAAAGTCTATGTATTTCCTTGTCAAAAGCAAAGGAATTCAAAGAATAAAAAATGAAGGCAACGAAAAAATGACAAGGAAATATTAACAAACTATCATCCTTGATCTAATAGATACTCTCGCTACTTCCAATACCAAGGAAGACAAAACTTGAAGAAGTAGACAAAAGCAAAAAAAAATACTGAAGAAGAAAACCCTAGGTGGGGATCTTACTAGGCATCAAAACCCTAGAGAGAGTGCAATGCATGTGAGTTATGACCTAACTAGGTATCATCACATACCATTGTTGTAATATCCCAAAAATATATATGATCAAGTAGTCATGAACAAGAAATCATGCAAAATATGGCATTCAACCATGTAAGTTGTATTAAATATTAGGCAAGCAATGCAAAAGGATGACAAGTAACAATGCAGTATGAACAAGCAGATGGATGCAACAAAAAATTCCAATGCATAGCTAAATGATAATTAATTGATTCTATGCAATTTTTATTTGTTTTTATGATTTATTATTAATTAATTTAATTTATTAGTTTAAGCAAGCAAAATGAAATTCGATACAAAATCTAAGTTTCACGTCTTTCTTAACAAAAAGAATAGGTGTACCATGGACTGTTTTATCAAATAAATCTCTAAAAGGTAAGCCTTATCGATAGTTAGGATTACGAAGAGGCTCATTCATAGTTCTTTCTTTGGCATCCATAGCACAATAATCAATGCATTCTCAAATAGAATTATTCTTTTTAACCTAAGGAGGAGCAATTCCTAACTTCACAAGATCACTATAGGATAGAAAAATAGGATCCTCTTCCAAAATATAAGGCTTAATTTTAGATCATACAAAATCAATAATATTGCAAAACAAGATATCAGAAGAATAAGGGGGACCATCATCCTCATCACCCACTCTTGAATTTTGATAATCCATATATTTAAGATGATCATCATTATCAAATGGTAAAGGTTGGTCCTTACTAGGTATAAAAGCTATACCACATCTCCCAAGCCAGATATTGACATCCAAAGGCTCTTGAATGCCCTTATATTATGGCCCCAAAAATTTACCTACATATCCCATACTATATAGGATCTATTTAGGAAGTGGGTAATCATTGGAAAGGTAGCAATGAGCAAAAGAAAACTCAATGAGAGAGGGGTTGCTACCATGTATATTTTCTTCAAAGGAAGTTCCTACAAATATAAAGGTACACATGAAAATGTGTACAACATCCCCTTTATTATGGTGCAAACCCATGGTTCTTGGTGATGGTGGTAGCTTGGCTAGATCTAGAAGAGGTGATTGAAGAAACTAATTATCCTGATCCTGAGATGAGAGATTCAAAAGGTTTTCCTCACTCAATTTTAAATTTTGAAATTGTTTTGCTATTTGATATGAGGAATGTGGAGAAACCATTCAATAAATAGGACATAAGTTAAACTCAGATCCAGCTTGCTCTACATTTGAATAAAATGCAAATGGTCAAGGGTCACCCAAAATGGTGATAACTTGGTTTTTGAATTCAATTTTTAAGCATTTATTAAGAGAAGGGATGACCTTCATTGCATGAATCCAAGGTCATCCAAGAAGAATATTAAAATATGTAGGACAAAGTACCACATAAAACAAAGTATCTAATATTTTAGTCCCAACCTTGAGGGGAAGATATATGACACCATAGGCTTCTTGGGACTCATTGTTGAAAGATTTTATAATGATATATTATTTTGTTAAATATTCCTCTTTTAATACAAATTTTTGAAAGAATAGATATGTACACAAACTGAGGGAAGAACCATTATCAATCAAAATTCTCTTAATAAAGGTATCCCCAATAAGTGCAGTGATGTAAAGTGAAGAATCTTCTTGTAAGTTTGAGGAAGTTTTATCATCATTCGAGAATGATATATGTATCCCAAGAGAACCTATGGCATCATCTATAGCATTGGAAAAAATATATGAAGGAACTAATTATTGCTTTAAAAATTCTATCAAAGAATCTCTATGGTTGGGAGAATATTGTAGGAGTTCTAAAACTGATATCTTTACAGAAGTACTAGCCAACTACTTTTGAATATCAAATGAAACCTTAGGCTGCTATCTCAATACAATAGGTAGAGTCCTTGTATTTGGAACTTCTTTTGAGTATTCTTAAAAAATGAACCAAGCAATAATATAGGATTATGTTCTTGCTGAGGATGCTAATTTTGAGCTTATCTTCTTGTAATTAACCCAACTATACCAACCATATTACCATAGGGAGGAGGCTCATTCTGATGAGCCACGTGATTTGCTACTTGTTGATTATGTTTTGGAAATGGATCTTTAAATATTCCCATATCTTGATTGGTAGTTATAGTTTGTTGGGTAGGTACTTGACTATTCACTACTTGATAATTACCTAATTCAGTAGATATTGCATCAATCAAATCCTAAACCACATGTTTCAACTTCTTACAATAATTTTTCCAATGACCTTCCACTCTATGATATGCACAAAGCTGACCTGCTTTATACCAATGAGTTGTAGTATCTTTTTGTCTTATGTGAGGTAATTCAATTGCCTTGGCTTCTAAAATTTATTTCAAAGCTACTTTCATAAACATATTAAGCCTTGTCAATTTCCTTTATGGAGGTTTCTAAAGAACTAGATTTTGTAGGTTGTTAGTAACATTTTTAATAGGCCTACTATCCATTCCACTATCACCTCCTATGTGCTTGTTCTTATGTTTATACTTAGTAGGTTTCTCTCTGTGACTTTGAGTTGATCTCTTATGATAAGGGATTGTTCTACTTTTCTTGCTAAATCAATTTCTTGATCAAAATATGTAATAGTAGTAGTCTCTAGTGCATAAGATAATTGTTCTTGTAAATTACCAATAAATAACTCAAGAATATCCTTTGGAGGTAAAGTATACCTCAAACATCCAACTAAACTTATCCAACAAGCTAAGAATTCTGAAAAGCTTTCCTCTTTATTTTGTTTCAAACTGTAGGTCTAAAATTCACATACTCCTTTCCTTTAGGCTAATGGATCCGCACCTTGAAGGCGAATATGGGAATGATAGGTCTACACCTAAGAGGAGAGGTACTTGAGTTTGTACCCTCTTATAGTGATTTTTTGTTTAATTAGGTGGGTTCACCAGGAAATATTTTATGGCAGTTTCCACACCTAGGTTTTGGTATTTGTTTTAATGTATTCCTTTTATCAAATCTCACATACACCTAGTTTGACCAATATGCAACAACATTAACCTATATGCAATTTTGATTTCTATGAAGAAAAAAAATAGCAAAAAAGTGAATTTAAATGAACTATGCAGTGCTTAAAGGAAATTTAAACTTTAACTTGTATCCGAAAGTCTAATGTAGTTTCTACTTCTTTGTTGCAGGTAAAATCAATCAAAATCAAGCAAGATCGGGTGGTACGATCTGATAATTAGGTAATCTTATTATGCAGAAATCCAACTGATCAGAATAGGACATTACAGTATGACAACTTTGATATAGAAAACAATAGATTTACATAATAACATCCATTTATTGAAGTGAATTGTGATCAATAATAAACTTAAAAGGACAATGATTGAATGTAGATCTATGCTAAATACATGAACATTCATGAAAAAGTGATGAAATATGAATATAGAAGCTAATGTGTCAATGATAATGGATTGAAAATTATCTAAAAGATAATAAATATGATCTAAAATAGAATAAATAAGACAATAGAATGCAAATAACGAGTTCTAGATGCCCCCAAGTAGCTTCAACAACAAAAATATTTGATGCAAACAATATTAGGTAGTTTTCTGTAATATCAGGCAATTTTCCACGATATCGGGCAGTACGATCCTGCACGAATCTAGTCGATGCACAAATCCAACCTGTAAAAACACAACAAAGATGTGAAATACTAGAGTGAAAGTATATGAAATTTCTAGGAGGAATCTAGGGTGAGGAGCCTAGATTAAATAGAATTGAATAGGTTGAGAGGTTGGGCTAAAAATGAAGAAGGTTACAACTTCCCCTATTCTAGACAAAATCGTTCGAGCTGATTGTGCAATCGTCGTGCAGTTGGCCAGGTAAGGACAAATAAGTTGCAATTATTTTTGTCGCTTTGCTAAAGTAGGAAATTTTTAGTTTTGGATAAGATCGGACGATCCGATCTCGTACAAGATCATCTGATCTTATATTGGGCGATCCAATCTTGCACATTTAGGTCCAATCTCAGATCGGGTGATCCAATCTTGCATAGGATGTTAGACATGCACATAGTTTTTTGGAAATTTGAGGGGTCAAATGGTGTCAAAAGTGGACATATAATATACCATTGGAAATACATTTTTCCCCCTCTTTGACGTATTTATGAACAATAAATGCATAAAATAAAAGTGTATACACTTGAGTAGAAATAATTATAATTGGAATGGGTAAAAAGGAGTAGATGGTTTAGAATAAATAGTTCATGGGAAATTTATGTTTTAGAAAAATAATTACTAATTTATTTACTAGGATGCCCCCTCGAGTTTTTACACCAAATTCTACGTTTGGTGGAAAACTCAAAATTTTATGATATATATATTGATCTTCTTTGTTTTATTTTATTGTGTTATTTGTTGAGTATATATTACATTTGCTTATGATGGTTGTGTTACATAATTTCTTGTAATCATGCTTTGATTTTTGAACATTTTTATCATGTTTAAAAAGGAAAATAATTTTGCAAAGTGTGTTTTGAAAAATTTATTATTGTGTGATGATAAATTTGATGGATTAGCAATGAACCTCAAAGGATGTTGTGTTGTTATATGACCATTGGTGGAGATCGATGCTCACTAGGTCATGAAGTGGATCCTGTTGTGAGGAAGTTTTGCATTGCTAATACTAAAAGATTGTGGGCTCAAGAGTGACCTTGAGGCTTATTATGATGAAATGATATGTTGGGTTAAAAGATATTGATTTGAGAACATAGGTTGATAAAGATTGTTTTTGTGAGGGATATAAAGTGATTTAAGTATGAAAGTTTGGGAATGATGACTTACGCTAGACATAGAATTCCTAGTGTGAAATTTGAGAAAAATAATTTCTAAGAATTAAACCATCATCGCGAAGTCAAAATGCAATGCATGATAATATGAAATTATTTATTTTTAAGTCATAAGTTGATATGAAATGAATCATTTGTATCACATATTTAAGAATATTGATATGGGATTTTTTAGAACTAAAAATTGAGAGAGATGACTTGCGCTAGGCAGAGGATTCCAAGTGAAAAAATTTGAGAAGAATAATTCCTAGGAATTATACCATCATCGCGAAGTCAAAAATGCAATGCATGATAAATGATTTTGGACTATGCAAGTTGTATTTTGAAAATAAATCATTGTGTCACATGTTGAAATTTTTTAAAGACAATCAATATGTATATATATATAATCAATATGTATATATATATATATATTGTATGTAATTACAAAAAAAATGAAGTGATATGGATTAATGTGAATAGTTATAAACTAATGTTTTCTAAAAAATATTAAAGAAATATTTTAAATTATTTCCAAGACAAAGTCAAATTTATCAAGAACCAATGTGTGATGTGTGAGTTCATTATCCATCTTGATTTATCATAATGATATAAAATATCTCAAGGATCAAATGTGTGTGCTTGTGAAATTGATTTACCAATTTTGAGTAAGGTAGTGATACAAGCAAACTTTTATGAACCAATGTGTGTGCAAGTAAAATGTTCATTAACTATGATTTTGTGCATGCCATTGTACTGAACTACTATGCAAGTAAAGTTACCAAAAGCTAGCTAATCCACAAGCGGATATTGGTCTATACAAAATAAGGTCGCTAATGGGTCACTTATGTGACATACATGTCATCATGCGAAAGGATTTATCCAAGGTCAAGTGGGTTGGGCACAAACCACCTGTTATGGGGCTTACATCATGGTTTTCAAATGATTGAGGAATTCCAGGGATTCAAGGTCACTACCCCCTTATTTTCTTCTGATTTTTGGAATAGGGATTTTTGTCCATTTTAAACAAGGGGATTTTATTGCTTTTGTAGTGGAACTACATTTTCTTTTTTTTTTTTTTTCTTTTTCTAGATACTTGCCCAGATTAGACGTAGAGCAAGGGATTTTATTCGGGTAGGGGGGGAGCTTGTCCTTTTTCCAATTCTCAATATTCTAGACCATGCGCATGATAGGATAGTAAGGGAAACTTTTCACTTATGGAACTAAGACTACTATGTAGTATCCAATTTCCCAAAAATAAAAATTTATTTAATGAAATAATAGTGCTTTTCGCTGCAAGAGATATTTATAATCAAAGTGATAAAATCATAATTATATAAGATGTAAATTAAGTGCATGGTTCAAGATAACTTTTGAATTTATCTGAAATAAAATAAAATATTTCTTGAATTTTTGGATGATAACACACACTAATGCAAAATGAATAACTTAACAATATTGAAATATTTTTGGATATTTTTATGCTTTTTTATTTTTTTTGGTTTTTTTGATGTTTTAATGATGGAATTGGTGATCTATATACACTATACAAGGTGATTTTGATTATAGCATGTCTAAGGCGACTTCAAAATCAAAGGAGGTTTTGAAGAACAATTTGGTTGTGGTGTAGGTGATTGAAGTTGATTTTTTGATGTTTGATATTGTTGTGATGAAGAATAATAAGTAGATGTAGATGAAGAAAAATTATGGACAGAAGATGACGATGATAATAAAGAGGAAAATAATAGAGAACTTGATGTGATAACGATAAAGAAAGATAGAATGAAGAACAAAAGGTAACAAATAAAAGGTGTCAATGGTGATAAAGATAAATAGAATAGAGAACTTAATGTAGCGATGATAAAGAAAGAAAGAATAGAGAATACAAATTCCCTATGAATGGGAGAGGTTTGCAAAAGTTTCAAAAAGGATATCTTAGTTGGAATATTGTCTGATTGTGGTTGAATATTGAAGGAGACTTTAGGTTGAGATGTCAATGCTAAATATGGGTTTTCTATGCTTGTATCTTCTTTTTTATTATTCTTCAAAACTAAGAGAGATCTTGAAGGTTGGTTGGATGAATTTTTATCAAATTGAGTTGATTGAGCTTGAGGTTGCTCACTTGTAGTTTTTATCATATTATTAGTGATATCATTGTGATTAGACACGTTAGGATGTAATATTTGTTTGGTTTTCTATTATTGATGCTTGATTAGTTCTCTTATGAGTTTATCAATGATTGGTCCATTACCTCTTTCTTCTTGATTGTGAGTAGAATGATGATGATTAAATTATGAAGTATGATGTGATTGCATGGTATGATTGGAAGAAGAAGCATTTCTTGGTTGAGATGAATGTGTTGTGTTGAAAGAAGAAGGTTGAAATTTTTGTGATTGCAATGATGATAGAGAAGAATTACATATGGATTGAAGAGTTTGACATGAATTTTTAATGGGAATAATACCACTATTATGAAGAGGTTGAGGTGAATAAGTGTTTTGTAGAGAAGAATATGGTGGTAATTGTTTATTCATTATTTGAGTTTGTTACTGAGAGTTTTGATTTTGATCTTGTTTCCTGGTGATGGTTCCAATAGTATCCACAACATTATTATTTCTCAAATAACCAAAATGAGGTCTAGTATTTTCTACTTTTTCATTTGTATGCATTTTTTGAGATGATGGTTGAACAATCTTTCTCCTAGGGAATGGTTCTTCTGGAATTGACAAATCTATAAACTCAATCTGATTCATACTCAGAACTATTTAAGGTAATATCTAGTTCACTTATTGTTTCACTTTTTTTGTCACTTTTAGTATCTTCTGAAGATGAATTTTTAAAGTATTGTATTGGTCTAGTTGTGACTACAGAAAAAGTAGGTACATAGGAGGTTTGAAAATTTTGTTCTGGTAAAAATATACTAATGGTTCCCACATATCAAGTTGGGTTAGGAACATTGTGATGATCTACTTGATTTACTGCTTCTTTACCATGTTTAGGTAATGGATGTTGAAAAATATCTAGATTTTGATTTGCATTTTGATTTGTTTGTTTTTGGGTATTATTTTTTGTGGGAAATTGTTGAACTTCCATATTACCTTTATAAATAAAGTCTTGTATCATGTGTTTCAAAATTTTACAAGAATTTATAGAATTTCCATGTACTTGGTAAGAATTACAATGTAAATAAACTCTAAATCCAGCTACAGTTGTATCTGGTTGTCTTACATTAGGTAACCATATCAAGCCTTGTTCCAATAATTGAGGTAAAATCATAGTTAAGTGTTGATTTAATATTTTGAATTCTCTTGGTGGCTTATCTGGTATTTTCAATACAAATTTCTTTCATTTCAGCAAGATTAACATTTGAGTTGTTTTTGCTATCAATGACCCCATCACCCACTACTTGCTTATTCTTATATTAATTTTTAGGAGTCTTATCTTCATATTTCTTCTTAAATTGTCCTCTTCTAATGATATCATATTCTACCCTTATAGCTAGATCAATGGCTTGATCAAAGGAGGTTATTGTGGTAGTAGAAAGCTCATAAGATAGTTTTTATTGCAAATTACCAATAAATATGTTCAAAATTTCATGATGAGGTAATGCAAAATGTATTTTGCCTAAGATTTGTCTCCACTTAGTCAATAATTCAGCAAAACTCTCATATTTACCTTGTTTCATATTGTATAAATCCTTTATGGTTATATGCCTCTCTATATAGGAACTAAATTGATGAACAAACATCTTTGTTGTTTATTCAAAGTTCCTTAAAGAGTTTGTAGGCAGTTGATAGTACCATTCTAGAGCCATGCCTCCAAGAATTTTAGGGAATATTTTTAGAAACAACAAGTCATCATGAGAATTATCATGACATGTTGTCCTAAACATGCGAATATGCCCAATAGGATCTTCGATTCCTTTATATATCGGGAGGAAAATCATAGGGAAATGTTTTGGATATGGTTGGGCAACCACAATGGGTTCTAAGGGTTGGCTACACATCTCTCTATAACTATATGAGGGACAATAGGGATCCATTTGATCTAATATTGAAGCTAATTTTTTGACCATGTCTTCTAGGCCCTATGGTTTTCCACCAAATTGTTGCACTATATTGTTGTTTCTTTGATAATTTGATGTTGTTGTATAAGGATTTCCAACTAAAATACTATTGTGTAAAGTGTTGGTAGGAGGATTATTGTGAAGCTATTGTGGAATTGTGTTCTGTTGAATTTTTTGTTGATGATTGGTATTTTGCACTTGTTTAGCTTTTTGTTGGTTTGAAATTTGTTGATTAAGATCTTGAGTGAAAATAGATGTGAAGGGTTGTCTTTTTTGTTTAGAATTTTTAGGGTTGCTATCAACATTCTTGGATGATTGTGCTACCGGTTTTTTAAACATTTTGAGTTTAACGTATCATATTTTGAGTAGATGGTCCTACTTGATCATTATCTTGGTCTTTTGAATTCATATATGATAATGAATTTGTATGTATCCAAAATGCAGACACTAAGGCTTATTCCATATCACCTTCTCCTGAATTACCAATTTGTACTGCTTGATTAAACTCTTCTATGTAGTTTTTTATAAATTGGGTAAATTTTCCGATAGACTCAAATTTAACATTTCCTTTTTCATCCAATGTAGGTTCATCAGGATTTTCTATTTTGTCTTCTCCATTATTATTATCTTCACCTGGTTCTAAATATACATAATCTTCAATGAGTATTCTATCATCAACATTTTCTTGGTCTTGTTCTTCCATATGACCAGATTCTACTTGTTTACCACTTATTAATTTAGGCATTTTGATTTTAGGCTTATTTTTATCCTTCAATGATATATATATATATATATATATATATATATATATAGTTATTTATTTATTTATATATATATATATATATAACTTTTAATTTTTGGGTAACATATATGGTTACAGTTCTTCCTATGTTGAAATCTAACATCTATGAAATGGACTTAAAGTGTGTAAATTTTTATTAATGATATTTTTGGTTTTATTTTATATTTTTATGTGTTTTATGTTGTTATGAATCAGAAAGATGCCTAATGTTTTTCACATCGGGTTCACCAAAGAATGTAGCTCTAAAATTCACAAACTCCTTTCCTTCAAGATAATGGATCCGCACCTCAAAGGGGAATGTGGGAATGATAGGTCTACACCTTAGAGGAGAGGTACTTGATTTTTTACCCTCTGATGGTGATTTTTCGATGAATTAGGTGGGTTCACCAGGAAACATTTTATGGCAGTTTCCACACCTAGGTTTTGGGATTTGTTTTAATGTGTTCCTTTTATCAAATCTTGCATACACCTAGTTTGGCCAATATGCAACTACATTAACCTATATGCAATTTTGATTTCTATGAAGACAACAAATAGCAAAAAAGTGAATTTAAATGAACTATGCAGTGCTTAAAAGAAATTTAAACTTTAACCTGTATCTAAAAGTCTGATGTAGTTTTTGATTCTTTTTTGCAGGTAAAATTGGTTAAAATCAGGAAAGATCAAGTGGTACGATCTGATAATCAGGTGATTTGATTATGCAAAAATCCAACTGATCAGAACAGGACGTTGCAATTTGACAACTTTGATACAGAAAACAATAAATTTATAGAATAACATGTATTTATTGAAGTGAATTGTGATCAATAATGAACTTAAAATGACAATTATTGAATCACTGAATGTAGATCTATGCTAAATACATGAAAATTCATGAAAAAGTGATGAAATATAAATATAGAAGCTAATGTATCAATGACAATGGATTTAAAATGATCTAATAGATAATAAATATGATCTAAAATAGAATAAATAAGGAAAGATAATGCAAAAATAGAGGTCTAGATGCCCCCAAGTAGCTTTAACAACAAAAATATTTGATACAGACAAGATCGGGCAGTTTTCTATGATATCGGGTGGTACAATCCTGCATAAATCCAACCTACAAAACACAACAAAGATGCAGAATACCAGAGTGAAAGTATATGAAATTTCTAGGAGGAATCAAAGGTGAGGAGCCTATATAAAATAGAATTGAATAGGTTGAGAGGTTGGGTTAAAAATGAAGAAGGTTACAAATTTTCCTATTCTAGAAAAAATTGTTCGAGCCGATCCCGCAACCACCGTGTAGTTGGCCAGGTAAGGACAAAGAAGTTGCAACCATTTTTGTTGCTTTTATAAAGCACATAATTTTTAGTTTTAGATTATATCAAGCGATTTTATCTCTTACAAAATCATTTGATCTCAGATCGGGCAATCCGATCTTGCACATTTAGGTCCGATCTCAGATCGGGTGATTCGATCTTCCACATGAGGTTAGACATGTACATAGTTTTTTTGCAATTTGAGGGGTCAAACGGTGTTAAAATTGGACATATAATATACCATTGGAAATCTCTTTTTGAGCCCTATCCAATGGTGTAGGTTTTGGAAAATTTGGAGGGGATTTGTTTAGGTAAAATTAAGCTCAAAGATGACCTTACTTTTCTAGGAGGAAAACTAAGGGAAATGAGTCAAATTTTCATGTCTACATTTTACCCTCTCTTTGGCGTATTTATGAACAATAAATGCATCAAAGAAAAGTGTAGACACTTTATTAGAAGTAATTATAATTGGCATGGGTAAAAAGGAGTATATGGTTTAGAATTAATAGTTCATGGAAAATTTATGTTTTAGAAAAATAATTACTAATTTACTGAAGGATGCTTCACCAAAGAATGTATGTCTAAAATTTACACACTCCTTTCCTTCAGGCTAATGGATTTGTGCCTCAAATGGGAATGTGGGAATGATAGGTCTACACCTCAGAGGAGAGGTACTTGAGTTTGTACCCTCTTATGGTGATTTTTCAATGAATTAGGTGGGTTCACCATGAAATATTTAATGGTAGTTTCCACACCTAGGATTTGGGATTTGTTTTAATGTATTCCTTTTATCAAATATTGCATACACGTAGTTTGTCCAATATGCAACAACATAAACCTATATGTAATTTTGATTTCTATGAAGACAACAATAACACAAAAGTGAATTTAAATGAACTATGCAGTGCTTAAAGAAAATTTAAACTTTAACCTGTATCCAAAAGTCTGATGTAGTTTTTGATTCTTTGTTGTAGGTAAAATCAGTCAAAATCAAGCAATATCAGGTGGTACGATCTGATAATCGGGTGATCCTATTATGCAAAAATCCAATCGAATAGAATAGGATGTTGTAGTTTGACAACTTTGATACATAAAATAATAGATTTACAGAATAACACGCATTTATTGAAGTTAATTATGATCAATAATGAACTTAAAAGGAAAATTATTGAATGATTGAATGTAGATCTATGCTAAATACATGAAAATTCATGAAAAAGTGATGAAATATGAATATAGAAGCTAATGTGTCAATGAAAATGGATTTAAATTGATCTAATAGATAATAAATATGATCTAAAATAGAATAAATAAGGAAATAGAATGCAAACAACAAGGTCAGGATGCTCCCAGGTAGCTTTAACAACAAAAATATTTGATGCAGATAATATCGGGTAGTTTTCTACGATATCGAGCAGTTTTTTGCGATATCGCGTAGTTTTTTGCAATATCGGGCGATATGATCTTGCATGAATCTAGTTGATGCACAAATCCAACCTGCAAAAACACAATAGAGATGTAGAATACCAAAGCAAAAGTATATGAAATTTCTAGGAGGAATCTAGGGTGAGGAGCCTAGATTAAATAGAATTGAATAGGTTTAGAGGTTGGGCTAAAAATGAATAAGGTTACAACTTCCCCTATTTTGGACAAAATCGTTCAAGTTGATCCCACAACTGCCGTATAGTTGGCCAAGTAAGGACAAAGAAGCTGCAACTATTTTTTTCACTTTGCTAAAGTAGGCAATTTTTATTTTTGGACGAGATCGGGCGATCCTATCTTGCACATTTAGGTATGATCTCAGATTGGGTGATCCTATCTTGCACAAGAGGTTAGACATGTACAAAGTTTTTTAGAAATTTGAGGGGTCAAATGGTGTCAAAATTGGACATATAATATATCGTTGGAAAGCTCTTTTTGAGCCCTATCCAATGGTTTAGGTTTTGATAAATATAAAGGACATTTGTTTAGGTAAAATTAATCTCAAATATGACCTTACTTTTCTAGGATGAAAACTAAGGGAAATGAGTCAAATTTTCATGTCTACACAAACTATACACATCTTTCATTGTTATTTCCTTTTCAATGTAAACACCAAATTTTTGAACAAATAATTTTGTTGTTTCTTCAAAGTTCTTCAAGAAATAATTGGGTAACCGATAATAACACTCTAATGTCATGCCACCAATACTTTTAGGAAATGTTTAAAGTAACAACATGTCATCATAAATGAGATCATGGCAAGTTGTTCTAAATATTCTTAGGTGTTCATTGGATATTTTGTACCCTTATAAATAGATAAAATTGGCATAGAAAAATTCTTAGGATAAGGCATAGCAGCAACAATAGGATCCAATGGCTGATTACACATTTTCTTGTATCTGTAAGTAAAACTTGAAGACTAAATCATCTCAAATTTTGAAACCAACTGCTCTACCACATTTGTCAAGTTTTTTACTTTTGGGTTACTATTATGCATTATTCCCATATGTGTGTTGAGGAACCAATGGTTGATTCAGGTTGGAAGCATGGACATTGTTGTTATATGTGGCACCTTGTGAAAATGGATAACTAAAATTGGGTAGAACAAAAGCAAAAGCATTGATATTAGAATATTATGGAATAAATTGAAAACACTTTTGAGTAACACTACTAGTTATAGGAGCTTGCATATTCCTTCCAATGTTGGTGGTTGTAGTAGTGTCAACAACTTGGTTCAAATTGTTAGGATGCATTGATTTAGGCAAGGGGTTATTTTGGTCAAGCATAGGGGATCTTATTGGAGGAGGTGGAGTTTCAACTCTTATAAAATGAGCTTCTCTCTCCATGCCCTCAAATATCTTATCCTTATTAGCTTTCATAAAACCCCAAATGTACTCAAATAATGAAAATACAAACCTACCATTAGGGCCTTCGTAAGGATTAAAATTCAATTCAATTTCCATATTATCTTGTTCTTTTGGATATATGTTAGGATCATCTCTATCAATCTGATCATATTTAGGAGGAACATAATCAGATCCAAGTTACTTTCATTAACCTAGAAAATTGAAAGGATAGAAGAGAATGCTAGCAATAGAAACACAAAGATTTTTTTCAATTATTATTAAAGTTTTAAACCACCCAAAAAAATTTAATGATCTTGCTTAAAAATATTTTTAAAATAAATGAGGTGTTCACGTCAGGTTCACCAAAGATGTAGAGGGAGAAAATTGCCCTACCGGATACAATTCCCAAAAGCTGGATTCACAAGAGAGAAGTCTTTGGGGTGAACCACGAGGGTATGTTGTTCTCTACACTCAGTTCTAGGGAGAAGGGTTCACCAGGAATGGTTTAATGACTCACTCCAAGTCCTTTGGTTTTCAAGAATATTTAATGTGTGATATTCAAGACAATCACCTAGATTTGGTCTTTCTAGATCTATGCTATAAAATATAAAGGACAATGCAAAAATATAGAATGTAGGAATACAAGAGCTAACCCTAGAATGATTCTTTCCTTTGAATGCTTTTCTAACCTAGGTTTCTAAATAGAAAATATTTAAGCAAGGGCTCAAGAAGAGGTGCACAAATAGAATTAACCCTAGGTTCACCCTATATGTTGTTTATATTTAAATGCCTAGAATGTAATTAAATATATTTCTTATAAAATCATATCTAGGTTTTGCAATATAATTATAAAACACTCAACAAACAGCTTAAAGACTAACCAGAATACTTAGCTTATCCAGTGATTTATCCTTGCTTTTATCCCTTTATCCAAAGCTAACAATAATTTCTATTCCTTCAAGACAACTTAACAAGCAAAAATTGAAGCCCCCTAGGTCCTTTTAGCTGACCTTTGAGAAATAAAAGCAAAAATTGACCTTTGGAAGAAAAAAAACATAATACAATACAACAAAACAGTATGATGGAATCACAAAATAGAATGTAACATCAAAATCTAAATGCAGCCTAGAATGCAATGATGAAATTTGGGATAGTATATTACCCCTAGATTTTTCTTAGGTGAAATCGCACCCATAACAGGTGAGTGTAATAACGCACAAGCAAAATCGCACCCCATAGCAGGCTGGGCATGATTTTGCCTAAGTGAGACAAAAAATCTTAGACTAAAGTGAAATAATAAAACTGAGATGTAGTAAACAAAAACAAGTGTACAGTAGAGTGCTTTCACCTGGCAGAGTGCAAGAAAGCAAGCCAAAAGGTTTGAGACCTCTAGAATGGTTGATCTCTCCTTAGGGCTTCAACACCAATCCACCAAGAGTAAGCAAAAGTAATCAATAATCAATGCAACAAAAATCCAATCAATCTTCAAACTCTAAATTAAACTTGCTTGCACATGAAGAAAAAATATGCAGAATGAATAATAACATTTTGCGAGAAATCAAATATTAGTGAGCAATAAATCATTAATAATTTGTATAATGTCAAATTATGTGATCATGTGTGAAAAATGAATTCAAAACCTCCTTATATAGTGGATTTGAAGGTGAGAAATATGGTAAAACCAAGGAGGGCCAATGTAAAACATGCCAAATCCAAAAAATTAGGATTTCCTTGAGTAAAACCCTAAAAAGGCAAGATTGTGCCCTGTAAATACTGATTGCAATTTTGCCATGTGAAGTTGCACCCTATCAAGGACCGAGTGTGATTTTGCATAGAGATAAAACAAGAAAAAAAGGTGGGGGGATAAGCCTTGCCCTTGCATTAGGCAAGTCAAAGGGGTCTCCTAGTGGGCCCAAGGAATATTGCCCACTGAAGTGGGTCAATTTTCTATGTCAACAATATGCTTCCATATTTCATTGATTGTATGACACCAACCAACTTGCCTTACCTGAGGTTAAACCATATGACCCTACCAAGCGTAGTAAACACTATAGGGAACATTTTTTTTGCCCTTATCATAGGCAAAATGGGCATGACATAAAAAATTGCTATAATTTTAAAGGCAGTGCAAGATCTCATTGATTTAAGGGACATTAAGCTTGATAGTCCATTAGCCCAACATAACCAAAACCTTTGTATCTATCAAACACCACTTCCTCATAATTAGGAGGTGCAACTAAAAATAGGAGGGTCTAACACCAAGACTTATCCAAATCAAGTCAATCA
Organism: Wollemia nobilis; assembly: GCA_028583015.1. NCBI lineage: Eukaryota > Viridiplantae > Streptophyta > Pinopsida > Araucariales > Araucariaceae > Wollemia > Wollemia nobilis. The sequence continues at coordinate 1,498,445 of JAQPPZ010004335.1, read as the reverse complement.
TGTGCAACAATACCAAGGTTTTATGGGTGTTATCCATGTAGTCACCCGAGTTCAACAATGCACTAACCATAAAAATGCACAATAGCAACCTATTCAACCACCCATAGCACCATAGGCAAGTGTGTCTCAACCTACCACATCATCATCACCCATCCAAATTTCTACCAATCCTTCTCAACCCATCCATATTCCAATCTATCCAAATCCATCCATTCCTCCTATCAGTCACCCCCAAAGGCCAAGCATCTCCCTGAGTTGCCAATTAACTACTAATATAAAAATACATTTAGTTAAACTATCTATATATGATCTCATTCAACAATATCCACCACATTGCAAGGCATTAATGGATATTTTGAAGTCCATTGAAATTCAATCCCAAGATGCTAATACCTTTAGCAATTTTGTGGGGAGTATTCGAACATGTATTGAGTTATCTATTACATTCTACAATTTTTAAATCAAACCAATGTCATCAAAATCAGTGGATCCTCCATTGCATATCATGTCTCAAATTGATAATAATCCATTTAAATGAGTTTTAATTGATATTGGCTCCTCTATCAACATTATCACCACATCCTCTCTTCATCACCTTAATCTTCCACCAAATCACATGACTAAATCCACTTTCACCTTGAAAGCATTTAACGATGCTCTATGCTCCATAGTTGGCATTGCCATTTTACCCATTGAAGTGGGGGTCAAAATATTTCATACCATGTTTCACATCTTGGAAGGGTCCATGGCATACAATGTACTCCTTGGATGATTTTGTATGAGGTAAATGAGATGTGTCCCTTCTATACTCCATAAATACCTAAAATATGTACATGAGAGATAATTTTATTGTATACCAACGAATGTTGAATCGTTTAAGTGTTGAAATTTCATTCCAAAACCCTATGAATCCATGCTTCCTTCCACTCATATTTTTCTCACCTCATCAACCACAAAATCCACATCTTCATCAAAAGCTCCTATTCCTATGGAGCTACCCATAACTACATCACATCAAGCTTCCACTTCCATACTCCCATCTTCATCACCTTTGACTACATACACGTGTGGTCAAAATAAATCCACATCATTTGCCATAATTTCTTCCACATCATCCCCCATTCAACAACCACCTCAACCAAATTCCCCTCCATATATCATATAATGTCTCACAATTCAAATTGATAGATTCTACGATGCCATCCCAGTCCATACCTCTCCCATTATCGAAGCCCCAAGCTAATTTTGAGTTATCGATATCCACATCCGTATCCACATCATCCCAATTTGAAGTCCACTTCACTAATCCTAGCATTGGTGAATATGTGGTCCAAGACATCATAGTCATACTGCTCAAAATTCAAACTATTAAGGATTATGGTAACCCATGTGACCCATCCTTATCTATAGGAGTGGTGTATAACATGGTTTCAGTACCTAATAACATTAATTTTATGTATGGGTGGATTGATTCATCATCCAATATATCTTTCCTATATGAACCCACACAACCAACACCTACCAATATACAACATATATCAGGTTTTCCATCCCGATAGTTTCACATAGTTAATTGGTAAGGACATCACCTAGGATGACATGAATAGGTAATGCATGAAATTATCGATGTTTCATATCGATAAGCACATGACCATTCAAGTTTAGGCTATCATCCAATTTCATCCACTCCTCTCAAATAATCTTTTCAACGCTTAACATTTGAATTTAGGAGAAGATATCCATCACATTTATGACTCTAAATAGGAAATCTATGAATAATTTGATGTTATATCAATTACTTCTAATAAATCTGATGAGGAATCAACTCCCATTATTCCACAACTAAACATGATGAGTTTTATCTTAGAATGTTTCCCATCCATCAGCCCATCATTCGCTTACTTCTTCCACAAAAGTGAGCCAAAACAACCGGTAAACCACCACCTCCACTTCATTAAGCCACATCACCAGCCATTTTTCTTGTAATATATGTACATAATTAAAAAAAAAAAACAAATTAAAAATTTTTCAAAAAAAAAATTCAAATTGCATTGCATGAACATGGTTTTTTGCCAATTGCATTTATTTATTTATCCTACTATTTTTTAGGTTTTAAAAGCTCTAGAATTGGTTCTTGAAGACATGATCTATCCATCATACACCTTTCCAACCACCATTTTTCCCCTTTAAGTTAACATGAATCCTATTGACTTAGTCACCCCACTCTGTAATCCATATTATTTTGCAAAGCCAATTCCAATTGACATATGAACCGGATTTCCTCACCACTATACTTTACTGAATTTATCCTTTTTGAGGAATTATTAAGGGCTTTATCCAACTACATTCCTCCATCACCTGCACCTTCACCTTCACCTTCACCTTCAGATCCTGAGGTTTTCTAGGCAGATATAGATGAGGTTGAGTCAGAATAATTTGATCATTTCATAGATGATATTCAACTAATTCCAATGCTCCATCAACTTGAGGAAGGTTCTCAGATGTCTATTGAATATACCATCAATGTGAACCTTAGTTCAGATGCAGAAAATTCCTAAATTTTTAAACTTCGTAAAAATTAATCCACAGATTAACAAGAGCAATTAATTGCTCTCTTCAAGAAGAAAAAGGGTATTTTTGCATGGTCCTATAAATACATGCCTAGTATTGACCCTAACTTAGTTATTTACAATATCACCTTGCATTCTGATGCTAAGCCAATAAAACAAAAACTTAGAAAGATGCATCCTACTATTGCCCTCTTGGTCAAAGAAGAGCTTCAAAATTTGTTAGATGTGGGTTTCATTGTCCCCGTTGACTATCTTGAGTGGCTTTCAAACATGCTACCTAATCACAAGCCTAACGGGGTGGTACGCATTTGCACTATTTTTAAGATCTTAACAAAGTGTATCCTAAGGATGATTTTCCTCTTCCAAATATTGATACTCTTTGAAATGACCAAAAGTTGACATTTGATCTAACAACAAGTAATAACACAAGTCATTCAAAAATGTAATTCTTTATTCATGATAAGTTTGATATCAGTTACAAATAGGGAGAATTCCCCTTTTTCCTTTCATGAATACACTATAGGCTTGATGCCTTCTTCTGATGTCCCTTAGTGTAGGTAGGCTTCTTTGTATTTGGGCCATCGCAGGGTTGCTATTTTTTGGTGTTCTTCTCCTTCAAATCTACTGAATAACCTGAAAGAAACTTGCAAGAAAGGGTCAATACGTTGGTTGATTTGCCTTAGTCAGGACCCATATTTATAAAGATGAAATTAATATAAAACCATAATAAAAATTGAAATAAAATGTGCAAAAGGTAATAATATGCTAAAACAAAGCTTACCTTCCAAATTTGGGGTGATTTCGGGCCTGTAGACCCAATTTGCGACCCGGGTTGCAAACTTAGGCTGGATTCATAGGGCAGGTTGTGAATTGAAATGTGATGCTCCTTTGGTAATATCTCTTTGGTAGATAGGTCCTAAGGCAGCTGGGGTGCCTCTGTATGTTGTCAGAATTAGTATGTGCTCTCCGTAAACTAACTGTCTAATGTTCACTTTTAATTTCTACAGAGTAACTATGCTTTGTTGAATTTGGGAATTAGATTTAATTAGGGGTTTAGGACCCACTATTTATAGGAAATAGCAAGGTGTAGGGGGGTTAGATAGACTAAACCTAGGTTTGATTCTAACTAGGATTAGATTAAGAAGTGATATGTGGCAACATCACATTCATTATGAGAAATATCTCATCCTCACACATGTGTGAGGATGGATTAAGGCTAATCCTTGTTAGGAGGTGTTTAAGCCAATTTAAACATGATTAAATAAATATCTCAACAAACCCTAATCTCACACATGTGGGAGAATTTGATTAAGGCTAATAAATATTAAAGGTTTTTTTAATCAAATTTACCCTAAAAAGTGACTTAAGTGAAGTCAACATTAAATTAGAATTTGGGTATTGACTTATTAATTTTTTTGGCCAACTAATACCCCGTGGGGGCCTCAATTGCATATGAATAGACCATCAAATGATATTTTGATGTGTTTGATGTAATTTGGAAGGCTTGCGAGGGTTTAGGACCTAAAATTTGATGAATTAGTATATGGGAGTCTACACGATGCTATGACAATATATGGCGATCTACGCATGACTATAGTTGTCTATGCATGACTACGCATGACTACAGTAATCTATGCATTTCTAGGATGATCTACAATATTCTACGTTGGTCTATGATATCCTAGGGGTACCTAGTATGGGCCATGTAAACATACAAGTATCCAGAAGGATCTACAAGTACGTAGGTATAGTAGTGTGCAACTTTTGGGTGTCTACATTTACCTCTTTTTGTACTAGACTGTGTAGAACACAGTTTAATACAAAAATATGAAGGGTTTGTACAGAAGGAAATGGGTAGAAGGGGAATGGAATCCAATCAAAGGGTATGTAACCTCTTGAAGCATGACCATATAAATCAATCGGGTATCCAGGGAAAGAAGAGAAAAAATGGAATCTAATCGAAGGTATGTAGTCGCTCGAAGCGTGACCATACAACATCAACTTGATGTCCACGGGGGAAGAAGAGAGGAAGGAAATGAGGAAAAGAGGAAAGAGATAAAATTAATTCTAGTAAGGTAAAATGAATGATTATGAATACAATGATGTGATTTTGCTGAGTCCGTATGGCATTTACGATGCCATACTAGTTTCTTGAGAATGACAACTTTTGACTGCTTTGCTTTTGTGACCAGGTCAACGTGGTCCAAAAGTATGACTAGGATAAAAGCCTAACTAAATATTTGTTGTTGATTGATTGATGAGAACATGGTGACAAGTGTCAAACCATTTGAGTTAGTTAACATTTGAATTATTCAAACATGTCATTCATTGTGCTCCATGAATGCGAGAGTGAAGTTTTCTAAATGTTGCGTTGAATTAGTCGCTTGTGTCATTCATTGTGCTTCATGAATGCCAAGATGACCTTTCCATTATAACACATAACTCTCTTGATGTAACCCATGTCTGATTGTGATTGAGATTATTTTGTGTGATAATATTTAGTAAAAAAAATTGTAGACAAATGTGCTAACCGTGCTTTTGGATTTTTGATGTTGTGGTTGAATGCAAAGCTGAATTTGGATATGAATACCCCCTAAAACAAGGAATCAATAATGAGTTGAATGGAATGTGGTGATTTGATGATGTAGTGATTGATAAAAATACCAATGCATGATGAGTATTATTTCTAGTAAGAAGAGAAAATAATGGTATCTAATCAAAGGTATGTAGTCGCTCGAAGCATGACCATACAACATTAACTTGGATAGCCAAGAAGGAGAAGGAAAAAGAATGGGATCTAATCAAAGGTATGTAGCCGCTCGAAGCGTGACCATACAAAATTGACTGGATAGCCTAGAAGGAGAAGGGAAAATAATGGGATCTAATCAAAGGTATGTAGCCACTCAAAGTGTGACCATACAACATTAACTAGATGCCTAGGGGGGAGAAGAGAAGAAAGAAAGAATAAGAAGAGGAAAGAAATAAAAAGTAGTACCAGTAAAATGAAATGAATGATTGCATATGCAATGCTATGATTTTGCTGAGTTCGTATGACATTTACAATGCCATACTAGTTGCTTGAGAATGGCAAATTTTGACTACTTTGCTTTTACGACCAGATCAGCGTGGTCCAAAAGTATAAATAGGACAAGTTTACCGATAAAATGAAATGTATGTTTTCAAATGGTATTAAAACATAATTTTTGGAGGCTACTAGTATTTTAGAGGGTATTTACCTACTTTCATAGGATTTTGGGGATGTTTTGGGGTGTTTTGGGTCAATTCACGACTTGGGTAATGATTTTGACCTAATTCGTGACCTGGGTCGCGATTCGGGGTTTAAAACATATTTAAGCACAAATTTGCATGGGGGACTCATTTGAAAGACGTGCAACTTTGGAAAGTGGTTTGGGATAACATTTGATAGCACAAAAGGAGCGTGGGTGATGATTGTGAGAGGGAAAATGATGAAAGGATGCAAATCAGCTGGCATCAGGTGTGGGAACCTACAGGTAAGTGATCGTCTGCCTTATTTTATTTGTTGTTTTTTTTTTATATAAAATGTGAATGGGGGGGAGGTTTTCATCTTGATTAAAAACAATTTGTAACTTTTAAGTAAAATTTGAACATGTAGTGATAAACTAGCCAAATGGGTACCCAAAAGTATGGTCGATTTTTCAATTGGGTTTGTTTTATCAGCAATTTGACTAGGTAATGGGTAGAGTAGATGTGAAGTTTGAATGTCAATTTTTGAGGTAATGGTGTACTAACATTGATATGTTTTTGCACTTTGTACGGGTATTCGGTTGTGACTGTTTTATTTTTTTGATTTCGTTTGATGTGATTTCGAAATTTGATGCTTTGAGGTGTAATGTGTGAACCCTAGGGCTTTAGATCTGCCATGTTAGAGGTAGAATATCTAAAAACTAATGAAACTTTCATTGCAAAAATGCAAAATGGGTGTCCAAAAATATTGGTTGTTTTGGTAGCTGACATCATTTGACATGCCTTTGATTTACATGCCACGGTGTAGATAGTATTAAACCAAAAATGAGCTATAGGGATCCCGATGTAGACTGTACTCAATTTCAATTTGAACTTCCACCACTAAATGGGCAAATGGGTATCTAAAAATATGACCGTTATTTTTAGATTGTGTGCCTGGATGTGTGTTCAATTTTGGTGTTTTTAGGATAGATTTGATTGTTAGATCTGTGTTGATTGGTGTTTTGTTTCTGAATTTTGTCGACACATTTACCATTAAGTGGGAAAATAGGTATCCAAAAATATGATTTGTTTTTGTATATCATATTAATTGATCAAGTTTTGGATTACATGCCATAGTAGTTGTACAATTGAGTTTGTTATTGGTTTTTGGGTGACCAATGTGTGTTGTTTGTCGTATGTGCTTGGAATTTTGCCATGAAATGACAAACTAGGTATCCAAATATGTGACTATGTTGTTGATGTGTTTTTTCATTTTGTTTATACATTATTTTGTCTTGGGATGTGTGCCAAATTAAATGTTCTCGATTTGTAAATTCTGCATGATGAAGTTGAATCTGATTGATTTGTTATGTGGGTTACCGATGCATGTTATGTTATGTTTTGAATAGGTGAATGCGCTTGAGCCCCATCATCGAGTGATAAATTTTAAGGTTTTTGAGAAAATGATGACGACTAAGGATGAGCTATAGTGGCTAGATGACATATACTTCTGAGGTGTGTGGAAGTGTAAGAGCATCTTCACCAATAGGGTATATGTGTCTACCTTATGTGAGTGGTGGGATGCAGACAGGAACACATTTCATTTTACTACGGGATAAATAACCGTTATGTTGGAAGATGTTTACTATATCTACCGACTTTTGATTAAGAGTGTTTCTGTGAGGGCAGCCAAAGATGGGAGGAAGGATGCAATTTTGGAGAGATTCTTTGGGGATGGATGGAGAGAGATCGATATCTCTAATATGGATTATGAGTGGTTGTGGCTACAAAAGAAGATCTTGGATAGGCAGTGTGTGGCGATGATGATGATATCTACATATGCCCTTCCTGATAGTTTTAGGGTGTTGTTTACTTGGAACATACTGGATATAGTTAGTTATTTGGTGGAGCACAAGGTTGTGTTTGCATAGGCACCTTCACTATTTGCCCAACTATACTGTGAGTTGCATGATGTGGTTCGGGGCAGGCAGATAGGATTGAGTGTGATTCTCTTGCTACAGGTATAGGCATGGGAGTACATAGACATTGAGAAGCCCTATTTGTTACCTCACCCTGTACATGTGGAGGGTAAGGAGTATCCTTATGCCTTGAGGTGGAGTACAAAGTCTGAGCAGGGTATGAAGAGGCCTCATGAGGGTGACCCAGTTTTATGGAGGATTAAGTTTGGGGAGCTGACATCGGATGACATTAATTGGAGACCGTGGTTGTGTGGGGTGAGTTAGAAGGAGGACGATGAGAAGCTACAGGCCATACAACAGGATAGATGGTTGGTGGGGAGATATACTTGATAGACTGAGTACTTTCAATTTGATCGAGTAAAGCACTAGTTCGATTTATGGTAGGATGTTCTAGGGACTCATGTTATTTATTTTAGGTGATAGGTAGATAGAGGAGAGTGTCCTATTGTACCACCTTGTTTTTGGGAGAGGGACCCTCCTATGGATATCCTAGATGTAGGGGATGTAGGTATGACACTGGAGTTTGACGCATGATGGGTGTTATAGTATTGGGAGCCTAGGAGAGGTGTGGTGGATCGATGGGTGGCACCTACTATTGGGGAACCTCTACCAAATAGGAGAGCAATCAGGAGGACTCAGGATAGGGCAGTGAGTACGACTTTTTTTGAGGAGGATGTTCCTCTGCAATGGTCATGATATCGTACAACGAGTACCCAAGATGTGAGGGTAGAGGAGGTGGATGTGGGTGCAGATGTTGGGATAGAGCAGGTCATTGGAGCCCAAGCTGAGGAAGATAGGGTGGCAAGTATGGGTGGTATCGATAATACCATTGATATTGGGGTATTTGCTGATATAGCATAGTAGATTCCTGATGACATTTTGGAGAGGCCAGCTATGGAGGATGTACAGGGATTGTGTGATCAGATTCAACAGTTGGAGGTAGACATGGTGGAAATGAGGGCTGCTATGTCTAGGTAGGTGTAGACGATTGATACTTTGACTAGTCAGTTGGCGGTTGAGACCACCAAGAAGATGATGTGCGAGACTACTTTGTTGGTGCATGGGATTCAACTACTCGATTATGATCGATTTATGGTGTAGTCTAGGTATTAGTCGTAGGTACAGACACCCTCATATTAGAGTTAGCATAGTGCTACTATGGTGGGTTAGAGAGGTGCTAGAGCTACTGTGCAAGATCAGTCTATTGTGGATCTTGTTCTAGCATTCAGGGTGGAGTCGAGCTAGGATGCAAGGATGCGAGCACACCATGGGGGCAGTAGGGATACTCCTAGTGGGGGTTAGGATACTTACTACTTATTGTAGCCCATGGGCATTTTGTTTTGATGCTAGATGATGATGTTGAGCAAGAAGGATTGTCATTGTTGTCAACACAGGCAGTCAGATCCAAGGATGCAGTGGATAACAGACTTGAAATGGGTTTTTCTTAAAACCCAAGTTGGCTCTTCGTTTCATTGAAAAAGATGCCCCGATGATGAAGATATTTAATTTTAAATATTTAGTTTAAATTTTATTTTATTTAAAATTTAAATGAAAATATTAAATTAAATTAAAAGGGCCGACATGTTACTATTTCACGGAAATAAGCTACAGGAAAGTGACGAAGGTGGAAGAAGTGTTTGAGGCTGACAAAGTTAAATCTGGGCGAACGGATTTTGGGGTTTGGCAGCTGAAAAATTCTAGGGTTTATCAACCGACGTTCTTTTAGGGTTTGTTCCTAAAACTTCTTCTATAAAAGCAAGGGTACTTCGAGTTTGAAAAGTGGGGTGTAAAGATAAAGTGCGAATGCGAGCATAGTGTTTGTGAAAGTGAAGTTCGTGTTGAGCAGAGAGCAGAATGTGAAATGACACAGAGTGTGTGAAGTGTGTGCACAGAGAAAGCAGAGTGTGCAGAGAAGTGTGAAGGGCAAAGTTGATTGCAAAGTCCAGTCGTAGCAAGGCAACAAACCGTGTGAAGTGATTGTGCAAGAGAGAGCAGAGTGCACGAGAGATTGCAAAGGTGATGTAGACCAGTTAGAGTCTTGCAATAACAAAGGTATATGTCAAACATTTTTTTATTCAATATTGAAGTCCAGTTAGTGCTGGCAAATTAAGGGGTTGGTGCCTCTTTCCAGTTGGTGCTGGTAAACAATTTTTCCAGTTGGTGCTGGCAAATTAAGGGGTTGGTGCCTCTTTCCAGTAGGTGCTTGGTAAAATAGGAGTTGGTGCTCCATTCTGTTGAAGCGAGATAAAGTTAAGGGGTTGGTGCTCCTTCCAGTTGGTGCTGGTAAAGGATTATGTAAAGTTGTAGCTTTGCATTGACTCGGATTTGGATGGTAGTCCAAGCAGTATTTTTGAGGAGTAGCCACATTGGTGAACCTCGTTAAAATGCTATGTTATGTGTGATGCTTTCTTGATGCATTTAGTATCTCTTTTATCTGCTTTAAACTATTGTTGGTTTTATAATCTAATTGTTTTAGAAGTTTTTAAAGAACACACTGATTCACCCCCCCTCTCAGTGTCATTGTGATTACAACAGATGATGGGCATCATTCCAGGTTGTAGCCTTCAAGCATTTTATATGGATGATATATATACATATACCTTGTTGATTTAGGCTATTATTTATACATGTGTTATTTTGATGGTTTGAAATGTGTTCTTGTTTATGTTTGCATGGATTAGCATAACATAATTTGTAGATATGTCTGATGAATAGATATACATGTATGACATGGTTTAGATCTATTATCATGTTGTGGTATAAATGGATTGTAGAATAGTGTTATGATTGTATTTCCAATGTGACATGATGTGATATCTAATGTGATTTCATAATGAATGTATGTAGAGTAAGTGTGATACTGTGACTCAATTTTGAAATGCATATGGTATGAATGCAATAAATGTAATGTGATATCAAATGCATGTAGGATGAATGCATAACTATAATGTGTATCAAATGTATCTGACATAGATGCATGTATGCATATATGGACTTACTGAAATGCGCTAAGGAAGTACTTGTATGGTGGTATTGACCTATATAGATGCTATCCATTCCATGATTTCAATAAAGTTGGATAATGTAAGGCATGTGTAATGGTTTTGACCAACATAGTTATGACAATCAAATCTCAAACCCTTAGCTATACAATTTTTATGGTAACTTATAACATGATTAGGCTGGTTCAAAATCTATCTTGGACCTATGTGTGTGAATGTGTAAGGTTCATTTATCCATTTTGATGGAGGTAGGATTAACCCGTTGTAGATGATACTAGACTAGCTAGCTCATCCGTCCACAATGATGATTTCTACAAAAGCAAGATGCTAATGTAAGAGATGTGTTGTCACCTATAGGATTATTCCACTAGTAGGCAGGTTTTTGGAATTATCCCATAGTGTTATGTTGAACCTAAGGACCAAAGGTGATAAGCATAACATGTGTGATATCAAGAGGTATTTCCTGTTGTTTTCTACCCCTGCTCTAGTGTTAACCTATCTGATTGTGGTAGTGCTCTTTTCATTTTATTTCTTTTCTTTTATTTATTTTTTGTATGGGCGATGAAATTTATTTTCTATCCAGTTATTTAATTTTGCTTATGCTTGATCCCTTTGTTTATCCTCAGGTCATATGTTGACCATGCAGGCGATAGTATGAGCAAGGTATACTATTTTCTAGATGGCAATATCTACTCAAGATGTCCTCTTTCCTAGGATCAAAATTGTTAATGTGTAACCTGTTGTGAGTGATTCATGAGAGAAGTTGAACCAAAATAAAATACCATAAGAAGAATGTACAAGACTTAGTAGCTATGGGTGACACTTGATTGCCTAAACTATAGAGTAGTCAAAATTAAACACGACACCTATGTATACCCTGATCCTGAAAAGGGGGAATGGACATCCAGGTGATGATGCTAACAAGTGCATGTATTATTCCTACTCAGGCGCATTTTGGGGGAGAATGTACAAACATGAATTACAATTTTAACTATAAAGGATATGAATATGTGCAATGAATGTAATTGTAAGTGATGCAAGTGGATGAATACGATATTTACAAGAAGAAAGTTATGTTGTGTAGAAGGAAAATATTAGAAGAACCTATTTACAGATGAGTAAAGTATGTAATGATGACAAAAAGTGTGATGCTATGATCATGGTTGCCCCAGCATGTGGGGTGTGTGTGTGTAGTAAATGTATAAGTTGTGAGCTATATAAATGTATGTAATAGTCGCCAAGAAGTAAGATGTGAGAGTGGAATGTACAAGTGGAAGAAGTGAGAAGAAATAAGATTTGGTGACCAGTCAAGAAAAGGGAATCACCAATGGTTGAAAAAGATAGAAGAGAAGAAAATAATCCATGTATGTAAGAAGTAGAAGAATGAGATAGAAGAAGAATAACTAAAACTACTGTCAAGTGAAATGATGTAGATCCGAGAGGGAATGGGATGGTGAAGTGATGACATGGCTAGAATTATGGCTGGAGCTATAGTTTGAAATATTATGAATATAGTGGGTGGGCATTGTTAGTGTACTGCAGGGTGGTAAAGTCCTAGGAATGGTGTGGTGCGAAGGACTGACAAGTCAGCTAAACAAAAAAGAACGCTCTGGTGATGGGGTACACTCACCATGCAACATGTTGTGCACCAAGTTTTTGAATGATCTGCACTCTTCAATATCATGACCTAGTGAGGGATCAATAGGTCAAATCTCAGGTACGTCAATAAGACCCTGGTGCATGAGATGGAACTTTTTGGAAAGGGTCATGTGTGGAATAGGCATAGGATAGCCATATGGATATGTTGGAGGTGAGAAAGGTCTAGGTGAAATACGATCTAGTAATGGAGGCATGGGTATGGGTTCTAGCATGGGTCAAATTTGGGATCGAGGAAGGGATCTACATGGCGATGAGGATGGACGGGTTATGGGAGACTTTCATGGGTGAAAGTGGCAACAATGGTGGCTCATATGCAACTCTAGAACTTTGATATAGGAGATGAGATGTTGTATATCATGGTGTGGAAGTGATGGTATTGGTAAAGGGGATGATTGATAATCCAAGGTGAATGGAATGGCTTGATGCATGGTAGAAAAAGGATAAGGTTGTGATGAGGAAGCAACGGAGTGAAATTACTATGGTGATTGTAAAATTGGTTGGGGAGGTAAGACTCATAGTGGTTAATATGGTGTCTTGAGAACCGGTGGCATAGGCGATGGCCCTAGGTGGTGACATGAATGAGGAGGGATTTTTGCGTGACCAGCTTGAGTAGCTTGGGATGCATGGGCTTGCAAATCCTAGATGTAGGTAGACTCACCATTGGGAATGGGAGGGTAGAAATACAAGGTGAGGTTAATGAGGTGTGTATTCCCTATTAGGTTGGCGGTAGGATCCTATGGGATGATGTGGATGACTTGGAGGGGAATAGTGATGTATGAGATCACTAGACGGATGGGAGGATGATCCCTATGCTTGTGGTTGGGTGGATTCCTCTTTATCATAAAAAGAGGACATGGAAATTTGGCTATCACAAAAGTGTAGTGAATAGTATGACCCTCGCTGGCGAGGGGAATGATGTTGAGGTGAGGTGTGATGACCTAAATGAGATGAATGTGAGGAGCGTCTAGTATGAAGGGTGGCTGGTGGTCAGGTGAGATCAGCCAGTGTAATAGGTTTTTTGTTGTGGATACAGATGGTCCTGCATGGTGGTAGGTGAGGCAACTGTAGAGCTCTCCTGCTAATGATGTGAGTCCTACAAAAGGAAAAATAGATACCCCAAGCATAAAAATGGTAGAAAGGTGAAATGTACATGTATAGAGAAATAATAAAGCATAAATAACATATTCATATGGTGATGTGCTTGGGGATTTACTTCTAACACTATGTGATACTCGTGATGGTGACTGTGTTTGTGAATCATGCATTAAAAGCATGAAGGTACAAGATGTTTATGGGTTCATGATTTTTAAGGCCTTCAATATTTTCCAAACGATATGCTCTTGAAATGTATTTGTGTGTGATAATAAATGGACCCAACCAGTTTAGGGTGAATTTATCATGCTAGTGGTGAGGTTGACTTATGATTTAATGGTTCTCCTTGAGAACCAAGTTGCCAATCTGGTATTCGTGTTGATGTACCTTACTATTATATGTATAGCAAAGATGATCTTGATATACTCATGTGTGTTCGATGGCATGGATGCGATGTTCATCGAGGAGTGTCAGTTGATCTAGATGAGCTTGGTGAGTAGTGTCGTTGTCATTGAAATATTTTATGGATATCTGTAAAGAGGGTTTCTTCATCTCAAGGGGCATGATAGCTTCTACCCCATAGATAAGTGAAAAATGTGTTGCCATAGTAGGAGTACAAATTCTTGTACAATATGCCTACAAGGCTAGGGGCATTTTATTATGCCAATCCTGGTGAGATTCTGCTATAGTTTTATAGAGAATAGAATAAACAGTTTTGTTATGGCCTCTACCTGGCCATTTCCTTGAGGGTAATATGGGGTTGAAAAGCTATGGTGTATGTGAAATATGTCACACAATGCTCGAACAATCTTTTTTTTGAAATATTTCCCATTATTTGAAATAATTTGGGAGGGAATTCCAAAGCGACATATGATATGCTCAATGATGAATGCTGCAATTTTGGATCCTGTAGTTTGTACTAGTGGGATGGTTTCGAACCACTTTATAAAATATTATATTGTTGTATTGATAAATTTATGACTACTAGAGGAAGAAGGTGTAATTTGTCCAATCAGATCAAGATCTCATTGGGAGAAGGACCACATGGACTGGATTGGTTGAAGTGCTTGGGAAGGTAAATGTGTTAGGTTGGCGTGTTGTTGGTATTTGATGCAATGTTTGAAATACTCACAGTAGTCTTCCTCTATTTTAGGCCAATAGTAGCCCATACGGAGAATGCTTTTGGTAATCACTATGCCACTGAAATGGCCACCACAAGTACCATCATGGGTTTCTTGTACAACCCGCTATGATTCTTGCATTTCTAGGCAACGCAAGAGTATATCGTCATAACTACGGTGGTAAAGGATGTCCCCCAGCAAGGTGTAGCAGATCGCTCTTTTTTTAAAGGTTTGACATTAGGCATGGGAAAAATCATACGGTAGGAAACCTAGTTTGATGTATTCCTTTATTTGTGAGAACCATGGGTTGTGAGGTTCAGTGCTTACCACATATACACCACCATCATCTATGGGAGGTGTGGGTGATATAGTAGATTGCGTAAGTGTATGAATGGATACCAATGTTGTTCTAGATGTTGGTTTTTGCTGGATGAGGGACCCTAAGGAGGTCATAGTGCCTACAAAATGGTTTGATGAGCATAGTGCAGCTTCGAGGTAATACCATTCAAATTGGGATAGGAGTTGTTGGGTGATCTTCTTGTATTGTTGGAAAACTGGGCAATTGCATAGCAAAAGTTCCTACACTTGATTGACTATCAAAAGTGAATTCCTATGATGTGGAGGCATTTGATCTGCATAGAGTGTGCTTGTTTTAGTCCTAGGATTAGGGCTTCATACTTTGTGTTATTATTGGTACAATGGAAATCAAGTTTTAATGAAAATGGGAGTGGTTCTCCTTCAGGTGTAAAGAAGACAATGCATGCACCCCTAGTGTGGAGACACCTAAAACCATCAAATAACATGATAAGGTCAGCCATGAATTCTGGTTAGACATATTCCTCATCTTCGATTATGTGAAATATGGAATCATTGGGAAGTTGAATGAGTAGGGGTTGATTGTTAGTTATAGGGGCTTCAGCCAGTTGGTCAGCAATGACTTACCCTTTGATAGACTTTTGAGATACAAATTCTAGGTCAAACTCAGTTAGGAGCATAATCCATTTGGTTATGTGTGAGTTGTGGTAACTCTTGTTCATCATATACCGTAGGGGATTGTCTTGGGTGATGACAAAAGTTGTGTGGTTTAACATATAGTGTCTTATCTTCTGGGTGACAAATACTACTACTAGTCATAGCTTCTCCATGTATTCGTATCTCATTTTGTAACTAACTAGTGTGCGGCTGATGTAGTAGATAGCTTGATCTTTATCAAGAGCGTTCTTTTGAGCTAGGAGTGTATCTAGCGCATGCTCTATGGCTGATATGTATAGAGTCAGTGGTAATTATGGGTGTGGCAGTGAGGTAAGGTAAGTTTTTATAGCATCGAATATGGCTTGATAGTTTTCATCCCATTTAAAGTGTACTTTTTGTAGGAGATGATTGAATGGTTGGCATTTGTATAATAATTGTGCTATAAATATATGAATAGAGCCCTGGAGGCTGCACAATTGCTTTAAGGTGGTAGAAGGAGGCATCTCGATGATGGCTTTCACCTTACTAGGATTTACTTCAATGCCTCATTGGGAGACAATGAATCCTTGTATTTTTCCTGATGTAACACTGAACACACATTTTTTTAGATTGAGGCGCACGTTGTGTTCTAGTAGTCGATAAAAAATCTAACAGATATCTTCGAGATGGTCAGCATATTTCTTTTATTTGGCTATAAGGTCATCTACATAGTATTCCATATTTTTGTACATTAGGTTGTTAAATATGTAGGTCATGGCTCGTTGATAGGTTGCCCCAGTGTTCTTAAGGCCAAAGGGCATGACCTTATAGCAAAAGGTCCCCCAAGGTGTTGTGAAGGAAGTTCTGTGTTGATCGGTTGGGTTGATCCTAATATGATTATATCTAAAAAATCCATCAATGAGGGAAATAATCTCGTGACCTATGATGGAGTCAACAAGGGAATCAATGTTGGGTAAAGGGAAGTTATCTTTGGGACAAGCTTTGTTTAGGTCATGAAAGTCTATGCAAACATGAATGTTACCAGATGGTTTGGGGACAGGGACCATGTTTCATACCCACTCAGGATATTCAATGGGTATTATGAAATCAACGTATAAGATATTTTGGAGCTCATATTTTACTATCAATATGATAGTTGGATGCATGCGTAGCAACTTCTATCTTATTGGTTTGGCATTGGGATATAGTATAATATTATGCACTACTATGGTAGGATCAAGTCCTGACATGTCTTTTTAAGACCATGTGAACACTTTTATATAATTAAGTATGAAGTGCATGAAAGTGATGCGATCCTCATGTGAGATGCTAGCGGCTAATTTGAGGATGTGCAAATTTTCTAGATCGTCACTGATATCTACATCGATAGTGTCTTTGATGAGCATGTGAGATCTGTCGTGCAACTATTCAGGGATAGGAATGAGATTGAAGTCATCGATGGCCGCACTGAACTTGAACTCATCATCTATATAAATGCTCGTGTGATGGATTTGAGGGGTTTGGGATGACGTAGATGAGGAAGGGGCATTTGTTTCTCGTAAGACATGAGAAGAGACAAGAAAGTCTCTAGGTGCTGGTATGTGTGAGATGTGTGCGAGATCGATAAAGTTTGGTTTTGGGGTATCGTCTTGAATCCACTGGTGGTTGTAACGGAGGGGAGAACGTAAATCTACCTCAACCATGTTAATCAATGTTGTAGGTGAAGTAGGCATGGTAGAATTTTGTGATGGAGGTTGGATAGGTTGTGCACATCCTAAGAGGCTCAAGGGAGGCTATAGGATGACTTGTGGTGAACGAAGATGAGAGACTGCTCTTTGTAACTATCTATGTATAGGTGAGAATATAGGTAGGCATATCAATGGTGGGTCATGTGGAACCAGGTATGGCTCTATAGGTGGTGGATCAGACTGGAATGTGTCTGAATCTATTGGTGTTGTAGCCATAGATAAGGTAGCAAAGTATTTTTCCAATCTCTGAACATCACAAAACAAGTAGGTATTGAGCGTAGGATATTCTTAGAAGAAATCATGGGGGATAGTGATGGGTGATGTGGGCGAAGGCATGTCTTCTAGCATATCCATATCAATGCACTCTTCCAAGGTGTGTGTTGGGTGTGGAGGAGGATGTAATGAGAGATCTTGGATCTCATATTCTAATGTATAGACAGTGGTTGGGTGATAACCTAGGTCAGTTTTTTCAATAGGTGATTGAACATGAGGGTTAATGGGTGTACATAGGCCTTGCTCATAACGACCTAACCCACACCCATGCCAACGAAAGTCCTGTAGGTAGTACAAGGTAAATTAAGGGTCGGCTAGGTGTGTAATTGCATCACCAGAGCTAGATTGTGGTGGTGAAGAAGTTGGTGAGGGGATCAAAGAGTCTACTCCTGCATACATAAAGTTGGTGTGATTTTTAGGACTTCCTAACTATATGAAAGTTTTGATAGTCAACACCAAGATTGACGGGTGGCCAAAATCTTGGGTAGATTGGATAGGGTGTCACATACGCGGACATCACGTATGTTATAGTCTCCTAGGCTATTGTTTGTCATGAAGATGGATATGCATGGCATGGAACACTCTGGTGATTGGGGTGGTATATCCAAATCATATGATAAAGGAGAAAGTTGGGATTCTCTAATGATGGCATCTGAAGGGTGTGGAGGTTAATCCGAGTTGGGTGTTGGTTGTTCGGGTTCATGATGTTCGATTGTTGTGGCTTGAATAGATTATTTTTTCTATATAGGGTATGGCATTGGTGCAGGTGCATGGATGCATGGAGATGTGAATTTCTTATGTTTCGGTCAGAAGGAAAGAGATGGTGTCTGCGGGGTAGGAAGGATAGGGGCTTCCATATGCAAGGGTGATGGAGGTAATGTAGTCGATTATGTTATTGTTGGCAATGGTGGTTGCAACACCGTGGGTGGAAATTTGAATGGTAGATGTTGATAGGATTGTGGAGGCCATAAGGATGGCAGTGAGGAAGGCATAGTATCAGTTTTAGGTCCCCTGATAGATGATGCTAATGGTGTAGATATCGAGGCTTGTGTTGTTGATGAACACTAGGATGTTGAGGTGGAAATTGGGAAGGATGTCAATGCTCCTATTGACTGGTGAGAGGATATAGGGAATAGTTGGAAAGATGAGAATTAAGGCATAAGGGGAAGATCTACGACATTACAAAACTTAAATGGGTCTCCATCGGCTGGGACACAGTGAACAAGTCCATTGTAGACATACTTGAGGTAATGGTGCAAGGTGGATGGGACACACTACATGTCTCTGATCCAAGGGTGACCAAGGAGAATATTGTATTGCATTTCTCCTTGAAATATTTCAAAGAGGATGGGGATCGTATTGATTCCTACGTGAATGGGAAGAACTATGTATCCTACAATAGGTCTCATGGAACCATCAAAAGCATGTAGGTCTAGGAAGGTATGGAAAAATGTGCTACATGGAGGTGTAGGTGATGCAGGGATACTATGGATATGATACTGATGGATGAGCCCATGTCAACAAGTACCCATTTGTAGGTAATGTTGATATTAGATTGTATGTGGAGGGGAGGGTCGGCTCCTTCACCAACGAGTTTTATTATATCATGGTCATGGAAGCTAATTAAAGTTTGAAGGAACCGTGGGATGTTCCCTATGAAATTGAAAAAAGCATTTATTTCATGTGACTCTAAGTCAATTTAACGTAGGATGTCATTCAATGCCTCATGATGGGGTTGAGACTATTGTAGAAGGTCAAATATGGATAGCCGAGTGGGAGCATTACGTAGCTGATGGATTAAACTACCACAGATGGTAATCACATTTTGATATGGTGGTGGTAGGGTATTAGGCATTTGGGGTGTTTGTAGGGACGTAAATTGGATTGGGGAAGAAACAATAGTTGTTTTCTGGTGAGACAGGTATCGTTGGTTTCTCATAGTAAGGTTTATCATGCCTACTACTCCACATGATGGAGGATCACATTGGACATTGTTGACTTGGTGAGGGGGCATTGGAGGATTGTTTGGAGGTCTAGGGGGATTGGGTCCTCTGTGATCCAATAGAAGGTTTTGGAAAATTCCTAGGTTTAGGTTTTATAGGGCTAAAGGGTTTGCTACCTGAATAGTGACCCTATCGATTAGGTCTTGAACTTGCCCCTAAAAGGAGTGACATGAATAGATATTATTGCCATGATGCCTATTAAAGGGACAAAAGAGCTACTCATTGTAGTCATGAGATTTAGGTGAATTTAGATCCAATGGGTAGATATCAGGTAGAACGAGATGGTTGTCCTCGTACAGTCTATGGAATAGGGCTTGTAATGGTTCAGATAAGGGTGTAAAGTTACACGATGGACCCTATGGATGCATGCCATGGTATTTTTGTGGTCGAGGTGGGGCAACCACATTATATTGGAGTGCTTATTGTTGTGGTGTATGGGGTGGAGGAGTTAGTACTAATTCTAGGGTAGTAGCTACGACTTGGTTGGTTTGTTGTGATCATGACTAAGGTTGATTCGGTGTAAGTTTTTTGAAGAGAAATTTGGAGTTATAGTTGGATTTGGCTCTCAACTTAATATTTCAATATTACACCTTAATATCTTCAATCACTTTTTCTTGCAAGATAGCATCTTCAAAAGTACAAATTTGGTGAAGTTGGAGGGATTTGGAAATGTGCTTGTGGTAGCTCTTGGAAAAGAGTGTCACAAGATCCGAGGTGGGGAGGCTATGGGTGAGGTCATGGATAATAACTCTCCATCTAGAAACAAACTTATTAATTGGTTCATCGTCTGCTTTTCATAAGGCATAGACATAAAAAAATATGGTATTTTTCTTGATGTTGATGGAAAAGTGCTCTAAGAAGGAATTGGCCAGCTGTTCAAAGGTTTATAGGCTATGGCACGAAAGCATGTTGTACCAATCCAATTCTGGCCCAGTAATAGATAGGGAGAAGGTATGCAGCATAAGAGGGTTACTACTATGAAGTTGATAACATGACGAGCGGTAATTTCTCACATGTTCTCTAGGATCTTCCTTACCTCTATACTTGTCAAATTTTGGTATTTCAAAGTGATAGGGATAAGGAGGGATAGGAACTGATGGATGCATTGGATATTTGCATAGTTCATCATAGCAAGGCTTTTGTGGCTTATAGCTAGAGGTGTGTAGGTTTAACATTTTGACTTCATCTCACAAGAGTTGAAGTTTAGGTGTCATAGAAGTCGAGGGTTGGGTTATGATAGGCTAACCCTATGGATGTGGTGGAAATTGGTATTGTTGTTCTTCACAATACTATGGGGAATACTATTGTGCTTGATCATGATAAGGCAGGTAATAGGCAACATGTGTTGTCATTTCTACGAGTACACTAGGTTGTGGGGTAAGCGTCTATTGAGGATAATAGTACTATGACTGGGCAACATGCGGTTGTGGCATGGGTACTTGTTGGTTTGGAGCCTGTTGTACTGGTTGGTCCATGGGTGGTGATGACCAAACTGGATGAGGCATAAGAAGCTAGGTATAGCTTGTGGTAGTGTAGGTGTCGAAGCTACTAGTGCTAGGGGTGGTTGATACAAGGTATCAAAATATGGGATCTATCTCTGACCTAGAAGGTAGGAATTAGGGAATCTAAACTATGTGGAATAATTTGGTTGAGTAGGTGCATAAGCTGCTAGTTTCAGTCTATAGGTAGGATGTATATGAGTAGTGGGAACCTAAAATAGGTGTTGGTATCCTAAAGGTCTTCGTAGGAAAAGGTGGCTCCAAGGTTTGGGCATCATGCACTCTAGATACCTAGGAGATAGGTGGGAAAGCTGCTAAAAAGGTGGGATAAGCTACTAAGGTAGGAGATTGGGTTGAGGGGAAAGTGTATGTGTACACTCCCGCTTGGGTCTAAACCTCATACTTGTGAAGAGGCTACTAGAAAATACCCTCAAATATGGTGAAGAATGGCTCTTGGGAAGAGGATGGTTGGTACTTTTATGAGGAGTACAGTCATGAGGTTTGAGGGAATGTTTATGGTTCCTACTGGATAGGGATCTATTGTGTAGTTTAGAAGGATGGATTTTGGCTTCCTATAGTGGATGAGGATGGGTCAGACACCATTCCTACATTAGGGGTGAATGATACAACCTTAGGACGAGTACGATTTAGAAGGGAGGAATCATTCTCAAATAGGGATTGAGATAGATTCTGGAATAAAGGATGTGCAAAGGTGGATGAAGTAGGCATGACCTCCTCATCTACGATAAGGTATGGGGGAGATTGTCCTGGTGTTGTGCATATTACATGGTCATAGAACATTTTTGGGGGATTAGGTGAGGATGGGGCTGAAAATAGTGGGTAATCTTCTACGAGTGAAGTAGCAAGAATTTCACTCAAAGTTGATGTCTTCTCATGAGGCATATTGTGTGTGAATTGTGCATCGAATTCTATGTGTGAATCGTATGTGTCTATAATCCTCTCCTTCATGATCGAAGGAGCAAGAGTAGACTGACTAGAGGAAGGGGGAGGCCATTCCTCCATTGAGCATTATTGCTCATGTGCTCTACTACGGGTGACCACAGATATAGTAGCATATGTCAAAGGGGATTTTAGGAATAAACCTTGTGTGATGTAGACTCAACTATGTCTACTGTGAGTGTGAATTAAGTGACATGATGTGTGTAGTAAAATAATATATAGTATAGTGTGTTGAGACTGGTCTGTGATCATGCAAACAACGGTAGACCAAAATCAATTATAAATGCTAAGAAAATAAAAGTGTTATGTTCATTTTGTGTGTTGTAATGTTGTTACTCCCTATGTAGAATCACAGGTAATGGAGTGAATACTCTACCAAATTAGGAATTTCATCAATATCAAACCTTTTGCCACATCCAAAGATGCACAAGATATAATTGTACCACAACGTGCGAATGGTGACCTATATGGAAGGTGCAATAAAATGATATCGTAAAGGGGTGGAACTCAATATGCTGAAGCGAGTTCACAATATCCTCTCACAAGAAGAGGTGGTATTGATTGAGACCTACTATTGACATACCTATTCTTTCACTTCACCCTCAGGTGGGCTTAGTCAATAATGACAGTTACTAAATCCACAAATTATACAAGCCTTGTGGATGAAGGTGTAGCACCCTAAAATTGGCGTAGTGAAATCTTAATAATTACATTCACTCCAATAAATAATTTAAATTCAAATTTTAACCTCCCAAACCGCCCGTTAACCATCGTGTAATCCGTTTCCCCATTTTTTGTGCCATTTTTAGAGGTTATTTTGACCGTTTGATGATATCATCGCTGATTAGACAATATCGCCCTAGATCTGACGATTTCATCTGGTCTAGGATGTCCAAACGATCTTGTCCCTAAAATGATTTTGCATAATTAGCTTCTATTCCAACGGGTCTCTAATCCAGGAAAAAGCGTGTCTATGCCATTAGAGACCCTCCCCCGTTGGAGATCTCCCAAATAGGGATGATCTCCAACCTCCTAACCTCCCTCCTAAGCCTATTTAATCCTAAGCCCTTCCCTTAGCACCCCCCTGGCTGATAATTCCTGTAACCCGACTTCATACACATTAAAACATCCCAAATTCATATTTGTAGTAGTTATATACCAATTTTGTTGCAGGTACCTTATTGTTTTTCAGCCGGAGTAAGCTTACATCGTCGCCGACGATCCTATTCAGATCGGAGACGATCCTGTCGAATCAGAGACGATTTCGTACCAATGTGAGACAATTTCAACTGCAGTCAACATTGAGGCAATCAGTGCCCTAAGTTTGCATTTCTTTATCTTTTAATCTATTGTTTTATGCTGTAATTAGCTAGTTTATTCAGTATTTTATGCTATTCTGCATTTTGGAGTTCACCCATCTAGATCAAATGCATGACTAAGTCATAATTATTATTTAATTAGCATAATTCATTCATGTTTCTATTTTTAAGTTTTAGTCTGATAGTTCTACTGTCATTTTACATTGTTTCCCTCTGTTAGAATAGTTGCATTTTCTATGTTTTGCACCTATTTCTTTGTTTGCAGGTCTCTAACGAATTTGTCTGACGAATTCGTCAGATCTCAGATGATCCTGTTAGATCTCAGATGATTCTGTCGAATTCCATACGATCCTGACTACTTCAAGAATTAGAATCTTCATCAGACATCTAGATCAGGTATTTTCCTTTTAACATTCTTTAATTTCTCTATTTTCTATCTTAATTCTATTTTCTGTATTCATTTAATTTGCATCTTCATATAGAATATCTTAGATGCATCTTGGCCAAACCTAGGACTTGAATGTTTAAGGCTAAAATGAACACATAAAACACATTCCCAACCTAGGCGTGGAAACTGCCATTGAATGTTTCCTAGTGAACCCACCATCCATCAAAAAATCACCAATAATACACCTCCCTTGAGAGGTAGGACCTTCGCAAGGCCTCTCAGTCTGAGGTAAAGCACCATCCTTTTCACATCCCCCTTTCAGGCATGGATCCTATAGCCTGAAGGTAAGGGTGTGAAAAATTTGGAGCAATACAAAAGGTACTAATCCTGTCTCACTCCACAGGTAACCACTGGTGATGAAATCCAGGGCCCAATCTCAAAAGTGAGGGATTTTTTGGTGATGAAATCCAGAAAATTGCTCCTATGGGGTTGCTAGGTGTCTAGGGGGGTGAGTTGATGGAGAGTGCAACTCAATCCACACCAGTCTCAAGAGATGGATTAGAGATGAATTCCAATCTCACCACTTGTTTAAATACCATGTGAGTGTGTGTGGGTTTGAATTTTTCTAACGGTGTATGCAAGATAATAAAATAGCTACTTGCCTTTTCAAAAAAAAACTAATCATAATGCTTTTTCAAAAGCAAATTATTAGATACTATTCTTTGAAGAGAAGTATTCTAGCCCTGAATGCCTTTTCAAAATCAAATTACTCTACTTTTGAAAACATAGAAACATGAAATCCACGTGCGCGGAATGAAGGGGATTAGAACCCTGATTTAAAATTTTGAATGCAAAAATTTCTTTCAAACAAAGGAAGAAGGGATTAGGAACCTTAATTTGCTATTATAATGCAAAGACATTTCATAAGTAGAAGAGGGTATTAGAAACCCTGATTTATTTGAACATGTATAGTTCTTTTTAACAATGAAAGCTATCAGTAAAGTGAAATCAACATAGGCTTGTGCTACATGCAAGATACAAAGACATATGCAAACTTATTTGAGAAATAAATTTTATGAACTTGCTGGAAAGTTGTAGGTCCTAAAAATTTCAAAAACCCTAATGCTTTAACCACTTTGCAATGAACCCAAAACTAGGCCTAGTAATGGTCATTCAACTAGTCAAAGTATTTCTACATCCAACACTTGCAATAGAGGCAATATAAATGAAAATACCTATATTATAATGCTCAGGGGGGTTTTCTTGGCCCCTAAAAAGATCATCCCAGCTGATTTAGGGGTTTTTGAGGTGTCTGTGCTCAAATCGCAACCTAGGTCATGAATATGACCTAAATCATAGGGTGGGTCGTAAATCATGTTCAGAGGCTTCAAATCAGAGATATGATGGCATAGGACAATTCCTAGGGCTTTGGAGGCTTTAGTAAAACACATTTTTGGTACCTATAAGACACAAAAATAGAGGATAATTTTAGATTTATAAGAAAAATGAATCTAGCACTATCTGTTGTGGCGGTCCCACCGAGCGTGCCAGAATGAAATAACCAAAAGTTGAAATTTGATCTAACAACAAGTAATAACACAAGTCATTCAAAAATATAATGCTTTATTCATGATAAATTTGATAATGTTTACAAATAGGGCAAATTCCCCTTTTTCCTTTCATGAATACACAATAGGCTTGATGCCTTCTTCTGATGTCCCTTAGTGTAGGTGGGCTTATTTGTATGCGGGACACCATTGGGTTGTTTATTTTTGGTGTTCTTCTCCTTAAAATCTTCTAAATAACCTGAAATAAACTTGCAAGAAAGGGTCAATACATTGGGAGGTTTGCCTTAGTTAGGCCCCATATTTATAAAGATGAAATGACTGTAAAACCATAATAGAAACTAAAATAAAATATGCATAAGATAATAATATGCTAAAATAAATCTTACCTCTCAAATTTGGGGTGATTTAGTGCTTGTAGACCCAATTCATGACCCGGGTTGCGAATTTAGGCCGGATTCACAAGGCAGGTTGTGAATTGAGTTGTGATGCTCCTCTAGTAGGATCTCTTCGATATATCGGTCCTAAGGTAGCTGGGGTGCCTTTGTATGCTATCAAAATCTATCTATGCTCTCTGTAAATTGACTATATAATGTTCACATTCCATTTTTGTAGAGTAACTATGCTTTGTTGAATTTGGGAATCAGAACTAATTAGGGGTTGAGGACCCACTATTTATAGGAAATAGCAAGGTGCAGGGGGGGTTAGATAGACCAAACCTAGGTTTGATTCTCACTAGGGTTAGATTAAGAAATGCTATGTGGTAATGTCACATTCCTTATGAGAAATATGTCATCCTCACACATGTTTGAGGATGTATTAGGGCTAATCCTGATTAGGATGTGTTTAAGCCAATTTAAACATGATTAAATAAATATCTCAAAAAACCCTAATCTCACACATGTGGGAGGATTTTATTAAGGCTAATCAATATTAAATTTTCTTTTAATCAAATTTACTCTAAAAAGTGACTTAAGTGAAGTCAATATTAAATTAGAATTTGGGTATTGACTTATTAATTATTTTGGTCAACTAATACCCCATGGGAGCCTCAATTGCATATGAATAGACCGTAAAATAACATTTTAATGTGTCAGATGTAATTTGGAAGGCTTGTGATGGTTTAGGACCTGAAAGCCAATGAAGTAGTATATGGGAGTCTACATGATGCTATGAAAATCTATGGAAATCTACGCGTGAATACGCATGACTACAACCATCTATGCATGACTACAAAAATCTATGTATGTCTAGGATGATCTACAATAGTCTATGCTAGTCTACGATAGCCTAGGGATACCTAGGATGACCTATGTAAACTTACAAGTGTCCATAAGGATCTACAAGTACATAGGTATAGCAGTGTGCAACTTTTGGGTGTCTACACTCTTATAAACACTTACACTGGCCATAAAATGCTTTCTCTCATGGATGGTTTTTTAGGATACAACCAAATTTGAATAAATCCTGATGACCAACACAAAAAAACAATGGCAAACTGATTTTTGGGTGAATATAAAAGTAGCCTTCAAATACAAAAATTCAGTATGCAATTCGATAGGGCTTCGCTGCTCGCTTGATCAATTCACACTCTCTCGATAATTCAACATTGCTTCGCTATACAAATCATCTATATCTTTCTCTCCATTTAAAGGGGGTATTTATAGGATACCCTAGGACTGGGGGTAGCTTCCTGGAGAAGCCAAGATCAAGAAGATGTGGTTAGGATAGTTGGAATGGAAGCCTCTGGAATCTTCTGTCCATTAACCGTCTTCTTCTAGATCAAATGGTCATTCCAACCAATTTGGCTCGGATTGAAGGCCAACTGAACTTCAGTTAAGACCACAGGTCACAGCTGTGTTCTAGACTGCAAACCGTAGGTATTAGCCATGGTTAAGCTATAAACCGTAGGTCTAGGCTGCGGTTAAGATTGGTTAGGCCAAGGAGCCCAAATTGAGTGGTTAGAACCATTGCTCCTATCTTGGAGTCTATCCAAGATCTTCCATACGGTCTTGTAGCATGTCCATATGAGTAGTCGCCCTCGACATGACGCTTTTTAGGTGTCTACAACAAGTGCATAAGATTAGCATGATGCTGATATTTAACGCATTTCCTGACATACACATTGCAATCCTTCTCCATAGTGGGCCAATAATAACCCATACGAAGGATGCGCTTGTCGATAGCCATGTCGCTAAAATGGCCATTGCATGTACTATCGTGAGCTTCTAAAATTTCCCAAGATGACTCTTGGGGCTCAAGACAACGAAGGATAACTCCATTGTAGCTTCTACGGTATAGGATGTCTACTAAGAAGACATACTTTATCGCTTTATGTTTAAATATGTGTTTTGCGACACACGACAATCCCTGAGGGATTATACCAAGTATAAGGAAGTCATGTATCTGTGATGTCCAATTATAATAAGCTTTGACTTCACCCGATAAGACAACATGTTCCCTCTGCGGTTCTACATTTGCAAATACAGACTGGAAAACAACCTTGTGGTGAATGGTAGTACCACTCCTCGTCGGATCCTGTGAGATCAAAGACCCCCAAGACGCTCTCTTTAGAAAGTCTCTGGCTTTGTAGAACCACTCATGGTTTGGTTCTACATGAATCATGTTGATTGACTCTTTGTTATCCAATGCTTTGCGTTGCACAATAGAATGTGACAACATTTTTACATGGATGGTAGTGAAATCGATAGATGAATTCTGAGGGATTAGAGATCCCAAAGATGCCATTGTGTTTGTAAATCTATTGGATGAATGAGGGATTGCCTCAATGTCATACCATTCTAGTCGAGCTAGATAAATGTCAACAAGATCCTTGTAAGCTTTCAATATCGGACATCAACATTGAAATAATCCCTTAACTTGGTTAACAATGAGAAGGGAATCGCCAAAGATATTTAACCTTTTTATCTTCATGGTGACAGCTATTTGGAGACCCAAAATTAGGGCTTCATATTCAGCATTGTTTTTAGTGCAAGGAAAGTCCAACTTGAATGACAAGGGCATTGGAGCTCCTTGTGGCATGAACAACACTATTCCTGCACCACCCCCTTGCTCACACTTCGAACCGTTGAAGAACAAGGTCATATCGGCTTTGTTGTCCGGTTCTTCAGGTTTGGGTGCTTCTAATAAGGCAAAGACTACATCATCAGGAAGCTCTATGGTGAGGGGCCTACTATTTTTGAGAGGTGCCTCAACCAGTTGATTTGCTATGACTTGTCCCTTAATGGACTTTTGGCTTATGAATTCTAGATCAAATTTTATCAGTAGCATGATCCACTTCATAGTACGTGTATTATGATATGTCTTGCTCATCATATACTACAAAGGATTTTGTTTTGATATGACATACATCGTATGACTCAACATATAGTGTCACAATTTATTTGTAGCGAACACTACTGCTAAACACAACTTTTCAACGTATGCATATCCTAGCTCATAACTCACCAAGGTTTGGCTAATATAATATATGGCATGTTCTTTGTCTTGCACATTCTTTTGGGCTAACATGGTTCCCAGTGCAAAGTCGGTTGCCGATATATATAGCAAAAATGGCACATCTAGCCTTGGTGGAGCTAGCACTGGCGACGTCACCAGGTATTGCTTAATTTTAGCAAAGGCTACTTGACAGTCCTCATCCCAGTTGAATGGGACCCCCTTGTGTAGTAGTTGATTCATGGGTCAACATTTATTTGATAATTGAGCGATAAATCACTTTATGGATGCTACTTTGCCCTAAAGGCTTCTTAATTCCTTGATGTTTGTGGGGGGACACATTTCTAAAATAGCCTTGACCTTTGCTGGGTTGAATTCGATGCCTCATTTTGAAATGATGAATCCTAAGAGCTTTCCTAAAGTTACACCAAATACGCACTTCTTAGGATTCAACCTGACATTATGCTCTATCAGGCGATCGAAGACCTTCCTCAGGACCTCCGCATGCTTAGAACGCAATAATGACTTTGCCAATAAGTCATCAATATAATATTCTAAGATCTTATGCATATAGTCATGAAAGATATATGTCATAGCTCACTGATATGTGGCACCAACATTATTAAGGCCGAATGGCATAACTTTGTAGCAAAATGTCCCCCATGGCATTATAAACATGGTTTTATGCTGGTCTTCGGGCTTAATTCGAATTTGATTGTAACCAAAAAAATCGTCCATTAAGGAGAGCATCTCATGACCTACAGTTGTGTCTACAAGAGCATCGATATTCGACAATGGAAATGAATCCTTTGGTGTTGCCTTATTTAGGTCTCTAAAATTCGTATAGATACGGATCCTTCCATCAGGTTTTCCTATAGGCACCATGTTGGATACCCATTCTGGATAGTCGATGGAGATGACAAACTCTACGTCCAATAGCTTTTGCAATTCATCCTTAACCATTAAGGCTACTATTGGATGCATCTTCCTGAGTTTCTGCTTGATTGGCTTCTTTGATAGATCTAGTGAAAGGTTATGAGTAACCAATTTTGGATCTAGACCCGGCATATCCTTGTAAGTCCAAGCAAAGAGAGTAGGTCTCTCTCTCAGTAGAGGGATGAGGTTGGCACACTCATCAGGAGTCAAAATTTCTCCAAATTTAACCTTCCTTGGATTGGTGGGATCATTACTGATATCCACTTCAAAGGTTTCCTCTATCGACATATGGGATCCCTCCTCAAGCTGATGAGGCGTAGGGATCAAGTGGATGTCATCTGCTGGGTTTATAGGTTCCTCATTGGAAGCATCCTCAGCATGATAGACATCATGTGCACAACCTAGCACAAAATGGAAAGGTTGCAATATTTCTTCATTAGGGAAGAAATCTTCAGGCTCTAGAGGTGAATCAACATGATCCCAATCAATAGCATCTACATTTAGATGCAATGGTTTGGATGGATCGACTAGATTGTGGAGTGGAGTGGTCAAATCAATGGAGATCATGTTGATGGAATGGATCATGTCTCTAGGACCACGTGCAAGTGACTCAACATTAGCAAAACTTCCATCCCCGAGATGTGGTTCTAGGGGTATGGGGATCTCCGAATCTGATCTATGAATAGACTATCGGATGGGATCACTGGGCTCAAGGAGCTCCACATACATTGGTGGATCGAGAAACACCATGTGATAGATCACATTAAGATTCGATGGCCCTCCCCTAAGGTGAGGATGGAGATTGATCTCTCTATACATATCCTCAATAGTATATGGCCCATTACGATAGCGTAAGTAGGGAGGTCCTAAATAGGCTCTCTCCATCTCATCCTCATCATCACTATCATAATAGAGACCTTCACCACTACCAACTAGAATCGAGAGATTAGGAAGATGGGGTCCCATGTACACCCACACCCGATAACTATTGTCGCTCGTGAAGGATTGATCATCTTCAATGACTATTTCCTCCGGTAATAGATGACGTAAATTATGAGGGCCCAAATAGGCCACCTCAGTCTCATCCTCATATTGCTCACTATTTGAGGACTCATTGTCATCATCACTCTCATGTATGCAACTTGGTCCACCTATCTCGTAGATGGACTCTACTGTATCCTCATCAGAATGATCTTCTAACTTAGAATTTATCACTAAATTAGCATTATGAACCTGCATGCCTATATCGTCGACTGCCTCACAGATTTGTTGACCCAAGTTTTCTCTTGGAATGTGATCTGGAATGGTACCCACCAAGATATCCTCATGATATGTCTCGGGTGGCTCCACAGTGACATAGGTCACTAGCTGGTTATCCCTCTGGAACATAGAAGGATTAGGGTGATAAGGATTGTAGTCAACTTCACCCCCATACTGAGGTACAGGCGGTCTAAAGATGCCATGAGGAGTTCAACCTGTCCTCCACTATAAAATCCCAACCCGAACCTATCAGTAGGTAATTGATACTATGGTTCTATAGGCCTCTTATGCCCTTGCTCGAATAGTCTGAGATTGTAACCATGCCAATGGTAACATTCAAAGTATCACATGGCGTAGTCTGGGTTAGATAGATAATGAACATTCACAATGAATGGTTCACTATCATCCTCATCCATGGGTGTGGGAGATGCAACCTGGTCTAGCCCTCCATAGATGAAGTTGGTTTGGTTAGGTGGCACCCCTAATGGTTCCACCGTCCCTATGGGAAGGTGATGGGCTCGCAGTCGGCCCATGTCCCATGCAATATCAATAATAGGTGTGAACGTCATGTTCTGCACAATATATTCCCCTAATCTAGGATTAACCAAGTGGATGATCACCTGCGGTGCAGATGACCCTACTGAAGACACAGGTGAAGCAGGTTGAGGTACCTCTTTGACTCCTCCTTGAACTTCCTCTACTTCCATGGGAGTAGGGGCTTCAATGATAACTAGCTTGGGCATTTGCTTTATCTTATTTTTGCCCACATTTTCTTTCAACTTCCTATCATCCCGTTATATCATAGACGCAGTCGGTCTAATAGAAGTAGCTGTCGTGTGCTCCGATCGTTGAGATACGGACGTTGCAGGTCTAGCACACACTTCTTTGAATTTACCTCCTGGATATTTTATTGGTGACGTTGGTTGCACATCCAGGTGCATTGAAGGGAGCATGAAGTCCCCCGATAAGTCTGCTAGATTCATGTATTTAAAGGGTTCTTCATTCGAAGGCACCACGTGAACCTGTCCCTCATGAATGTATTTGATACACTGGTGTAAAATAGAAGGGATGCAATGCATCTCTCTAATCCAAGGTCTCCCTAGAAGTATGTTATACTACATAGCACCTTTGATTACATGACACATCATCGGGATGGTCTTCAGTCCTACCTGAATAGGTAAAACTATAGTACCGACTGTCGAGCATAATGCATCATTGAACGCTCTCAACGTGAAGGTAGAAGGGATGATATGCATCTTGGGTAACTTCAAGTGAGTTAATGCCTTGGTAGTTATGATATTGATCGATGACCCTATGTCAATCAAAACCTGCTTGAATAGTTTATGATTCACACATGCAATAATATGCAGTGGTGGGTCTGCTATAATAGTGGAAACCATCTTGACTTCGTGGTCATGAAATTGAATGACCGGTTCCTGACACTATTGCACGTGCCCCATGAAGTGTGTAAATGCTTCAGGATCCTGAGGCTGCACTTCTATGGACCTTAAAATATCCATGAGCATCTCCCTGTGCTTAGGAGACTACTGGATTAGCTCATAAATCGACAACTTTGTTGGAGTTGTCTATAGGTTTTGGATCAACCTACTTCTAATGGTCACCATCGGTCTAGTTGGTGGGCCAAGCACATACTGGGCTGGCCTTGGAGGAGGTGCAACTTGGACCCTAATAGGTGCTAGAGGTTGATTCGGTCGTTCATACCTCACGTTTCTTGTGACAATGTTGACCATACCGATGAACCCCTGGGTTGGTGGTTTGATTCACACTTGGTTGACTTGGCCAACATTATTCTTGGGTACCTCATGATTTGGTAGAGGATTTTTGTAAATCCCCATATTTTGGTTATCAGGCGCTTGTGGGTTGTCGACAAGAAGCGTACCTCTTTCAATCATATTTTGCACAAGATGTTTGAAAGACCAACATACTTCAATGTCATGGCCTTTCGATCGGTGAAAGATGCAATAATGATCATCTTTATAGCCTTTAGGCTTAGGTTGATTAGGATCCATCATCTTGACTTCGGGTAAGTTTATAGCCTTCGCCTCACATAACTGATGAAAAATCGAAGCCAACGACTTCGATAACTGAGTGAATACATGAGGTGGGTGTTGTTCCTTATTTTTACCCTTGTAATTGTTGTTGCGTTGCTCATACTATGTAGGCGAAGGTTGGGCTTGATAGTTTTGCTTTTGCTACCCTTTTTCTCCCTTTTGAAGGTTCAACACCACCTGATTAACATGGGTCGACTTGGCCTGCTATCTCTCAGTGCTTTTCTTGTGCCCCTCCTTATTCCTGAGCTTCAAGTTACCCTCCTGTAACTTGATGTCCTCAATCACCTTGGCTTGTGCCAAAGCCTCTTCGAATGTCTGGTATTGCTGCAACTGTAGCAACAACGAAATGTGCTTGGCACAACTCTTTGTGAATATTCACATTAATTTAGAGGATGGGATGGAGAATGGCAGCTTTGCCATCATATTCCTCCATAGTTTTCCATAATCCATCACTGGATCATCATCATGTTGCGTTAGAGTGGCCAGGTCGGATAAGTTTACCTTCTTCTTGATGTCAAAGGAGAAGCATTCAAGAAATGCATCAACTAGTTGTTTGAAACTAGTGATGTTGTGCCTCTTTAATTGGTTGAACCACTCTCAAGCTAGGCCTAAGAGGGTCATGATGAAGGTGTGCAGGAGCAAAGCATCATTGCTTTCAATATGAAAGCACATATCTAGAAAACTAGTCACGTGCTCCTGTGCGTCTTCCTCTCCTTGAAACTTTTCCAGCCTAGGCATCTTGAAATGCTCGGATATGCTGGAATAGGCACTGACGTGCATAGAGGTTCATTATGAATTTTGTTCAAGGTAGGCTTCTGATAAGCCATTCCTTGCTTCTCTATGGCTTGGACCTTCTCTACTAAGGCCTTGTAGGCTTACGAGGAAAGGAAATCCTCCTCTCGAGATTGCCTTGGAGGCACCTTCGAAGGCAAATTATTCCTCGATCGAGGTGGTGGACTAGGCTCACCCTCCTCCTCGAATTGGGATATTTCTAGATATTCTTGTTCTAATTCCTCTCCCACTTCTTCCTCATACTACCTATGCTCACGTTGTTCAAACGCTGGATGTCGATCTCTGTGTTGAGCTACATGGCGAGTATGTGTGTCTATGTGCTCAGGGTGTAACTCAGGCTGTGAAGCCACTCGTCTATCGACATGCTCCCTGATCTCACTGCGAGGAGGTAAACCGATGCTAGCCAATCGATCCTCTCTCTCTACATGCTCCTTATGATCGAGGATGCGTTGTTCATGCATACGTTGTTCATATAATTTCTATCTTATGAACCTCTACCTCTGAGTATTCTTATTTTTGAGGCATTCCTTTTCTATATGAACATCCTCCAATTGATCTTGGAGAATCTATCATCTTTGCTCCGACATCAGTCTATGAGCTCTATCAAGATGATCGACCGTCTGAGGCCTCAGGGGAGTGAGCTCTATTCGAGCGACTTTATGGGTATGTCCTCCAATGGACTGATTTGCCACACTCTTGCCTCTATCTATAAAGAGAGCATTCATGTCAGGTTATCTCCTATACTCTAGTTCCTACATGCGATGCAAGAGCACACATGTCTCAAGAATGTTTGGAGCATTCTCCATGTTCTCGGGTGGTCCTAATGGTGCTTATTCTACACATGCTCACAGGATGAGAGGGTGCAGGCGTAGGCTTATATCCTAGATGCCCTAGGACCTTGTCTAGACCATCTAATTATTTTCTATGCCATGGCTCATGAGGTGGCATGCCATTAGCTCCCACTTTGGATATATCTATGGTGAACTTAGTAGGTTCACCCCTATGGGGAGTCTGCATGGGCCTATGCTCAAAAGTAGCCCCATCTATTCACCCCTGAATGGGAGGATCTTGGACGTGTCTATACTCGGATGGTGGAGGTCGTGAGCCTCCCTTAGATACAGGTCGAAGGGGTACCAATTTGGATCCCTCGATGACATATTCTTTGGCAGAACCCATGGATCCATACGGAATATGGTCATGGTAAATGCTACCATATGCGGAACCCCCATGTTGGGAAGTCCCATGCTCTGATCTATGTCTAGAGGGATGTCTAGTACTTCCTCTAATAGAGGTATTCTCAATGGAATCCCCTCGTGTAGAATTATCCCCTCTAATACTCGTTGAACGACGTCCAAGAGGATTCTATGATTGAGGGCATTCTACATCGTGATGTGCACTAGGTGGAGCTTGGGCTTCGATCTCGGGTCTATGCTCAGATCGGCCTCTCCGTGTTTGCACCATTGTGTATCCTATGTCTAGATTTAACTTTTATTAACACACAAAGAATACAATGATGATTATCTCTTTTTACAATTTTAAAATGAGCCCTAGACTGTTTGATGTGTTTTCAATTTGTTGTATTAGTAAAGTAACTCTTATCATGTTTTGTAAAATGTTGATGATTTTCTCAATTGTTTAATGGCTTTCACCTGTATGCTCATAGCTCGACAACCTGGCTATGAACTCCAGGTCGCGTAATCCCCCCAAAGTGCGGCAATGAAAGTCCACACCCGGGTAGGGAGCACAGGTCCTCCCAGATCCTCACCCGTTTTCACCTAGTCAGCGTCATACCCTCCGAAGAGGAGTATATGCAAATTTTCTAGGCTACAAAAGGTTCTTGGATCCGATATTGGTCTAGAACATAGGGTACATGGGAGTTGGGCCAACAGATGGAAATCACCTCCACCGTCATTGAAACCCTACTAGTGGTTGGATGTGACTCCCAACTCACTAGCGTTTATGTGAAATGTGGTGTGTGTGGGTTATTTTTAATTTGCATAAAGGAAATATGCATAATACAATATTAACATGATCATTTCCTACATGATATGCAATAAAGAATGTTTGATATTCAGAGGTATATGCACACTACGCTATGTGATGTTCAAAGAATGCAACTAGTATGAGTAATTGGCCATTGATTGGGCCTCATGCAAGCAAAATCTAACATTCAGATGGCCTAGACCACTGGAGACTAGGGCGGGCTGCACTTAGAGACCCACTATTCCTAGCAACGACTAGTAGAAGCACCAAATAAAAACCACAAGGACCTAATTCATTTTATTATTCTTTTTATCCTTATCCTAGCTAGGTTTCATTTTTGATGTTCTAGAAAAATACAGAGATAAAAAATAGAAACAGAGGGTGTCAGAAGGGCCTACCTTAGGTCCTCATCTGATTTATATTTTTACTCCTACTCTATGGTTGGTCTATTTCTAACCGTGGCTCTGATGCGTGATTGCAACCGTTGCCTGCGCTTGTCAACCGTGGGCCAACTTTTTGATCATGGATGTCAACCGCGGTGAGTACCTACCACAAAAAAATAGACCAAAGTCAGTAAATCATGGCAAAAAATATGGAGTTCCACCGTGATCACCTTCTGTAACCACCAAAAATGCTCTTGCACTCTAATCTATCTATTGCAATTCATGAAATAAGCACAAATGGGAAAACATAAGTTGACAACAAGAAATGAAACAAATATAAAGAATCTCTTTATTAATTTCAATGAAGCCAAGTTACATATTCATCCCTCTTAGGGATACCCATTTGATACATCAATTACAATAGAGTTTCAAATCCCTCTCAAGGGTAGATGCAATCAAAATGCCTTCCAGGGTGACACAAACTACTCTAGGGTGTCGATGACCCTCTTCTCCACGATTAGAGGTATTTGTTGCCTTGCATCCCAAAACCCTATTAGTCCTGCGTGCAATAAACAACAAGAAACATTAAAAGCAAAGGAGGCCTCTCTTGATGAGGCTTTAAAAGGATATTTGCACAAAAGATAACATGATAATCAAGAAATCAAGAAAGTGATTTAGTGCATGTAAATTGATCTAAAACATGATAATATACCATTAGAAACATGAAAGAAACTAAGATAAATCTATCTAAGATCCTAATTAACCAATTGAAGACATGAAAGCATGAAAAATATTCATTATGCCTACACTACAACAATGAAGGAAAATTGCAATTAACTCCTAATATGTCGGTCAAATGTCTCTAGAATACTGAATTAACCCTACAAAATGATTAATCTAATCTAGTTAAACAGAATGCAAAACTGAGAACAAGGAGATCAGGGATTACCCTTTGACCACGAGTCATTCAAGTGGTGGGCACTATTCACCATGGCTGATAGTCGTGATGGAGACTGAAGTAAGTTTACCCTCCAAATCAGGGCCAATTTTTTGATCCTCCTTGCCAAATTGATGGTCAAGGGTCACCTCTGTGTCCTCTGATAGATTTGGTGGTTGAATTGCTTAGTGAGTGCATGGATTGCACAGATTAGCATTTCTTGGCTCTCCTATCCTCCTAGGACCTCCATGGCAATGTGATCTCCAATTGGGTAGCAAAAGTATTCCTATCAATGCATGTGAATGGGTATGCAATTTGATAGGGCTTTGCTGCTCAATTGATTATACTTCTCTCTCTCTTTTCCCCAATTTGAAGGGGGATTATATAGCAATTTCCAAGGGCTAGGGGTAGCTTCATGAGGAAGCTAAGATCAATATTGGGTGGTTGAGCTTGTTGGATGGAAGGATCCAGAACCTTCCTCACTCAAACCACTCCAATCCACAACCAATTGGCCATTGCAATCGATTTTGGGTCGAATGAAGGCCAACTGATTTTGAGTGCTGATCATGAATGATAGGCGTGGTGAGCACTGCTAACCATGGGTGTCAACAATGGCTAGCACTGACTAGGCAAAGGTGCCCAAATTGAGTGGTAAAAACCACTGCTATACCTTGGAATCTGTCCAAGGTCTTCCATATGGTCTTCTAGCATGTCCCATATGAGTAGTCGCCTCGACATGACGCGTTTTAGGTGTCTACAATTTTTTTACTTGTTATTATTTTTCTAAATATGCTTCATATATTATAAGGTAATCATCTTCATCAAAAGGAAAAGGTTGAGTTTTTATGGGGATATAGCCTACACTGCATCAGACATGCCATTCCTCTACTTTGATTGGTTCAAGTATCCCATTTTCTAGGGGACCTAAACCTTTACCTTTGTATCCCATATTACACATCATTTGTTTAGATTTTATATATTTATTAGAAAAGAAGCATCGAGCAAAACCATCTTCATCATAGGTAAAGCTCATTTTCTTGATATTAATTTTGTCTAAAGCACATCCAACACCAATGAAAGTACAACTTCCAACATGATAGATGCTTCTTTGTTTTTGTGGTAGTCTAGTTGTACGCACAGATGGTGGTAACTAAGACAAAATACTGGAATCTTGTATATTATAGTCATCCTATTTTTTGGGCTCCAATACAGTAGATAAATATTGTAAAACTTCATCTACCGAAGGATATGATGTAGAGGTATTATCCTTATCATAAGGTTTTGATGATTCAGAAGAGGGTGATGGTTCTGATTTAAGCAAATAATTTTTAGATGGTTTAGGTTTTGATGATGAGAGAGTAGGAAAAAAGGGCATGTTGATAGGTTCTGCCATTGCACACATTTCAAATGGCCTGGGATCACCATGAATGGTGACCAACTGGTTCTTAAATTTAAATTTAACACATTGATGCAAAGTAGAGGGGATTGCCCTCATGGAATTGATCCAAGGATGTCCCAAAAGGATGTTATACAATGTTGGGCATGGTACAACAAATATGGATGTGTCTAAAATCCTAGGACCAACTTGTAGTGGAATGGAGATCACACCACAAGCCTCTTGTGTTTCATAATTGAAATATTTAATAATCATTTCAGTTTGTCTCAAATCTTCTTTCTTAAATCCAAATATTTTGAAGAAGTCATAGGTACATATGTTTAGGGATGATCCATTATCAATTAACACTCTTTTAACTCAAACATCCCCAATTAAAGTTGTTATATAAAGAGGATTATCTCTAAACATACTTTGGGGAGGAATGTATTTATCATGGAAATCAATGTAGTCGATTTCATGAGAAGCTACAACATCGACTACAACAGTTGGCTCTATATCTTGAGGTACCATCATTTGGCTTAAAGTATTCATTAATTCCTCTCTGTGGATGGTTGAAGTTCTAAGAAGGTCTAACAGGGAAATCCTAGTTGTTGTATTAGCTAGTTGATCATTGATATCAAATGGAGTCTTTTGTTGGGATCTAATTATGTTATTTCCCTTATGAGGTAATTTTAGAACAATAGGCGATTGGTCAACATCATTTGTTTGAGTGGGAGGTTGAGAATTTTGAGTTTGGGCTTGTTGTCGAGTAACAACTCCAATTGTACCTACAATATTGTTTGGTCAAACAACTCGTAGTCTTGTAGTTGAACTCTGTTCGATAGGAAGAATTTGTCGTGATGAAGGACGAGTGGTAATTATTCTTGGAAGTGGTTCTTCTGGCATGAGTGAATTAGTAATGGGTAAGATTGGCCCTGACTCATATTTTGAACTATTAGCATGTTGTGAACTAATGTCTATTTCAGATTCTGATTCGCTTTCTATTTTATCCAAGGATGATGATTGTGGTTTTCTTCCTTGAAGCGGTTTGATTGTCATGTTGGATTGAGTAGGCACAAAAATATTTGGTGGAGGTTGATATGGTAAATAATTTTCAATTGTTCCCACATATCTTGTTGGATGAGGTGTATTTTTGTAATCTAATTGATTTACAGCTTCCTTGCCATGATTTGGTAATGGGTTTTGAAAGATATCTAGATTTTGGTTTACATTTTGTGCTTGTTGTGGTTGAGTATTTGCTTGAAGATTTTTATTCGGTGGTGGGATTTCCACTTCTAATTTTCCTTCATCAATTAAGTCTTGTACTATATATTTTAATCTTCTACAGGTATTTTTTGGATGTCCATCAACTTGGTGGTAGTCACAATGTTGATCAGGTCTGTACCACGGTTGAGAAGGATCAGGTTGTCGTATCTTCGGCAATTTTATTAGACCTCTTTCTACTAGTTGTGGTAAAACCATTGTCAAGGATTGATTTAATCTTGTAAAATTTCGTAATGGAGGTTTTTGGGGTGCTTTCAACACAAAATTTTTTGTAGTATCTATGGTATTAATATTTTGAGGGGGTCTACTATCTGTGACCCCATCTCCTACCACATGTTTGTTTTTGTATTGATTCTTAGATGATTTATCTTCATATTTATTTTTAAATTATCCCCTTCTAATTAGGGCTTCCTCTACCCTTCTGGATAAATCTATAGCTTGGTCAAAGGAAGTCATGGTAGTCGTGGCTAACTCGTAAGACAATTGTTCTTGCAAATTTCCAATAAATATGTCTAGCATTTCTCTTGGAGGTAAAGCAAAATGTAATTTTCCCAAAAGTTTCCTCCATCGGGCTAAGAATTCTCCAAAACTTTCTTCTTTTCCTTGTTTAAGGTTGTATAAATATTTTATTGTAACGTGCCTTTCTATGTAAGCACCAAATTGATGTACAAATATTTCTACGGTTTCTTCAAAATTTCTTAAAGAATGTGTTTGCAATTGATAATACCATTCTAATGCCATTCCTCCTAAACTTTTTGGGAATATTTTTAGCAATAGCATATCATCATAAGCGATGTCATGACATGCTGTCCTAAACATGCGAAGATGTTCTATGGGATATTTTTTTCCCTTATAGATTGGAAGAATAGGCATAGGGAACCATTTAGGGTATGGCTTAGCAGCGACCGCAGGATATAATGGTTGATTACACATCTCTTTATAGCTATACGTAGGATGATATGGGTCGATTTGGTCTAAGCGTGAAGCTAACTGCTTCACTATAGCTTCGAGATGATGTGATGGATCATTGCTTTTATTTTGGTTTATGATGTTGCCATGTGGCGGATAGTAAGTTTGTTGTGCTTTTGTATAAGAAGTTATGGTAGGAACACTATTATGCATAGGGTTCAAAGTATGAGAAGGATATTGGAGTTTATAAGGATTTGTATTTTATTGAACATTTGGTCGAGGCAAACTTGGAACTTGTGTATTTTTATTTTTTGGGAAGAATTTAGGGCAAATACACGTTCAAAATATTGAGAAAGCAAAGTAGGGTTTTTAGAAGAAGATGGTTGCTTTTGATTGGAAGTAGTTGCAGCATTTGCACCAATGGATTGTTCTGGCGGTGGTTCAGGTACCTATTCTTGGGAGTTATCCTTTGGAGGAGGTATATTTTTAGTATTATCTAAAGAAGGGTCACCGTTATTGGTATGTTGTAATGAAGTGTTCATATATGTTTCAGGTTGTGGGAAAATTCGAAAGGTTGCTTCTAAGGTTGCCTCCATTGAAAAATCACCCTTTTCAAGTTGGTCTTCTATTTCCAACACATTAGTGATGGCTACTCGATTTTGATTTAGAAAATCACATAAATGTTGCATGGATTGAAAATGAACACTTCCTTGAGGTCCTACTTTTGGATCTATATCATTAATGGTTTCATCTTCTTCACTTTGTACTATTTGATGTTCTTGCTCTTCTAAAACTTCTTCCATTTCTACTTCTGTGTTAGGGTCAATTTCTAGCTCATCTTCAAAGCCAGTTGCCACTTGTTTACCACTTCTTAGGTTTTTAGGCATCTTTCCTAGCGATGCTAAAAAGGATTTTTTTTTTGTTTTGTTTTTGTTATTTTTGTTTGTTTTTTTAAGCAAACAATTTACTATGCTTTAATTCAAATATTTACAAGATTTTGAAAAATAACATTGAATGGTTTCAATCTTCTCCAAAGAGCCTATGGATATCATTGATAGGTTCCAAATATTTTGGGCTCATGTAATGTTCTTCCTCAAAAGAGAAATCATCTATTAAGAGTTGAATGAAATGGACAAATGTAAATCCTTTAGTTTCTGAGTTAATAGGTTGAATTTGTAACTCGTAGCAATATTCTCAAAACAAGATCACCCTAGGTGCCTTTTGAAATCTTCTTCTTTGTTCTAGGGTCACTTCGTTGTTTTCTAAGTATACCAAGAATTTGTGGACGTTTAAGGCTTCTTCCAAGTAATTATCCCAAGGATAAATATCTGTGTGGACACCAACTTGTTTGTTTGCAAGCCAACGTTCACACCCTCTTTTGATTTCAAAGTAAGGAGAATAATAACTAGGTCCTAAGGCTCTAGTAACATCAATTCTCCTAATTTCTCTAATTTCTTGGGATTTGTTTTCAAGGATACCAAAGTGTTTCCACAAATCTACTTGGCGTTCTGTTCCATCACGTTCATAGGAGATATTAACCTCTTGTTCAATAAGTGTTCTCCTAAGATCTATATAGAAGGATTCATTAAGTCTGTTTTCTACCATTTAATGAGATTTTGTTTTTTTTTTTGTTTTTTTTTATTAAGCAAAATAAAGTTTCAATAATTTTAGAATAGGAGTGTGTTTCACGTCGGGTTCACCAAAGAATGTAGGCCCAAAATTTTTGCACCCCTTTCTCCCAGGCTAATGGATCCACGCCTGAAAGGGGGAGGGAAAATGAAGGATCTACACCTCGAATGAGAAGTGCTTCTGTTGCACTCTCTTTGGTGTTTGTCGACAAATGGGGTGGGGTTCACCAGGAAACACTTGCTATGGTGGTTTCCATGCCTAGGTGAGGTAGTGTTTTGATTTGATTGTTTTGTCTCACATACAACCTAGGTTTGGCCAGAATGCAATTTCTACCTAGCTAGATGCAATTTTATATTCAATGAAGACAAGGGCAAACATATTTTAATCTAAGAAAGCTTTGTAAATACAAACAAGAATGCAATGATGCAAAGATGAATGTTTTGGGTTTTTGTAAGTTTTTCTATGATTTTAAATGCAAGTTATCCAATGTGATTAAAGCCTATGTTTTTGGGTTTCTTTTCTTTTTTTTATTAACTACAGATGCTTACAGATCAAAAAATATAAATTTGATAGTGAAAGAATGAATTTTGAGCACTTACCTAACCCAAAAGTTTGATTTTGATGAAATTGGCTGCACTGCACTAAATCGAACGTACAATTTTGTCTGGTGATATTGGATGCATATGATTTCATTCAAAACCTGCAATTTCACAACAAAACACTAGATTTTGGATTTAGGGAAGGGGGATCTGCATAGGCCATAGTAGATCATGGTCTATGATAGTCAAATCCCCTCGGTTCTTTTAGCCAACCGTGAAGAAAGTAAAAAGTTGATTATTCTAATCATAAAATGAAAAATGCTAGATCTAGCAATAACAGAGATTTGTAATATGAAATTGCAGAAATTAAAAGTGCTATGATGCTGGTAATGTAAAATGAAAGATCTAGAATGCATAATTTTACCCCCAGAGGGATGCAGATACAAAACCGTACGCTAAGCACGAAATCATACATAGTCAAATTTATCTAACGACTAGTTCTGTAAAGCAGAAGATGAAATCGGATGTAACAGGGATGAAATTAGATGCAGCCGATTTCGTACAAATAGTGAGAAAACACAATAAAAATTAAGTAAAAGTGATATCTGAGTATACTAAAAGTGATGCCATGGTTGTATGCTCCTTGGATGATGATTTGATAATGATATCTCCTATTGCAACCTACAAAAAAGCTCCAAAACTCCTTCTCTTTTCCAAGCTCTTCTACAAAATCATCAACTAGGTTGATTACAGTGGATATGAGGGATTAAAATGGCTATTTCTATTCGAGGGATTAGGTGAGTGGCAAAAAAATTAGGTTCTTGGGCCAAATTAGGCTTTTGGCTTGATTTGGATGAAATCGGTTGTATCCAATTTTATCGGATCGTTCGATTTCATCGGGAAGCTAGCGATGCCCAAATTAGATTCAAAATCTAATATGGGTACCTAAATTAGGCACATGTGGGATTTGGATGAAATTGAACGCATCCAATTTTGTCGGATACATCCGGTTTCATTAGAGATCATCTGATTTTGTCAGAGAAAGTACAATTAAGCTATTTTTTTATATTTTTTGGCATGAATATCGAGGCAGGGGTTTTTGAGGGTGATTTACACGTTACTAGGGTAATTAAGATGTTTTAGTAACATTAGTAATTTGGAGGTGTGTCCAAATTTTTGGGC
Organism: Wollemia nobilis; assembly: GCA_028583015.1. NCBI lineage: Eukaryota > Viridiplantae > Streptophyta > Pinopsida > Araucariales > Araucariaceae > Wollemia > Wollemia nobilis. Next base: position 1,454,372 of record JAQPPZ010004335.1, on the reverse strand, counting down.
TATAGTTGTCTATGATGGAAGGGATGATAGGTAAAGTCAATCCCACTCTGTTTAACCACTATAGGAAAGTTCAAAATGTCAGCTACACATTACACCCAAATATGTTGCTTGTACTAATATGCCACTGATGTATTCATGAGTTGACATATTTGCAAATTTGAACATTGTAGGTAAAATATGGTGGGGAAAGTTAAAATCTAGATAAGAAAAGGATTCAATGTGAATACATTGCTTGTACAAATACACCATCGATGTTTTCATAAGATGATGAATTCAGTTTGGCAAATTCACCACCTAAACTAGGTATGGGCAATTATTTTATATTTAAATTATTTTGGCTACCAATCTAGAGTCAAATATAGTCATATTTATACTTGTTGGAAATCTTGTTTTGAGAGCTTTCCAATAGTACCAATTTTGTGAAATTTGGAGGTTGTTTGGTCAAGTTTTAGGAAGGACAAAGTTGAGGGGGTATTTTTGCCCCAAATTTGGGTACAAAAGGGTGATTTGGTCAAATTGGTCAAAGGGGTGATGGGCAACATGTTGGGTGGCCAATTTATGGGGTAAAATTGGGTGTCTACATTTGTCCCATTTTGAAGTGTTCATTGTAAAATTAATGCTTTAAAAGTTACTATAGACATCCCAATTTTGCAAAAGGGGTACCACTTTTCTAAGGCTAGATTGGATGCATTAAATGGGGTATTAAATGTGGCTATGCCTTGATATGCCCCCTCGAGTTTTTGAGGTGAGCACTGTATTGAACTAAGGAAACTCAATTCACATGGGGATGATGGAAACATATTGGTGAAGATGGCATGGTGAGTTAATGAAGACTAGGAATGATGAGTTTGATTGGTTGATGATTGGGTTGGTAAGGGAAAGGAGGAAATATATATATAATGGGGAAAGGTAAAAAGAGAATATGAAAGAAACACATTTGAGTAATCTATTTAAAGACATGTTGATTGCATATATATATATATATATATATTGGTCCATCTAAGGACACATTTTGATTTTGTTTTGATTCTATTTATGTACAAATTGGTCCATTTAAGGACACATAATTCAATTGGCCTATCTAAAGGCACATAATTTTGTTTGGTCCATTTAAGGACACATGATCTATTAGTTTTGATTATGTTGGAGTAAACTTGATGCCCCTAGTCAAGAGGGTCTTTCTTTAGGTAAGATTACCTTTTATGTGTGAAGTATATTTAAGTGAGGTGCTTAAAGGACATTGCTTTGCTTGATCATCCATTAGGCATGGTGTCCAAAGGGGATTATTTGATATGTTTAAATTGATAGGCCTATTTAAAGGCATAAGATGTGATTGGTTTGTCAATTGATAGGCCTATTTAAAGGCACATATTTTGATTTGGTTTATATCAGATTGGCCTATTTAAAAACACATAATTGAACTTGGCCTATTTAAAGGCACATAAGAGATTGGATTATTTAAAAGCACATACTTGCTTGGCTTATTTAAAAGCACATACTTAGTTGGCTTATTTAAAAGCACATAATAGATTGGCTTATTTAAAAGCATATAATATATTGGCTTATTTAAAAGAACATAATAAATTGGCTTATTTAAAAACATATAATTGATTGGCTTATTTAAAAGCACATAATTGCTTGGCTTATTTAAAAGCACATAATTGCTTGGATTATTTAAAAGCACATACTTGATTGGCTTATTTAAAAGCACATAATTGATTGGCTTATTTAAAAGCACATAATATATTAGATTATTTAAAAGCACATAATTACTTGGATTATTTAAAAGCACAAAATATATTGGCTTATTTAAAAGCATATAATAGATTGGTTTATTTTAAAAGAATATGCTTTTATTTGGCCTATTTAAAGGTACATATTTTGACTACTTTGATCATTTTGTATAATTGTTTTTAAATTCAATGCCCCCAACAAAAAGGGAGAATTGTGTCTTATAGGTCACTTGCCCCAATATGTGGATGGTAGGTGGGGCACAAGTTTTGATAATGATTCATCCTTAAAGGTGTTAAGTGATGTTTCATGATAGCATATATACCATTTCAAAATAGTGATAAGTTCCCACCCTTAAGCAAGGTGCTTAAGGAGTGTTTCATTATCTGAGGGGGATACAAGATATTGAAAGTTGAAGATTTGTTGATTGGAGTTTATTTATTCATTTAAGGATCATTAAAGTGATAAGTATATTTTTATGCCCCTAGTTATAAGGATATTTCACCTCTCTAGGGGGCTTTTCCATTAGTATTTGTAAATATCATAGGATTTATCATGTAGTGAATGATGATGAGTGATCAAAATTTGGGGTTGATGAGATTGTGTGATGAAATAAGATATAAGTGCAATAATGTATCAAGAAATAAATGCACATTCAATATGTAACCTTCTAGAAATTTTGAGTCATCGAGGAGGTTCACTGGCTCAAATATCTACTACAAATGTAATGCAAGCGACTCTATTTACTAGCTAGGTTTATCATCGCCTCATCACAGGATCCCCCTTGTGATGTTATAGGATGAACATGCAAAATCAAGCAACCATGCAATCAAGCATGTGAGAGCAAGCAATTTTTTTTATAGGCAATCATGCATGCAATCAAGCATATGAGCAAGCAATCAATACACACTCAAATTCAATATATTTTAAGATGCATGATGATTCTGTGTCCTCTAATTTGACTTGATAATAGGGTTAAAAAGGTAGATCAAGAAAATAAGATTTCAATGTTACTACATGGGGAAGATTGATCAAGAGGATATAATGTTCCTACCACCTTGCTTTGGAGGTAGGCCATTTTTGAATTAGACATGGTTTGCTAATGGTTAGTTGTGATGAGGAATCAAATCTTGAGAAATCCTAAGGACTAAGGCCCAAACTCACTAGAGACAAGTTGGCCTCTATCTATGAGGTCTTGGATCAAGTTTCTAAGGGTTTTACATCTATTGGTTGAGTGGCCTCAAACATGATGGAAGGCACAATAATCATTGGGGTGAAAGGAAGGAGCTTTCTCCCTCTCAAGATCTATAGGCTTGATGGGTGGGAGCTCTATCACTTTAGCTTGAAGAAGTTGCTCTAAAATAGCAATAGGTGGTTGATCCAATTGAGTGAAGTTGTGCTTGGGCTATTTTTGCTTTTCTAGGATAATATTTTGGAGGGTTGTTGTAGGATTTATGTTGTTAGTTGGGCATGAATCGATTATCTCATCACCCACAACATGCTCATTCTTGTATTTTCATTTAGTGTTATAAGATGAATATGCCTTATCATCTTCCTTTTTAGTTTTTAATTACCCTCTACATTGAAGGGCGACTTCAATTTGCTTTATGAGATCTATCACATCATCAAAGGATACACATGTCATCTCTAGGGGGTATGCAAGTTTTTCTTGTAAATTATATATAAAAATAAGCAAAAGATCTCTACGAGGTAGAGCCAAGGACGTTATATGACCAATGCCTACCATCGGGATACGAAATAATTGAGGGATTTATTTTTAGCTTGTTTTAACTAATACAAGTCGTCAACTATGCATTTTTCTACAATATAGATGATGAAATATTGAATGAACATTTTAGTCAAATAAAAATAAATTTACTAAGAGGTGGAGAAATTGGCAAAACCATTCTAGAGCCCCACCATAAAAGCTTATAGGGAAGAGCTTTAACAACAACAACCTATCATGGGCAATGTCATGACATGCATTTCAAAATATTTAAAGGTGCTCTATTGGGTCACCTTCTCCTCTATACATCCAAAAATTTGGTAACACAAAGCCCGAGGGATAGGGTTTATTTGTCAAGGTAGGATCTACAGGTTCATTATAGAAATATTTATAAGAATACATTTTTGGTGTGCCTCCTTGAATAGAGGCTAATTGTTGTTTAAACTTAGATTTTTCTTTTGCTAATTGTTCTAGCCTAGAGTTTATATCCTAGAATCTAGGATAAGGAATTGATGGTGCTATAGACTGAGATTGAGGATTGACCAAAGGATAATATTGAGAATTTGGATGGGATTATCCAAAAGGGATCATCATGTTATTAATTCTAGGATTACTTTGAAAAGACATGTTAGTAGGAATAGGCATTCTAAAGAATGGATTGGAAGTAATCACATTTGAAGCATTGGGCATATTGGGAAAAAAATCCATATTTTGGACCTGTGGAAGACTCATAAGCCAAGATAAATAGGGGTTTATCTTGAATGGCTCTACGTTGGGAGGCATAGATCCCATAATTCCTAAGAAATATGGGATGTTTGATGGCCTTCCTCCTATAGGTGTGGTGATAATTGAGTCTTGTTGTTGAACACTCATGGGATTAGACCTAGGCTATTGCAAAAGTTCTAAGAGAAGTTCTTTTGCAAAATAAATGGGTATTTCATCTACCCTTAAGATAGATTCCATGTTATTTTTGTTTCCTTATAGGAAAGTAACTAGATGGTCCATAGACCTAAAACCTATTTCTCCTTGTTCATTATTAACAAGATAAAGGGTTCCATAAGGAGGATTTTCTTCCTCTTCTTCCTCAAATATTGGGTTTTCTATCATAGATTGCTTCTCTAGAAGTTTAGATGAAGCGCTTGAATTTTGCGCCAAATCTCATGCAATATTCTAAGTAAGATAAGGAGGTTCAGACATGGTAAAAAGAAAGGAAGTTCAATTTATTAAGTTTTTTTTGAGAGTTTTTATAGCAAAGAAGAAGAAGATGTTTGATATCCTTATGTCACCTTGGAAAAAAAACCCTCCTTATGACTCCCACTAGTCCCCCGTAATATAATAGCCAAGGGAGATAACCCCTAATATTTGTATGTCGAGTTACTCAAGGGGTCATTAACCTTCCCCTAGTAGGACTAAATATTTTGTTTTTTTCTTGCTATCTTGATTAAATGTGATTTATGCTAAGTGAACAAGTTAGATAATCTTCATTATGTGTAGTAAATTTTATTTTGATTAAATATAAGGTCCTAGGCAAAATATTTTGAATAGGAACTCGAGTGATGTGTTCATGTTAGGTTCACCTAAGATGTGGGATGCCAAAAGTTTCATGGGGGTACTAGCCCCAAATGCATTCTCTCAAGGGTCATCCACACTTAGGGAGGAGAGTGCTATTTCTAATCCATCATTGGGATTGTGTTTTATACAGTGTTTATCTTTGGTGGGAGATTCATGTTCACCAAGGGCTTATAGATTTCCCTAATATAGTTTTTATTCGTTCAATTTAACAAACACCTAAGTTTTATTCTATCCTAGAAACTAATACACAAGATTCTAATGCAATGCAATATGAGAGAAAATGCAGAATACAAGACACTATCTTATATGCGATTTTGCTTTTGATGAATACTATCTATGCTATGGAAATCACCTTTTATTTTCTTATTTTTGGAAGACAAGGGTGCAAGGAGGATGAAAGAATACAATTAATCCTATATGTAGCTATATGTAATTCAAATTAAATGCCTAAGAAAAATAAAGTAAGATAGTAAGATAGTATGATAAATTTCTTTTAATTTTCCCTTTTTTATATGCATTTTTGAATATAAAATAGAGTAATATACGAGAAAAACTTAGAAACCAACCTATACTAATTATTAACAATAGGAGGAGAAGGTATACTTACCTATTTCAATGGTTGGTGTGAATACATCGCCTAGTGAATATATCACTTGTGTGTGAATATGTCATCTGATGAATACATCACCTAATGAATATGTCCCCTGAAACACTCATAATAAAAAAATCACTAAAATTTACAATAAAAATAGAAAAGGAGATAAGTTAGAGTTTGGGGACCTGACAAACAACAAGAAGCATGAAACTTCCTAATTGGCATAGTTAGGCCCCTTGTTTATACACAAAATTAAAATCAAGAAACCTTAGAAATTGATGTTAATATGCTTATGAAAAATTCACCACTTGAAGACCCTATAGATGTAGAATTCATTAAGATGATGGAATCAAGTTGATAGTGGGTAGAGAAGGAGTTAGGGGTTATCAAGTTTTCTAAAATGATGCATAAAAGAAATATTAAAAAAATTGGATGTTGGACCGAGAGGGAGATGTAATATCTCTTAGATAGATTGCAAATATACCTTCTATAATAGTCATAGCTAGAATATTCACTTTAGGGACTAGAAAAGATAAAAAGATATAAAGTTGTGAAAATGAGGTTTGGCTAGCTATAGTAAAAACATCGCCTAGTTTGTTTGTAGGTGAAAAATTTGCATAAAATAATAGAAAATAAAAATTATAGGTCAAATGGGATTGTAGATCTTCTCCACTGGTTTTTGGAGGATCTAAAAGGTGATTCCCTGCTATATAGGCTTCCTAATACATCTACAAAACAAACAAAAAAGTACTTCACAATACAAAGATTAGATTTAAAGTGAGAGATGAAAAACAATTGCATACATAAAAAACTGAATGATAAAATGTTAGAAACAAGAGTTAATCAAAATTGATAAGTAAAGAATGATATCATCAAAAATACCTTAGACACAAGATGCCTCCTTGCTTGAAACATCTTTGTGGTAGAATTTTGGTAGCACTTCATTATGCAACTTGCGATGCTAAATTCTAACAAAGCTTCATTGTATAAATTCCTTATGCTAAGTACCACCTCAACTTATAGAAATTGACCCTCCTAAGGGTTTTCCAAAAGGGAGGGGTGAGGTGGCTTATTAGGTAGGCTTCATTAGGGACCGATAGGGGTTGATAGGTTAAGAAAAATCAATTACCCCTTAATTGGGTTTGATTCAAGTAGGTGGAGGAAGGTGAAGGGAAGTTAGATACCTTCCCCATTTATTTATTGGTTTTATATGATGGTAGGGATGAAAGGAAGAGCCAATCCTACCCTGATTAAGCACTATAAGAAAGGATAAAATATCAACTGCATGTCAGACGTGGGTATGTCATCTTTATGAAAACACCATTAGCTTATTTAGGGTCTGAAATATTCATAAATTTGATCATTATAGATTAAATATGTTGGGAAAAATTAAAACATAGGAAGGAAAAGGAGTCATTATGAATATGTCACTTGTATGAATATGCCACCAGTATATTTGCGAGTCGACGAATTTTCTTTGGTGAATTTGCCACCTAAATTGGGTATGGATGGTAAATTTATTTTCAAGCCTTTTTTGGTACCAATATGTAGTAAAATATGGTTATAACTATATGCGTTGGAAAATATGTTTTAAGATATTTCTAACAGTACCAATTTTTTGAAATTTGAGTTTGTTTGATCAAGTTTTGGGAAGGATAAAGTTGAGGGGGTCTTTTTACTCTAAATTTGGGTATACAAGGATGATTTGGTTAAATTGGTCAAAGAGGCAATGGGTGACTTGTTGGGTGGCTAATTTATGAGGTAAAATTGGGTGTCTACACTGATCAATATCCAAATTCTACCAACGAGGAGTGATGGCAATAAATCCATGAAAATATAAAGGAAGATCCCAATTCTACTAAGGAGAAGGAGTGATGGCAATAAACACATGACAATATAAAGGAATAACTAAACAAAATAAAGTAAGAAAGGCTACTCCATGAGAAATCCCTAAAAATCCTAAGGGAATATTGAGTAATAAATCATCAACATAATGACTGGAATCATAAGTATTGAACACAATAGTTGAAGTAAAAGTGTCCTATTTACTTAGTGCAAACCACAACTATACATAAAATTAGGATAAATGACGAAGACCAAGAAGGTAGATGAATAAACAGAGGTGGCTATAATGAAACAACAAAAAATCATTAACCCTACAATATTGATGACCAAAGGAGGGAAGAAGAAAAATTTGATTCATATAGAGCTATTGGATAATAAGCCAACACACATGGTCATAGATGAAGGATTGAGTATCAATGTCATGCCTAAAAAAAATGGAAAGACATTGGGGCACCATTTTTATGGTCTCCAAAATTTTGATCATATAGAGTGGATTAGTATGGACTAGAAATGAGAGTTGTACTAACAAATAAAAAAGTGTGAATAGTTGATCAAAACTTCATCTTAGATTTTATCATAACTGCAATGCAAAAACTAGCCTATGATGCATTGTTGGGACATGGATGGATGAGAATGGTAAAGGTAAATCATAATTTGGAGAAGGAATATTTTACATTAAAGAAAGGCCAACACAAATACTTGATAAATCTATTGAATCAGTCCACAAGTCAAGACATAGCTACTTCCAATGTAGTAGGAAGCTTGTCATAAAACAAAGAAGTTGGATATGAGGCTAACAAAAGAGTGTTGGGGCTAGAAGATTATATGTAAGACAAGAAAGACAATGATAAGGGACTTCTCCATTTATAGATGGAAAATTATGAAGTATTCATGCCACATTGCTTTTGCCTCCACAAGAAATGGGAAAACAAGGATGAAGAAAATAAAAAGGAGAACAAATTTGACCAAAATAGTCAAAATTAAATGTTCAATAAAAGAAAAAGAAAGAGAAAAGTGGATATTTTCAAAAAACATTGTGGAGTACATGAGAGGTGACACAATCATTGAAGATAAACCAACCCACCTGATCAATGTACTCAAAGCAACAAAAGAGCCAAATAAAGTAAAATATAAGGATCAAATATGGTACAAATGAACCTTGGTGAAGAAGGAGAAGAAAATATTATACATCGTGGAGATGAATGAGACCCTATGCTAAAAGCAATAAATTTCAAGATCTTTATGTAGTACAAGGATGTATTCATATGGACCTATAAGGATCTAAAGGGAATAGCACCAAAATTATGCATACATTGAATTCCTTTGATTGTGAGAGCAGAGTTAATGAGGAGATGACAATGTAAGATGAATCCAAAATATGTAGCGTTGGCGAATGCCAATATTAACAAGATGTTGAAAGCAAACATTATTTTCAAATTTAGGTTAAGTGAATGGTGTTATTGATAGTTATTACCTTGAAGAAAGAAGCTAACCAGATTTAGATTTGTGTAAATTTTTGGAGCTTGAATGCCATAACTATAAAAGACCCCTTTTCTATCCCATTCATAGACTCCATATTGAAAGAAGTAGTGGGGTACAATATCTCTTAATTTTTGGATGAATTCTCAAGCTATAACCAAATCAACATTGCCAAGGAGGATTAGCTAGAGATTTATTTTGTAGTGGAGAATGGCATATATGCATATAATAAAATGTCATTTAGGTTATGCAATGCACTCACCACTTATAAAAGAATCATCTTGTACATCTTTGATCAAATATCCATAGGGAAGTTTAAGGATTTCCTAGATAATTGGTCCTTGTATATAAAGATAATTAAACATTCACAAGCATTGGAAGAATGTATGGGCTTGTATCAAAAATACCGGTTAGCATTAAATCCTAAAAAGTACATGTTGTTTGTTCCTTATAATAAATTGTTGGGGCACATTGTTTGTAACGAAGAATTAAATACTGAACTAGATACGATATGAGTCATATTTTATATGGAAAACCATATGACATGAATTCTATTAAGACCTTCCTAGGAATAGTGGGTTACCATAGAAGGTTTATAAGGAATTAATCACAAACAATTTATCCGTTGGATGCCCTTACATGTAAGAACATTCCTTTCAAGTGGAAAGAGGAACATCAAAAGGCCTTTGAAGGATTGAAGACAAAGCTAGTAAGCATTTCCATTTTTGGTATTTCTAGATTGGAATAAGGAGTTTCATGTCCACATTGTTGCATCAAATTTTTTAATTGGATGAACGTTAGCCTAGAAGGGGTATTTTGGGCTTGATCAACCCATATATTACTATTGATGGTGGAAAATAATTGTAGTAATATGAAATAGAAAGCCCTAGGGATGGTGTATCTAGTAAATTTTTTTAGACATTATCTGATGGACAACCCATTCTCTTTCTACGTGGATCATTAGTCATTACTGTATCTGATCAACAAACCAACTATATATAGGTGAGTGAGCAGGTGGCTCATCACATTACAAGAATTTGTGTTTCAAGTGGTGGTGAGAATAGGAAAGAAATACATGGTAGTAGATAAACTATCTAGGATTTTCTTGAGAGAACCTACATAATAAGGAATACTGAACGAGTCCCTTGATGCATAATTATTCATGATAAGTGCAGTATTGGCATGGTATAAGCATATCAAGGAATATTTTTCAAGATGTGAGCTACAAAAAGAGATGTTGGTAGTTGAAAAGCTCAAGATAATTATAAAAGTGACACCATTTTCACTTATTATAGGCTTGTTTTACAAATTGAGATTTGATCAAATCCTACGAAAATGTGTCATGGAGGAAATACAAGTGATATTGAAAGAAGCACATGAAGTACTATTGGAGGACATATGGGACTAGATGCAACAATAAGAAAAGTGTTATTGGCTAGAATATGGTAGCCTATTCTTTATCATGATGGTAATGAGTACATTAAGGCATGTGATACTTGCCAAAGAATAGGGAAGCCACTAAGAAAATATTTCATGCTACTATATCCTTCTCAACCATAATAAATTTTTAAAACATGGGATTTGGAATTTTTTGGGCCTTTGAAAATAAGCAAAAGGATGAGGTGTCAGTATATTATAGTGGCCATTGAGCACTTAACAAAATGGGTGGAAGCAAGAGCTCTACTAGATAATTCTACAAGAAGCACAAATCATTTCTTGTATGAGTAAGTCATTACAAGATTTGGGACCCCCCTAAAATTAACAAGTGATATGGAAGAAAATTTTATCAATGAAATTATTCAAAAAGTGACTACAAAATTTAGGATATTTCATTTATTATCTAATCCTTACTATCCTAGAGAAAATCGATAGGCATAGGCAATGAATAAGGTCCTTGTAATATAAAAAACATGTGGAGTGGAAGGAGATAATTGGGAAGAAAGATTGTTGGCAGTGTTGTAGGTGTATAGGATAACCTTCAATCCAAAAACAAACTACATGCCATTCTAGTTGATGTATGGATAGGAGGTTGTAGTTTCGGTGGAATTCTTGGTTTCTAGTTTGAGGGTAGTAGTAGAGAACCATTTGAGTGATGAGGAGATCCTAGAGGAGGATTATGACACTCCTACATCTAGAGGAAAATTAGGTCATGGATTAGTGGGTGACATAGATTGCCTAATGGTGAAGGAAATTGTGGCACGATAAGCCCCTAAGAAAGTTGAACTTGAATATGAGTAACTTAGTGCTCAAATTTAATGTCAAGAAAGCCATAAATCTAGGGAAATTGAAGATCCTATGGATTATCCCTTCTAGGTAGTAGAAGTGTTGGACAATGGGGTTGTTTGAATAAAGAAGTTAGATGGAATGTTATATCCCAAAATTATAAATGGTTTTAAGTTAAAAATATATAAGGTGAAGGCACATGTGAATACGATCAGCTTAGAATTATTAGAAGAAGAAACTATAGGAAGATTGATGAAAGTACCATGCTGATATTTGTTGGCAATTTTGGGTTTGAGATCCTAGCTTCTTGTCTATGAGTTGTCATTGATGTCAAAAGGAAATGGCATTAATGTTAAGAGGATGTGTTGGCTTCAAAGGTGGAAGATTCCAACAGAATATTTTTAAGAGAATCCGGAGAGATTCCATTGGCAAGGGTTTTTCATTAAAACCAAACCGGTTTTTATTAAAACCAAGTTGGATAGGGTTTTTATTAAAACCAAGTTAAATGGTTTTTATTAAAACCAATGGAGGTTCTCTTTATTATTTATTTAATTATTATTTAAAACCCTTCAAGGTTTTAATTAATTAATTATTTAATTAATTAAGGGAGAAATTATTTTTAATTTATTAAAAATACTTAAAGGTTTTTAAACCTTTTTTTATTCTTAATTTATTAAAATTATTTAAGGGTTTTTAAACCCTTTTTGAAAAGACTTTTGATTAATTTCGGAATGGTCTTTATTTCCGCCGACGTCAAGGTGTCTTCGAAGAGACTATTTATTCTCCAACTCCTAAGGTTGGAAGGCTAATTAATTCGAAATTCCCCGAATGCAATTTGCGGTGTTTGTGCTCTGTATTCGTTGCGATCGAAGGAAGACTTAGAAGCACGTGCGGTTGAAAAGTCTTCGAGAGTTTTTTTCGAGGGTGAAGTGGAGGGAAGTTCACTTGTGAACTTCGTAGCCTACATGGGCTAGTGGCAGTGAAGGCTGTTGTTGGGCACTGCATTGGCGAAGGTCGTCGTTTCGAGTCTCGCGGGGGTGCTTTGCTAGAGTAACACACGTTTTTATTAAAACGTCTTTATGCCACGAAATTCAGAGTTTCTTGGACAACGATTTATAAGGTGTGATTAAATTTTATGATTTTTGGCTTTTGTGATTAGCATTGAATAAAAGCTTAGGAGAAATAAGGGCATATTTCTTTGGATGTATTTTTAAGATTATTCTTTGCTATGCTAAAATTAAAAATGGAGGTATAATGTGTGAGTCTGTGATTGTTGATTTATTGGCATGTTATGGTGGTTGTGTTTAAAGAAGTGGAACTAAAAGGTGTAATAAAGGAAGTTTATATTATTGCTCATTTCTTTTTATTCTAACCCTAACTTGGTTGGAAGTTTGAGAGTTGTGTGTGGTGACAACTTGAAGGTTCAATTATCTTCTACTCTAATAAGGTATGGGCACATTCTTCTTATGAGTATGATTGGTGTATGTTTTCTGAAATAAGGTTGGAGTGAAAAGGTATTCTACTAGGTATCCTTTGGCTAGGTGTAAATCCTATTTTCTGGTTTGTTGAAGACTACTTATGCATTGTTATCCTTAAGGAGAGTTTTTGGTGAATGCATAATTTCTGGTTTGAGATAGTGGAAGATTTGTGCACTAGGGTTTATATTTGTGAGTCTAGCTACTTGCATTGAGTTGGTGGAACCCTTGGTTGGCTGTTTTGAGTTTGATGGTTGAGTTGCTTCCATAGAGGTTGTTTGATCAAGTTATTGCTTTACTTGATTCATGATATTGGGCTTACTCCATTGAGTTGATTTGAGCAAGTTATTCTTTGCATTTGGTGATATTGTGTTGGTGGTTGTTTTGTTCAAATATCTTTGGAGGGAAAAGCATTTCTACTTGTTTCCTTTTCTTGTGATGATTGGTTGAATGCTTCAAGGTTGATGTTGAGTTGAATGGTGTTGGTTGACTAAACCTTGTTTGATGAGCATTTTTGTTGAAACCCTAATTGATGGTGAAAAGAACATGAGTATCATTGTTATGTGATTCTTTGCATAGTTGGCAATTGTTGGGGTTTCATGTTCTTGAAAGAAAGCATTCTATCCTATCCATTTCAGATTTTGAGTTGAGATTTCAGATTTGAGATTGAGTTTGAGCTGAGTTGATTTGAGTTGAGTTTTGAGATTGGGAGTTGAGTATATAACATATTGAGTCTCTAACAATTTTCTTTATGCTTCTATGAGTTTGACAAATCACATTGGGTCTCTAAAAATTCACCTTGTTATTTCCTACTAAGAAAGTTTTTCTTGGTGAGCTTGTTGAGTATTTGGACAGGTTTCGGTGGGGACTTGTGAGCAGGTTTTGGATAGGTTTTGATGGGGACTTGTGAGCAGGTTTTGGACAGGTTCTAGTGGGGACTTGTGAGCAGATTTGGACAGGTCCTAGCAGAGGACTTGTGACCTGAGTTTGTTAGTTCTATCAGAGAACTTGAGGATAGAGGTGCGTTGGTTATTTGAGAAGAACCTGAGGACAGATTTGGCAAGTCTTTGAGAAGGCTTGTGTGCAGAGGATTGATTTGTTCAAGTGTTGGACAGATTTGACAGATAGAGGAAGACTTGTACTAGATCGACTAACTGTGTTTGGTACAGGTTGCTGAGCTGCTGTGGACGTGATCATAGAAGGAAGAGGTCTCTTAGGCTAAGCATTGAGGACAGGAGGTCTTCGATGGAAAGGAGTTCCATGTGCTGGCAAGAGGTAGAGGTAGTTGATCTTTTGAGGGATCATTTCCAGAGCAGAGGGGAAGGTATCTCCTTTGAGCAGAGGCTCATAAATTTTGATTGTGGGAAGGTATCTCCTTTGGGCCAAGGCTCATAAACATTGTAATTTGGAAGGATTCCCAAAGAACTTTAAGATAACTTTTAGATAAAAGTTTTGTGGACGTAGCCCGACCATTCTGGGTGAACCACGTTAAAATTGGTGTCACTTTGTGGATGATATTGTGCATTGTTTTGATATTGCTTTGGGTATATTGCTTTACTATTTTGAAGTATAAAGGAAAAAGTAAAAAGAGGTCTTATACTGTTCACCCCCCTCTCAGTATAAGCTTGTGTTCTTCAATATTCACCAAATTTTAAAGGAATACAGTTCTATGAGAACCCAATAAAACCACCAATCAAGGTTCAACTTAGGAAGATAAGCAAATGGATTTAGAGTGGTTATTTGGGATAGGAAGAGAACCTATAATTGAATAAGGTATTTGGAAACTAGACCACTAGAACAAAGAAGATTATAGGTTCATGTGAGATTCCCAGATAATGAGGAAGAAAGGAGACTCAAAACTCTAATAAATGTAGCATTGCAAGGGAATTAGGCATGAGAAGGATATTTGACGATGAATATTAAAGTGAAGAAAGTAAAAATGAGCCATGCTAGCCCACAAAATTTAAAATTCTATAGCAAATGATAAGAAGAGAAACACAACAATTGCAAGAGAAATACAAAACTTTACAAATGTATAATGCTCAACTACAAGAACATATCATTCAAGAATTGGAAGAAACAATGTAGTGAATGAATGAAAGAGAAGAAATAATATCAGTAGAACAAGATGAACTTGAATAACAAAGGATAGTTGAAGAATGACAAACCTATGAGCTATTTAGAGAGGCCTATGAGGTACATTATTATCAAGATGAGGAAGGATTACTATTAGAAAGCAGCACAAGTAATTTGTGTTTGGACATGTTGATAGTTTGATTGAATAGTAGTAGCACTTCTAGTTTGAGTTCCACATTGATGGGAAGATCAAAGATAAATAGAAAGCTAGCTGAACCAATTCCTTAAAGATAAATTATGGGGTAGAAGCAAGAATAGGAGGTTGAACAACAAGATATGGTTGAGGAAATACCACAATAGAACCAAGAAGAAGAATCGGCTAACCCAATAGGATATTGACTAAGTAAAGTTAAACCGGATCAAATATTATGGAGGGATATTAGAGAAGTTTTGATACCACCAAGAACTGGAGGAAGGGACTCAACTATAAATTCAAGTAATGATGAAGATCTTCCTAATCAAAGAGAAAATAATAGTTCAAATCTAAGTCTTAATCCCATAAGGAGGAAAAGGGATGAAATCCAAAGCCAAAGAGTAGGTGTAAGATTCCTTGAAATGGTTCAAGAAGAAGAGAATGATAAACAATTAATGCCATAAGAAGACAAAGAAGAAAGAGCAAGGAATATTTAAAGAACCACAAGTTTACATCGAGGTACAAGAGTGCCTAGATGCAAATAGACAATTAAGGAGGAAAAGAAGAGAAGTAAGAAGGTTATAAAGAAACATGTAATAAGCGTATGAATGGACCTTACAAAGAGGAGGTGATGGGAACAACTCAAGTACCAATTATGACTTCTCAATATACTATAGGTAAGCTTTAACAAATTATGCATAACAAAGATATTTTGAGGAAGAAATATAGACAAGATGATTGTTGCAAGTAGATTGAATATTAAGGGCCATAAGTAAATTATCTATAGGAACTCAAAATAGATAAGGAAGAGAGACAAGAGCATATCTACTAAAGAGAGAGTGGAATGGAGGTAACTTGGATAATACAAGAGGAAATGTAAGATCTTCTTAGTAATCCAAGCATACATAGCCAAGGGTGAAGTTTGGTTGGTCTCCCTCTCAATGGCTCAAGACAAATAAATTACCTCCCTACTTCTTATAGGTTGTTTGATCGATAGAATAGATCACAAGGAATTGTAGGTCAAATTCATGACTCCATTCACAATTCAAGAGGCCAATTTTTTTTTATTTGGCTAAGTGTTTTGATGGCTTGAGAGGTTGCATGAAGTCATGATGCACAAATTTAGGCCCTTCTTGGTGACGACGTTAGCGCTTCTACACCAAAGCCTGATATCATGCAAAAGGATTTAAAACATGGAGTCAAGATGACCGAAGATGGACCTTTCTTGGCACTAATGCCATCATGATATCAAGAGATTTTGAAGATGCACAAAGTTGATATGCATGAAGCCATGATACACAAATTTAGGTAGTCTAAGCAAGTGACATCAACAAAGGTAAATGAGGACCCAAAAACATGAAAGTGAAAGCTTCCAAAGCCAATTGAATAAAACCATGATGTGTAAAACTATGATGAACAAAATAAGGTGTGATTTAGTGATGATATTAACACCTTGGAACTAAGGCAAGTGACATCAACAAAGGTAAAGGAGGACCCAAAAACATGAAAGTGAAAGCTTCCAAAGCCAATTGAATAAAACCATGAGGTGTAAAACTATGATGAACAAAATAAGGTGTGATTTAGTGATGATATTAACACCTTGGAACTAAGGCTTGGAATCATGCAAGAGGAGTAAGGTGCACAAAGCTAGAGCGGTCTTTACACAAAGTTGGAGCATTCAAATATGAGATGCTCAAAGTCAGAGCTCACCTCGCAGTGGCATCCCCAAAGTAATGAACAAAGCTAAGATAATTTTGAAGAGCACTGCAAGAAAAACAAGAGCATGACCTTAGTACACATTCCTCTCAAAGGCCATAAACACCTCATTGCTTTCCATCTAGCCAATCTAACACCATCAAGGCACAAAAATGATAGCTTTGGCAGATTGATTGTAACCATCCAACCACTTGCAACATTACAGATTGACGAAGTGGGTTACACGAAAATTCAAATTCAAACGTAGAATGATATTTGAAATATCCACCTCAACATCTAGATCTTTCTTTGCCAGGTTATTTTCATATTAGTCCTATAACTAATTATAAATATTTTGTTGTAAGTTTCAAAATGCATCTTATAAATAAGCCATGACACCTCTAGTTGAATAGGTCAACTTTGTAGTCTTTGCTTGGATACTTGCTATGTAATCTTACTACCAATTAATAAAAAGTGATAGCTATTTGACCTCCATTACTGTGTAATTACAAGTTTTTATGAATGCATATTTGCTTTAAGTCATTTTTGTTATATTTAGATGTTTAGTTTATTCTATTAAAGCTTGGATTCCTATTCATTTAAGTCGTTGAAATGATCAAGGCACATATTAAGTTGGATAAATTTATGATTGCATATAACAATGGTTGGTCTGTTAAGTATCATGTTGTAACATCCCTCCAAAATCTAGCTTAATGCATGTTTACTTTACCGTAATGTGGTACTGCTGATCTTCTGGTGGTTGCAAGTATAAGTGTCATCAGTAAAAGAGCAGTATAGGAAAGTGTACCTGCTCCTGATGGTGGATAAAGAGTTTCGGCGGAAAGTAAGTTGGGGAAATTATGAGCGGAGGGGTATTCGCGATTGTTAGGGTTTAAATTCCCTATCAGAAATACATCCGCCAACGGTCAATGTAGTTGCATTCATGTAGTCGCATTTAGGGATGTTGTATTTTATGACTTGACACTTAAAATATTTTTGTTTAAAAAACAAAAAAAAGAGAAAATAATAATAATCATAACATTAAATTTTAAAAATAATTAAAGATGTAATATATCAAGACAGTAAAAATATAATGAGAAAATATATACATACATATATATAAAAATATTTATATAATAAATATAATAATAAAAAATAATATATAATAAATGAAATTATAAATGATATAATAAGAATTACCGAGAGGAGACCTAGGTTCTAATCCCACGGGCTTGCCCATGCACAGACAGTAGCCCAGATCTGATTCCTCTGAGTGGTGCGCCAGTTGATGACGACGGTGCAACCCCTGTGCGTCCGGCGGTCCCCATCTCACGCCGGGTTACCATGTACCGAGACGGTGGAAGTCCTGGGAGCCTTCGTAGATAGTTTGAACCCTACCAGCTGTGCTGGCAGTTACTAAAAATCGTGATTGTAACCATTGCTTCTATATACCAAAAAAAAAAAAAAAAAAAAAAAAAAAAAAAAGAATATATGAATTAATAATACTTAAGTTACTTTGTAAAATATCCCGTGGTACACCTGACTCATCACCAATGAGAGTATTTGCATGGAGAGGTACAAATATCACATAATTTTCATGTATGGTTAGTCTATTTTAAAACGGAGGTTTTTCGGTGAAGGGATATATAGCTAAGGGAAGGAGACTGATGAGAGAATTTTTTGTTGGTAGAAGAGATTGATAAGAACAATTCCGCCAGGTTAGCTTTCTTGGAGCTTACCTATGCATAACTTGCTGGTTGAAAGATGATGATTGAATGTTGTCTAATAAAGTATTTATAATTTTGAATTTGTGTTTTCGAAGGAAGAAAAAGTACAATCATTCCTTCTTAGTTTCTTTTCTTTTAAAACAATGTATGTAAAGAAAATCTGTGAGACGACAATAGAAAAAGAAATATATAATTATGAATGAGATTATGCTTTGCAATAGCGCGTAGACTACATTGGAAAGGTTGTATTATGGGAAATACATTTCTAGAATTCCCATGCATTAGATTTTGTATGCATGAGTAGGTTAGATACATTCATTATATAAGGCCGCTCTGACCCCTAGAAGAGGTTTTCCCTATTCCCTTGGACAATGTCAACCAGAGGTAGCCGCGTTGTGTCGAGTAGATACTAGAAGATGTCTCTTGGATTCCAACCGAAGGAGACTCAAATCATTTGTCTATGTTCTAAAATATAAGTTAAATGTCAGCAGTTGCTGCTAAGTGCGCATGCCATGGTAATTTGTGTAAATAACTCAGGTGTTGTACGCGAGTTGGAGAGGAGAGGGCAATATTTTAAAGGAGGTCCCAGTTCAAATCTCTACCAAAAAAAAAATTGAATTGGATATCTAAATCCAATTGATAATGTTGGTGCGCGCAGGGTCGGGTCGGGTGCGACCACCGAGTGACTTTGATGGGTGTAGAACCCCTGTTTGTGGTCTCTCAGACCAAGACGACTCCGCAAAAAAATTTTTGGTTAAAAAAAATTATGTATATAATGTTATTCTCTAGGCATCAATAGGCGTCCTCTTTTAAACCAAAGAAAATAGGCATTTTTGTTTGTAAAACAAAAAAAGGGTTACATCTTCAGAAATTATCATGGATTCTTTTCGTAAATAATTATAATTTATGAGAAACAAGTTTCTTCTATTTTAATGCAAGTAAGTTATATATTTTATTTTGACAATGTTTTATATTGGAAATTTGTTTATATGAAAACCTTAAATATACGCTGAAGTACTTTATTATATGTCTCAAAGAAGTTTATATCTCTGTAGAGGGTGCTTCACGATGAACTATAATTTTATTATTTTTCAATATTTATTTTAATCTTGCATAGGAACTAAACTATCAGAATTGCTTTAAACTTGGAAGTCGTTTAAAAAAAAAAAAATTACTCATTAAAACCTTTGATTGGTTGGTTGTCAATTCGTTTTTCCAAGCAACATTAGCTGTTACCAATGCCTTCACATAGATTTCAGCATAGAGGAATTCTTCAGTTTATTTTAAAACCTATATGTGTTATGGTTGGATAGCATTCAAACTATGGTGTCTAATTGCAAAATTAAAACAGTGAGAGAGGGTTGTATTAAAGGTAAATTTAACCAATGCTTTATAGGCTACATGAAAGGCCTCCACTTTGATGAAAATTATATTTATATGGGCCACCCCAAATTAATTAACGTATGGAGTGTAATTTTTGGTACGCTTTGAGTTTTCAATCAAGCCATTCGATTTACCTGAGAAATGGGTTGGGGGACCCGGGTATGAAATATTATGCTTTAATGGTCATGGGCCACGAAATTTACCCTGTTTATATTATAGGCTAAAAGTTCACATGTTAAATATTATTGAAACATTTATACTAATTTAATGGTTTTTTAAAAAAGTATATCTCTTCGTAAAGACAAATAGTATGATTTAAAAACTTAGCAGGTAATAGTGTTAATCATTTAAAGATAGGCTGGAAACAATGAACCAGCTGCACAACGATCTTCACAAAGCAGATTATTTATATTTTATAAGGTAGATTAAACTGTAAGGAATCTCTTTTATACTAAGACAAACATCAATCCAATGTTTAATACGCTACGGTCAACCTATGGAACAAAAGTCTATCATTGTTTTAAATAAAATTTAGTTATTACCGTGACATTGCAACATGTCGCGACATCGCGACACTTTTTCCTCCTTTGGCCGACGTTGCAACATGTCGCGATATCGCGTCACTTTTTCCTCCTTTGGCCGCGACGATGCAACATGTCGCGATATCGCGACACTTTTTCCTCCTTTGGCCGCGACGATGCAACATGTCGCGATATCGCGACACTTTTTCCTCCTTTGGCCGCGACGATGCAACATGTCGCGATATCGCGACACTTTTTCCTCCTTGCTTTCTCCCTTTGCTTTGGACCACGAAAATGCAACATGTCGCGATATCGCAAAACTTTTCTCCTTGTGGTGGTTTGCTTTCTCTTTGATCTTTAGCATATGGGCCACTTCAGTCCTCTTGGAAAACATGCAAAAAAAGTTCTTCTAGTTGGTTCCTCTGAGCGCCTCTACCTTAGGTAGCCTATGCTGTTTTCAAACTTTCTCATTCTGCTGCCGCCGTTCTTCCCCTTTGCCTCCCTCTTCGGAGGCCCACGGCTGGTTTGTTCAAGGTCAAGAGACCTTTCAACATCCTTTCAACCAATAAAAAAAAATTAGTCGATTGATTAAATTACTCGCAGATTGCTCACCATTCTCAGGTTAATATAATTCTATTTATAAATGCTATAGTTTAACGAATTAAAGAAAATGGGCTCATTAATGGTAAGTTTAAATTGGATGGTTCACATGCCTTGATGGCCATGTTTTTTATATGCCTGAATAATATCCCTTTGCCGTGGTAAAAATTTAGAGTGCACATCAACTTAATAAACCCATGATAGTTATGTTACAAAGTTTTATTTTTCAATATTTAATAAGCTCTGTAAAAAATTTATTTAATGTTTTTTTTAATATTCTAGAAAGAGTGGTAAGGTTGGGGTGGTCCTTAAATAAATGTAAATAAGAAGTCTTGTAGAAAAGTCAGCACATAGTAAAAATTCGGAGATATGCTATCCATTACCTTTAATAATATATTTAAGGGGGTTGTTAGTTTGGCGTCCATATCGAATATAAGGTATGACTTTATAATATCTTTCTTAGCCTAAGCGTACCTGAAACTTTACTTTTATAATAATTTGAGAGGTTTATTAGAGGATCAAAGAACTATTAACTGATTTCTTTCATAAAGCAATAGGAACCCACTTGAACCTCTATTTAAAAAAAAAAATTATATAAAGTTAAACAACAAATTATTTTTAAGTAGAAGTTTTGGTGTAGCTCTTTGGAATCTCTGAATATGCGAACTTAGTACAAATCAGTCTTTTATTTTTGAAAAAGTTATTTTTAATGTATAGAAATTCTTTTCGAACCTAGTACAAATCAGTCTTTTATTTTTGAAAAAGTTATTTTTAATGTATAGAAATTCTTTTCAATGAAAAGAGGTTCGTGTATATATATATATATATATATATTGGTTTTGACATACAATATGAATATTTTGTTTATTACTTAAGGGTTAATTATGCCGGAAGAATAGTACACCCAAGTAGAAGCTCTAATTTAGATTAAGATAGAAAGAGAAATAATATTTTTTTATAAATACTCATTATTAGATCAGTTTTCCTGTATATAGATTTAGAAGCTATGTTATTTAGAAACTATGTTATAAAGGTTATAATGTTTATAGTTTTACTATAAAAAATAAATGCACAATTTACTTTCATTTACATGAAAATTTGATGAAAAATTAGAAACAATTATTAAAATAGTTTACCTTAACCTTATTATCAAAATTATCTATCATCGGGAATGATTATAGCCTTTTCATAAAATGATGTGGCTAGAGCACCCTTAATTATATGATGATTGTGGAGTGAGACAATAGTCAATTCTAGGGATAGCCGTACTCTTGACAGGAAGGGTCAAGATGGGAGGTAAAAGAGGACGAAATAGGCATCGCTCTTAGGTTGTCACCTGATAGTACGGAGAGGTGTTACTTTTTATATGAGCGATTGAGGTTATCCAACGATAATATGGAATGGGATATCAAGTCGTCAATCGGATTAAGACAAGCAACACTAGGTCCTTTACCAAGGTTATGGCGGGCCCTAAATGAACTCCAGGGTAGGTGGATGTTCATCTAGCTCAGGCATGCACATGCTATTTCCTACATGGCATGCAATCATGATAGGATCTGGGGAAAATATGTGTCTAATCTCTGGGTGAAATGGACCCTAGAGGAGAAACCCCTGCCTAAACTTGGAAAAATCAGGAAGAGAGTAAAGTTCTCCTAAGGCAACATATAGCGGGACCTGGCCAATATCGATCTCTTGGGCCTTCGACTGCAGCGAAGTAAGAGTCCAAGAAGAATTTGCATGCCTCGTACTGAGACAAATAACAAGATTGATTGGGAATTTTTATTTTGTGATCTTGAAAAATTGACAACAAAGTAGGTAGGACTTGGGTTGTTACACATGTAAATTGATGGTGTTAGCTTGTTATATAGTGATATCCGATGTTGTTACACTATATCTCATCCATATTTATTCTATTTCTCTAATACCTTATCTTCTCCTACCTCTTCTATCCATTTACCCTGAAGCTTGAACCCTTATTTTATTTTACAAACACTCTAAGAAACTCACCTTCTCTAGAGGTTGAATCGAGAGAAATCTCATTTCATCCAATCAAATCGTTGGCTAAGATCTTGGGT
This sequence comes from Wollemia nobilis, assembly GCA_028583015.1. Taxonomy (NCBI): domain Eukaryota; kingdom Viridiplantae; phylum Streptophyta; class Pinopsida; order Araucariales; family Araucariaceae; genus Wollemia; species Wollemia nobilis. Next base: position 1,431,456 of record JAQPPZ010004335.1, on the reverse strand, counting down.
GTATTCCCTACCCATAGACTAGGTAAATTTTAGTCTAAGAGTTTGTTTTTTAGCATGCCCAATGAGATGAATCATGTCTTTTTGTCTTACTTCCCCAAAAAACTTAAGATTTGGTGGATAGCCTTGAACTCATAAGCAGAGAATGTATGTTCACCGAGCGACTCCCCTGAAGACTGAACCTAGAGTTACCTAAAAAAATAGGTTGACCCATATTAAGAGAGTTCTCATAGCTGAACAATCTTGTCCAGATTGGTATGACATTGGTCCCCCTAATATCCCAATCCTCCATGAAATACCAAAATTTACCTTAAAAGTCCTCTCCAGTTACAATGGCAATGAAAAATGGCTTATGAACACTATCAAGACGTAGCTGGTTTGGCTACCATATACAATATTATCTTTGAAGGTATAATGATTAGACTGCTCATCTAATATCTTAAGGGTAAAATATTTTTATGGTCCTGGTCTTTAGAAGATAAGAGCATTAGTACTTGGGCCTAATTAGCTAAATCTCTCATCATAGAGTTTGAGGATCCTGGAGATCCATTCCTATTGCTCCCTCATTTTTTATCTATTTAAGGACATCCCTATGAATTAATTTTTGACTTCAATATTCTATTCAAAATAACTTGGAGGAGAATCCCCTAAGAGATTTAGCCTTCTCATGCCCAAGCCTACCTTTATTATATACATACCTTCAACCTTGACTTGAATATTTTAATCCAATAGTCTAAAGGAAAAAGGTCCCCACAGGTTTTCAAGAAGCTATATTAGCAAAAAATATGCTTATCATAGTCGATACAATTCCAAACATCATATGCCCAATTATCCAAGATTATCCACCTTTCTGATTTCCAAACATGCCTTATGTACCATGTTCTAAAATATCATAAACATATCCATCCTACCCATCCATAGTAGAGTGCAATATCACTATTTAGATGGATCAACCTTAGATGGAACAAGAATTGAAGGCATTAATCCAAAAATTAACTAAATATCTCAAAATAATGGAAGGATGACTCTCTCAGATGGAGATAAAATCTCATGATAGACATACTATAGAAGAGCAAATAACGTGCTATTATGATGACAACATAAAAGGGAGATTCAAGGTCCTGGCTATGTGCAACTCTTCGTTGCTTAGCAAAAATTATCCAAGCAAAAGTTATCAGCATCATGTGTACTCGAAGGAATCTTCAACAATAGAAAACATGGTAGATTTTGTAGCATATCTGAGACAATAATTCTCAGAGAAGACAACTCCTGTTAATGATTAGCAAGAAATGGGATATAGTCTTTGTCATGCTTAGAATCCAGACACACAAAGTGAACTAGTAGATCTATGGTCAAATGTTCAAGCACTAGATCCTAAGGTACAACTATTAAATCTCAAGAGAATTGAAATGTATAAAATTCCATATTTCTTGTCTATGACTTAAACATAAAGTAGAAACAACTAAACAATTTGGAAGCTTATTTAAAATATTGGTCCCAAGACCTGAACCAGCCTTAGGGCCTGGATTATTAGGTGAAGCGAGGGTTGGTCTTGCAAGAAATATTAAGGATCTAAGAAAATATTTGTTAGTATTTGAAAGGGTGGATTTAGTTGGATTAGCTTGTTGGATATATTACATTATTTAGGCCCCTTGCAATATTAGTTTGATAGATAATTAATATTTTATATTGTATGTGGCAACATGAGAAAGAGTGCAAAGTGTTAAGAGAGTATGCAGAATCACATGATATGTGGTAAGTTGAGAGCTTTGTCTTTATTAGAGGAATATGAATGGTTGCATCTCTTGGATGAAAGAGAAGAACAATAGTTAGAGAACTGAAAAGTCATGAAAAAGTATATATTGGAGGTAAATCTCCATGTATTGTAACCAAGTTGTATCATTAATGTAATCTCTGTATATTGTGTTCATTTGTGTTATATTTTGTGAGATATTACCTATAAGATATTGTTGTTATTAAGTTTCATTATTAGTAGCATTATTTTTATTTATCTTTAGATCCTAGTTGAAGCTTTTTGTAAGTTAACCTATTCAGAAAGCTAACATTGCTCTTAAATAATTGGTAAGAAGTGACGGTCCGCAAAGCCCTATGAGAAAAAGGCTATCATTAAGTATGATAAGTTGTTATCCCATCCCTTTCTACTTGTCTCTTTGCTGGGAGGGGTGCATATGTATAATTGCATGGTGGATCCATAAGCTGAGATAGTAATTATGCCCTAAGAATTTTGAAAGAGCATGGGTTTATACCTCAACCAAATAGAGCCTAGGTGGCTTCAATTTAAGGGGAGATAAGTGAAAGTAGTCAGTCTTATGAAAAGACTTTTGATAATGATACATGAATACCTAGATCTTGTGGTGTCACAAGATGTAGTAGTTGTTGATGTACCTCCTTTGTTTGGCATGTATTTGTCTAAATATTTCATGGAGCAAATAGGAGGATACCTAGTCCCAAACCAAGGTCGCACGATTATTCTTTGCACTAAGAAATTATTATGAATATCTAACCAAGGTCTATAGCCTTTCTATATTGAAGAATATGAACTAAAATTAGATTCTACAAGAAGAGGTGTTGGGAATATATATGTGGAAATAATTGATTGGCCAAAATAAGAACCATACTTGGCATGGAAATTTGTTTGGAAGGGCATGCACAATCATAAGGGAAAGTTCAAAAAATAATCAGATCTAGTAATCAGTTGTGAACCTTTCCATGCCTAAAAAGTCACGAGTTACAATGATTTTGGCCTATGAATAAAAAAGAGTCCACCAAAGGATTATATGTGGAGAGAAGAGTAAATCAAATAAAGTCCAAGTTGATAAATATGCTTCTTGAGACTCTACAAACAATGCTTGGAAGTCCAATGCTTAGAAAAATAGGGCCTAGTAATTTGCCTTATTCATATCAACCATCTATAGCCACCACTGTTGTTCAAAGTTAGGATCTTAAAAAATGGATTATATCCATATCAGTATCTAGAAGAATTCAATAGCAGTTATGGGTTCCAAAGGACCTATTAAGAAGAGAATCTCAAATTTGGCATTATATGATTAGGACATTATAGATTCCTAGGATAAAAAAATAATTTTACTTCTCCATGCATGGGCAAACACATCATATTTTTTTTGTAAATATCCAACAAGTAAATAAAAAGTTGAATACAACTTTAAAAAATAAATCAATTAGCCAATAAGACAATTGAATGACACACATAATAAGGTGTTAAAATGCCGACACTATAACTACAATAGATTAAGCAATACAGACAACAATTGTGTTTAAACGTCCTCCTCTGGGAAATAGATGCAAGGTGGATACAAAAAAAAGAGCACTAAATTTACTAATAGAGCAATGCATTTACCATATTAACAAAGTCTATATAAGAGACCTTTGAGCGACATTTCCCTTGATAAGACTCCCGAGCTGGGTATATAGTAGAAAATAATGTGGAATGATGGTTGCATCAATTGCAGAAGAGTTCAAAGATCCTTGAGTATAAGAAAAGGGATAAAGCTCCCCGAGAAAAATAGTCATAAATTTATTTGGCCAAATTCAAGGACTGTTCATAGTTACACATGGTAAAGTAAATCTTCAAAAATGTGTAACTATGAACACTCTTTGAATTTGACTAGATTAGGATCCCACCAAAGCTTCGAGATGAATGAAGATGCATTGCCCAACTAGGGGAAGAAGCTACATGGCCCTATTAGAGATGAAGTATCATACAAAGGTAGAAAGGTAAGGCTCATCATCCTTAGGTATTATCTCTCAAACATGCTCTTCTTGTAGCACATTCCCCTAAATATCATATCATTCCCTTACCCACCTTATTTCATTCCATTAATTAACTCTCATACATGACATTTCATTCACCATTTTCATTTATCACCCTTATCATGATCTATAGCCCAGTGGATAAGATAGGAAGAACTAAAAAATGATATGAGTACCTAGATGTCATGACATGACATGAGTGGAGTCAAGAAGTGATGTGTAAAATGTGTAGCATGACATTTCGTTCGCTATATGATGAAGGAAAAATACAAGACGACTAAGCTAAAGTAGCCTAACTAGCATACAAATATTAAATAAGGTATATAAACAAACCTTCCATATAGGTTCCAAACTTTTGGAAAAAAAATCCAAATTAGAAGAAAGTACCATGCGGTCATCATGGAACATTAGTTGGCATAGTTATCTCTTGAAGTTCTATATAAGGCTATGAAATGTTGAACAATCCAAAAATGCTATGCTCTCTAGTGTAACCATGAGTATTGTTAGAGGCTTGGGATATTACACCAATGTGAGAGACAAACATGAGGAATTCTTGTGTGATTTTTGAAGAAAAGAATAACACATCACAAAGAAAGGCTTTGGCCTATAAGTACCTATAATATTTTCCTAAGGTATTTTAAACAAATCTGAAGCAACTCTTATGCTCATGGAGGTACCATTTTCTTTGGGGATATAAAATACCAAGTGTCCCTATTCATTTTCTATTCATATTTCCTTCCTATATTCTCCTTTGTCCCACTTCTTCTTACCCTAATTACATGTAAATTGCTCCATCAACTCTGGTCACCATATTTCTCATTGTCCCTACCTTTCTCACTTCTTGTAGTAATTACGATATATAATGTCACATTTCCCCTTATAATTTTTGTTAGCTTACCTTCTATCTCCTTACCTTATTCACTATTTTGTAACATGAGAATAAGGCTATCTAAGTTCATATTTTTTTGCAAGCAAGAAAACCTTGGGAATGCACCAAGAATGTAGGTAAAATTCATGACCATATTCATAACTCAAAAGGTCAAGTTTTTTTTTCTTATTTGGCTAAGTGTTTTATGACTTGAGAGGTTGCATGAAGTTGCGATGCAAAAATTTAGGCCCTTGGTGATGACATTAGCTCTTCTACATAAAATCTTGATACAATGTAAAAGTTATTAATGCACAAAGATAGGATGACTAAAGATAGATCTTTCTTGGTGCTACTTCAACATGATATCAAGCAAATTCGAAGATGCACAAAGCTTGGATGCATGAATCCGTGATACATAAAGTTGGGTGGTTTAAGCGAGTGATTTTAGTAGAGGTAAAGGAGGTCCTAGAACCATGTAGGAAAAAACTCCCAAAGTTGATTGAATAAAGTCATGAAGCCCAAAACTATGATGAAAAAAATTGGCTGTGCTTTAGTGATGACGTCAATAACTCGATACTAAGGCCTAACATCATGCAATATGAGTAAGGTGCACAAATCCAAAGTAGTATTTGCACAAAGTTAGAGATTTTAAGGATGTAATGGTCAAACATGGAGCTCACCTAGTAGTGGTGTCCCTAAAGCAATGAATAAAACTGAGATAATTTTGAACAACACTGCAAGTAAAATAATATCCCGACCTCAATACACATACCTCTAAAAGACCATAACCACCTGAGGACTTTCTATTTGGCCAATCTAATGCCATTGAGGTACAAAAATGATAGCTCTGACAGATCGGTTGCAACCATCCAACCATTTGTAGTAGGTAGTTGTAGATCTATGGAGTGGTTTACATGAAAAATCAAATTCAAACATACAATGAGATCGAAAACAACCACCTCAACATCTAGATATTTATATGCTAGGTTGTTTTTGTAATAGTCTTATAACTAATTATAAATCTTTCATTGTAAGTTTCAAAATATAGCTTATAAAGAAGCCATGACACCTCTAGTTGAGGGGGTTGTCTTTGTAGTATTTGCCTAGATCCTTTCTATGTAATATTATTACCAGTTAATGAGAAGTGATAATTATTTGGACTCCATTGGTATGTAATTGCAAGTTTTATAAATACATTTTTGCTTTAAGTCATTTTTGTTACACTTAGATATTTAGTTTATTCTATTAAAGTAAATTTTGCTATTTGAATCATTGTTGGATTGCTAATCATTTAAGTCTTTGGAATAATTAAAGCACATATTAAGTTGGACAAATTTATGATTACATCTAACAATGGCTGATATGTTCACTATCATATAAATTGATTGTGTTAGCTTGTTATAAAGTCATATCCAATGTTGTTATACTATGTCTTGTCCATATTTATTCCATTTATCTAATATATTATCTTCTCCTACCCCTTCTATCTCTTTACCCTTAATCTTGAAACCATGTTTTATTTTACAAACACTCTAAGGAACCGACCTTATTTTAAGGTTAAAATTGAGAGAAATCTCATTTCATCCAATTAAACTATTGGATAAGGTCTACGATGCATTGCCTACCCATAGGCTAGGCAAATTTTAGTCCAATATGACTATTCTATGATCAATTGCAACACAACCCATGTGATGGATTTTTAAGCCTTAATGTTAATGTAAAACTTAGGATAAATTCCATAGGATCAAATATAAGATAGCCATAATATAGTAAGATCAAGATAATGATGTAAGCAGAATAATATGAGCAATTTAATATGTAAATCAAGGCTTATAATATATCAAATAACATTCATTAATAAGCAACAATATGAATGTAATAGCCTAAATCATACATGTAAGAAGCATGTAGCAGAACTTACAATACTAATTCCTCAAATGTATAAAATCCTTTATTACTCCACTTTCCCTTACAAATGTAGTACTTGAATCTTTGATGATATTCGATATAGAATGCTTCTCTATGGAGTACTATATATCCATAGTAGAATGACTCTTTGGATACTTGACTATTCCTTTCCATATGCCAAGTCTCATGACTCTTGGATTCTCTACTTGACACTTGCATACACATGACTCTATCTTGTATGCACACCTAGACATGACTCTTCACTTAACACTCTCTAATATAAAGACACTTGTGCACACTTACATATAAGACACTTGTACACATATACTCACATTACACTTACACACTTACTCACATGACACTTGTGCATTTTTTGCATATACACACTTACATAACACTTGTGCATTTCTTGCACATTATTACATTACATAAAATATTACTCACACTTTAATCTAAGACTTGATCCTAGTCTAATATTTACAAGCATGTACCATGAAGGTACAATGGGGGTACATTAGCATGTACTGAATAATATAATATTCTCCAACAACATGTTCATGAGATCATGTGATTGGACTATCAAAGCCACATCCTAGGACTCATGGAATCTAAAGAGGTTATCTTGGATGACTAAGGAACCAGATGAATCTTGGGTAACTAGGAGTCAGGTAGTCCCAAACAAAGGATATTTTACCAAGAACAAGTGGGAGAGATATGGAATGGTTTTAGGGGAGGCAAGGATTCTAAAATAGGAGTCAAGTGCATGAAAAAACTCAAGCTTTAAGTCCAAAATGATAAAATTATATCAAATAAATGCTTGGGTGTCATTTGAATGATGACAACAACATGAGAGACCATCGGGATATTGATAGGATAATAGTCTACCATCAACAAGACTATATGATAGTATTTTTTTAGGATGACGGTAAGGTAATTGATTGACAAGAGGTTGACATTTTCAACTATCAACATGACTATAGGGAAGTCAATTGTAGAATGATAACATAGCCATTAGGAGGTCAGAAACATCAAAGACTGATAGAATCTCGATGATGTCAAACATATTTAGGATATCAACAAAATAGAGAGGGATGGTCTATGTGTTAGTGGGACAATGAGGCACTATCAACAAGGAGAAAGGATGATACATTGGAAGATAATTATAATGTGAAATGCTCCAAGAGAAGCTCATTAGGCAGAATAATAGAATATAGAAGAAGATCATCTAGGAAGATACCAAAGTCAAGAAAATAGTCAAAATAGGTAACATGTAGAAGAAATGAATAGTGAAAATGGAGTAGAAGAAATGAATAGTGACGATGGAACAACAAGCAAAGAGAGTTATCATCATGGACAAGAAGATGATTCATCGATGGGCATGTTGGAAATTCACATTGGCATTACCATGCGAGAAGATGAAACATGACAATGACCCATAATATAAATAGTTGCATAGTTGAAAAATAATAAAAACAAAATAGAAATATAAAAAAGACAAAAAACAATAAAAATAAAAAATAAGGAAAAATACAAAAAGAGAAAAAGAGAAAAATGACAATTGCATGCAAGGTGACAAGGTGGTGATCATGATATAGTTGGAACATAGAGTGGAAGTTGGATAACGGTTTGGATGGGAAGCAACTGCATGGAGAAAAAGAAATATGGGTGAAGAGGAAAGGCAAACACAAATTGCAAACAAAGTTGTAATGAATAAGTATAGAAGCCAAAGAGGCAAACAAAGAAGTGTAGAAGCATTGTCGACTACGTAAAAGGTTTACCCCAATGCAACTGGAGGTTATAGTGGTGAAAAGGAGCAATATTTGAACCCATGAAGAGGTATAGAAAATTTTAACGTGTTATCGATTCCTCTAGTATAATAAAAAAAACAAGTTACAACTTAGATATATAAGCAAAATAACATAATGATTTTATTGCTTAGAAAAAAAAGTGCAATGCAAGCAATATCTGAGAAGAGATATAAGGCTATAACATTACATATATTAGTCATGATTTTCTATAGTCAAGGATGCATATCTCTTTATATAAGAATTGGTATTTTGGTTATCCACCATATTGAATATGGAAAGGTCACCCATATGGAAATGTGGTGGTTCACCTTCCATGAGTTAGAAGGTCATCCATATGGATGATTCACCTTCCATGAGTTACCAAGTGCATATTAAATACAAATTACATACATATGACTTATCCTTTTGTGTTTTATCTTCTACTGATATATCAAAAAAGGTAGAGGTGCATTTTGGTTATGAAAATCTAAAAGTGGAAAAATACAATTTTTAGTAAGTATTTTGTTTTTGCATTTTTAGGGTCTCTTAAGTATTTTTTCATATATTTGTCAAAAATTTATCTATGATAGAGTTGCCTACATGAATTATTTATCTCTTTGTAATATTTATAATGCTTCTAGAATATATTAAAATGGAGTCTTGAGCATAAAGTTATGCCCCTAATAGTGTAATAAGGATTAGAAAATATATTTTTGGGAATTTTTAGCATAAAGCCATGCCACAAAAAGGTCACATGCCTTGATCGATGACAAAATTCTATATTTAGATAAAATATAAGGTTTTTTTGCTTTATCTTCAGCTTAAGCCTTTAAATTTGGTTCTGACCTAGGCCTCTAAGTGACCTAATTTTCTAACTTTGGTTGTTGCTTATCGAGGTCCTCCTCCCTTCATGCTTAACATATTATTCTTGGCTAATGATTTATAAAATATAAAGCAAGGTTGTAATTGGTACTAAAGTTTTGATGACTTGTAGGAATACCAATCTTGATTGACAATAAACCCAAAAATAACTTTGGTCCAATGAGTTATGGAGTTGTCAAAACTGAGCAAAATTTAGAAGAGTAGAAGTTCTCTTCTTATTTATATGGTATATCCTATAGTGCCTTCCACTCCAGATAGGAATTCATAGTGTTTTCCAACTTGAATTCCTCACAAACACCACTAGATGAATCAACTATAAGAAGATATTGAAATCTATGAAGATGACTAATGTAGATCATGTTCATAAAAACAAAATTATTCTCATTGTGGATCCTATTGTGAGTCCTCAAACCTAAAGTTGTTGTGGTTGGAACTCCATTCAAATTTGAATCTCAAATTGTACCAAGGCACTAATTTGTTCATTGTGATACTCAAACAAGGTGCCTCAAATAGGTCAATATCATCAGTATGGCCATATTCATCATAAATATTATCATCATCATCATCATCCTATATCTTAGAGGTTTCATCATCAAGAAAGAGGATAGAATCTCTATATAAAATATATGACTCATTACAAGGTGTGCTAGACTACTTTTCTAATACAATATATCATATTTATTGATTAGGAACTTGGTGTTAGGATCCATGAGCTGGTAGGATTTTGATTCATAATTTTATCCAAGAAATATGTATTTATTGGATTTCTCTTCCAAACTTATATTTTTCTACTTTGAAACATGAATGGATGTTATGCAATATAAAACTCAAATGTATGATAATAAGGGAATCAAACCTATCAATGCTTCTTCTATATGCCATAATGGGTTCATGATTTAATATATAAATCATAATGTGCATAGCTTCTGCCCAAAATGTTAGCTTCAAATAGGTTTAACCACCATCCATGCTTCTTCTACAATGACACCATCAAATGCCACTCTGGTTTTGTGGTTCAATAGATAAATTACTGGGTGTATAACTTCTTGCCAAAATGCTATTTTTAAATGTGCATCTATTAGCATGCTTCACACCATCTCTTGAATGGTATGATTATGTTTGTTTGTAATACCATCCTCCTAAGGCATAGATACAACTAATAACTATTGAATAATACCATTATGATTCAATAATGTAGAAGAATCACTACTAATATACTCCCTATTAATCTAAGTAGAGTAAATCGATGTAACGGCTACAAGATTTCTTTGTGAGGACTTTGAAGTCCTTGAGGAAGTGAAAGGCTTAATACTAAGCCTTAAAACAATGCACCCACATGTGATAATTATGACAATAAAAAAAGGCTAAAAATATATGAATCCATTAAAGCTTAGAACCATCGGGTAAAACAAATTGGTGTGCACTATATCAAGAGGACAAGTTATTAAATGATTTGTAGAGCCAAATGGAAATCAATGTTGCTTTTTGGTCAAGAAAATATAGATTTGCTAAGTGAGGGAAGGACTCTCACCATAACATGTTTGTGAAATGCATTTAGGTAGACAAAATTTAGGTGTGGATATCATTGGTGCCAAAGAGTGGGAACATCACCAACCTTGGATAGTAGAGCTTGGTCATTAATGAGCACAATGATAATCTAAAATATCTTTTCAATGTTAGAAGCATGGGAAATAATTGTGTAACCTCTATACTTGTCTTGAATGAGAAAAATAATCTTCTCTCCTATACTATCAAATTAAACTTTCAATTTGTGATCAAGAAATTAATTGATAGATAGCAATTTATTCATGAGATCAAGCAAAAATAGAACATGAGTTAAGCGATAAACATGGGAATCAAGATGTAAAGAAACATTAACTAAACCTGTATTTGTGTAGGTAGAATTGTTGCCAAATTTTACCCACACATGATAAGAGAAATGATTAAGAGATAAGAACCATTCCTTATAGCCTATAATGTGTTTGGTATTCCCAATTCAACATAGAAAACATAAGTTGAGGAACTACATTAATATATTATGCTTTATAAATTCTTCATCACAAGAGTTTATATCATTTACAACATTGATATGTTGACATCAGGACATACTCCTTCTCTATCATTGAGGACCTTTATACTTTCCTACTAATTCCTATTGTGGGTTTTTGCTAGATGAACCTCCTAGGAAGGTATTATATTTACAATTTTTAAGTACAAGCTTTAATTGCAAACATATAACATGCTACTTTCAAATGAGAATATCTTCCTCGGTGTCATTATCGTTCATTATAATCTTTGTTATTATTATTGCTTAAGGGATCCACAATTTTTGTATGGCTTATTTCCCTTTTGATGGATGCTTAAGGATCATTACCTTGTTGAAGAAAATTCACAAGAGTCTTAAAGGATGCACTCTAGTAGTGACATTTAGAGTCATCACAAAAATATTTAATGTTTGTTGTAGAGCTTTGATTGTTAGGAGAAGTAATTATTCTCTTAAGTTCTATTAGGATAGACTTACTTGAGTTACCACTCTTCCATGAGTCAGGTAAACTCTCAATTTATCCTAGTTCAGATTTGATGAGTTGTTGTAATCCAACGACTCTCAATGATCAACTTTGCTATTTATATAAAGTTGATCCATAAAATAAATCAATCAGTTCTATTTTGTTCCTTCAAATCTTGTAATGCTTTGTAGTTCTACTCTTGGGAAATTCTAACATGGTACCAGAGTAGGATAAATTATGCTAGGCATTCTCTTTTGAATGCAGTTTCACGAACTGGTTCATTATCTCTCATCTTTTGTTTTTTAAAAAAGGGAAAGAGGTTTTTATATCTATTGTAGATTGCTCATTTTATATCTACAATTTTTTAGAGAATTTTTTTTATGGTAATATATAAATAGTTTGTCTAGATTTATTTTACCATATTATGCAAATATTCTCCTCATTTGTTTTTCAAAAAAAATTAAAATTGCTGCTCTTACACTGCAAAATATATAGATTTTGAAATTTATAATTGCCTTCCATATTTTATTGTTCTCCTTGTATGCCTATTTGTTTTACTCTCTCCTAACGAATGCTTGCTTGCTTGGGTCCTTATAGCCATCGCTAACAACATTAATCCATGAATGCATGCTTGCTTTGGCTCCTTTTTTAGCCATCACTGCATTTCGTTCTGTAGTGGAGACAAAATTTGAAAGGCATATCATATTTGGTGATCAATTAAATCGTTGGTTTTTTTATGTTGGAAAATATTTGAACTTTGTGAAATATTTAACAAATAAATGCAACATTTATCATGTCCAAATTAAGTGGGCATTTGGTTATTTAAAAAAAAAACACCAAAGTCCATTAATTGTTTATAAGATGTGGAATCTTTACCAATGATTTTATATGGTGTGCAACGTATGAGACTTTCATCTTCTCAACGGGAATTTCATAGTTAAATATCAACGATCGAAAGATTAGGTTTTCCATCTCAAGTTATCTTGAAGCTTTTCCTCTTTTTTGTCCCTCGGTGCTTCAGATAAGATTTTATACTCATCAAGTCAATGCTTAAAATATTATTCTCCTCTACAAATACTTGAAACACTATTTTTTCACCTGTGTTTGCATATTTTTTCTTCAATATAGAGCATTAAGATTGATAGTATATGGTGTGGTGCCTTCACTAAGGTCTTCTACAACCTTCGATGCACTTTCAAAGCTGGTGGTGCATTCGATGACGTCTTTCTAGGATCCTCTCTGCATAGCACCATACCTGACATCTTCCATGTGTGCCAAACCTTGAGATCTTTGAAAACAAGTGGTGCAATCACTGACATATTTTCGGGAGCCTCTCTGCATAGCGCCATCCCTGATGTCTTCTGTATGCACATAAACCTGAAGTCTTTGGCAGCAACTAGTATTCTGGTGCACCTCCCTATCATTTTTGATAGCATCTAGGATTGTGATGCACCTCCCAAATGTCTTTTGTGTGCACCAAACCCCTGTGAGGTCGAAGCTTTTGAAGGCTTTCAAATATTCCTCGCTGCCCCTTGACGTATCTTCTGAAGTCTCTCATTAAATCAGGTATAAATTTTAATATTTTTTTTTGGTTTTGAGCTAATCATTCCTTGGTACAACAAAGTTCGTAGACTTTGAAGGCTTTAAAATCTTACCTTGCTGCCTCTTCTCTCGTGCAACTCTTTTCTAAAATATTAGGGTTTCAATTTTTTTTTCTCGAGCGAGAATAATACTTTTGCTCATTGTATAAATTTGTGACCCTCTACAAATTCTTATATCCTTTTCTTTTAGTGCCTTTCCTTGGCCACTATAAGAAATCAAAAGGATAAAATTGTAATCTCAATAAAAAATATTCTTTTTTGGGTTTTTAGGTGCAATATTTAGCACCTATTCTAAAATCTTCATAGGGGTGGTTTGTTGTTGTTTTGGTCATTGCCTCTATAATTTTTATTTTGATCTTATTCCTATTACTATGTTCTTTAATAGAATTAATATTAAAATTTAATTCCTTTTGTTTTGATATAATTACTAGTTAAGTTAAATATTGAGGAGCAACTTCAAAGGATCCTTTTATTAAGAAACTATTCATTTTTTAATGAATAGGATATTTCTTTTAAGTAAAATATTTAATAAAAAAAAATGTAATCCTTCAATATTGTTACTTACTAAATTTTTTTAATGAACTTAACAAGATCATTAAAAATTTATTAATCACCTATCTTCCTAGTATTGGACTTCTAATAACTTACAATTTTTCTCACGTAAGGGCGGGTTATTACGAATCCAGTATTAATATCTGGATGATTAAAAGACTATATTCCAAGTATCAAATTATCATCTTTACTTATAGTTTCCCTCATGTAGGGGCGAGTAATTGAGAAGAAAAGATATATAAACCTGGCAATATACAATTGGCCTATTTAGCTTTATCAAAACTCCTCATTTACTTATAGTTTCTCTCTTGTTAGGGCGGGTAATTTGAGGAGCTTGGTATTTCTTAAAGGCTTTTGTTTCCTTCTTTATAATATCCATTGCATTATCTAAATAATAAATTGAAGTTAAAGGGGGGAATTATTGGTTCACTTCAATTTTCTCTGGAAAAATGAATACAATTGTTCCACTCACCCCTCACAACTATCATACGTGAAATCCACAACAAAATGGCATTGCAGAGAGGAAAAACAGAACTCTAAAGAAAATGAAAAATTGTATGCTCCACTCAAGAGATCTTCCAAAAGTTTTTGGGCAGAAGCAATTAATTGTACAAACTATATTCAAAATCGCACACCTCATAAAGCTCTTGGCCATTTGACTTTCGAGGAAGCATGGGCTGGCTCAAAACCTGATGTCTCTTTCTTCAAGATTTTTGGGTGTATGCTTGGGCGTATATCCCAAAGAAGAAAAGGAAGGATCTAGATAAGAAAAGCAAAAATATCATCTTTGTTGGTTATTGTGAGGAAATGAAAGCATACAGGATCCTTGATCCCACAACTCATGAGGTATTTTTCATAGGAATGTCTAATTTGATGAAACATTCCCACATAAATATCATCAACCATCCACTTCCACCGTTGATTATCTTGAGCCTTCTCCAATGTTAGAGCCTCAATATAATGAAGAATCAGCTTTAGAGATTAATTTAGAGATTAATGATCAAGATGGGGAACCTATAACTTCAACACAAAATCCTGCCACTCCTACTACTCCTTCCACTCTGCCAAAATGGGCCCGCACCATTGTTAAAGAAGATACTCCTTACATCCAAAATCTTCCATCATCCAGATTAGGCAACTCCATAGGCACTGGTCTTGTCTGTTAGTTCATTTCCACAAATCATCAATCCTTCAAAGAAATAATTGGTATTAAAGAATGGGATGATGCCATGGAGAATGAATTATCTTCCTTAATCAAAAAGAAAACTTGGGATTTAGTTCCCCTACCTAAAAGAAGGAAATTAGTTTGCTGTAATGGATTTAAAAAATGAAATATGGATCTAATGGAGAAATTGACAAACACAAAGCCCGCATGGTAGCCAAAGGTTTCTCTCAAATTGAAGGGATTCATTACTATGAAAATTTTACACTAGTTGCCAAAATGGATTTTGTTAGACTGGTTCTTGTTCTAGCTGCTTACCAAAAGTGGTATGTATTTCAAATGGATGTAAAAAGTACTTTCTTACATGGGTACTTATAGGAAGAGATATTCATGGAACAACTTGCTGGTTTCACTCAAGACTCCTCCCTTGTTTTTAGGCTAAGGAAGTCTCTCTATGGCCTCAAACAAGCTCCTAGAGCTTGGTATGAAAAAATGGACTCCTTCCTTCTTTCCTCAAGTTTTTCTCATTGTGAGTCTGATGCCACAGTCTATATTTGGAGAGATGAAGAAAAAATCACCATACTTGTTCTCTATGTTGATGACCTACTACTCACTGGTAGTGACATCGCTCACATTCAGACTATCAAGGACTCCCTTTCTAAAAAATTTGAAATGGCTAATCTGGGTTTAGCTCATTACTTCCTTGGGATTCAAATAAATCAAACAGATGTAAGAATTTCATTGTGTCAACAAAAATACACTCTAGACCTTCTTTAAAGGTTTAATATGACAAATTGCAAACCTTCTACACCTTTTCATTCTGGAGTCTCTCTAAGTACGTCCTTTACATCCCCTCTATGTGATGCAACTCTATTCCATCAGATTTTAGGGAGTCTGTTATACCTTAATCATACTTGCCCAAATATTGCATATGCTATTGGCTTGATAATCAAATTCTCACATCAACCTCATTTCAATCATTGGCAAGCAACAAAAAGAATCCTCCGCTACTTGCAAGGAACTCCTAAATTTGGGATCTTATATGAGGGAAAATACATGGATATCATTCGTTACACAAATTCTGATTGGGTAGGTTTAGTAGAAAACAAATGTTCAAATTCTGGCTATGGCTTTTATCTTGGTTCTTCACCAATTGCTTGGTCATGCAAAAAACAACAAGCAGTGGCATTATCATCTATAGATACAAAATATAGGGCAAAAATTTTGGCAAGTCAGGAAGCTCTTTGGCTTCATCAGATACTAAGAGAATTTTGTTTTTCCCATGACAAAACTATTACTCTTTGGTGTGACAATCAACGCACAATTCATATTACCCGTAATCCAATTGAGCATCAACGCACCAAGCATATTGAAATTCACATGCACTTCATTCGATGATATATTGAAAAAGGGGAAATAAACTTGGACTATATTCCCACAGAAACTCAAATTATAGACATCTTCACCAAATTATTTTCTTCTCCGTGTTATATTTAGTTACGAGAGAAACTTGGGGTAAGGCAGTTGCATTAGATGGTATACAAAGGTTTTTCACCTCTATTTTCTTCTTATTGGTTTCTTTTGGAAGATGGTTTTTCCCATGTGTTTTTTTTTACCATCTCTCCTATATGTAATAACATTGTACATGAGTACCTCATTAGGCCCAGTTGCTGGGACTCATTTCCTTTTCAATGAGAACAATTTTTGCCATCCGAAGACATGCCTTTTCCTTTTTGAAAGATGGTTTTTCCTATGTGGTTTTTTCACCATATATCTTATATGTAATAACATTGTACATGAGTACCTCATCAGGCCCAGTTATTGGGACTCATTTATGTTTTTTGTTCAATGAGGACAATCTTTGCCATACGAAGACATGCCTCTTATTTTTCATTTTTGATAGATGGTTTTTTCCCATGGGGTTTTACCATCTCTTAAAAAAGAATCATTGTACATGAATACCTCATCAGGCCCTGTTACCGGGACTCATTTGTTAAATTCACCCCAATATCACTTAAGGGGGGGTGTTATAATAAGTAATTATTCTCTTAAGTTCTACTAGAATAGACTTACTTGAGTTACCACTCTTCCATGAGTCAAGTGAACTCTCAGTTTATCCTAGTTCATATTTGATGAGTTATTGTAATCCAACAGCTCTCAATGATAAAATTTGCTATTTATAAAAAGTTGATCCATGAAATAAATCAATCAGTTCTATTTTGTTTCTTCAAATATTGTAATTCTTTGTAGTTCTACTCTTGGGAAATTCTAACATCGATGACAATGAAAATAAGAATGCAATCCACCATGGTTTTTTCCTAAAACTTAAAATGAAACCTGTAATTCTATCATCATTTTTCATTTTCAAGTAGTGCAATTGACTCTATAGATGAAGAACCTAATTCTTGTTCTTAGATTTGAACACCATGCCAAAATCCAATGTTTGCTATGGTGGCATCAAGAATAGAATGTTGTATCTTATGAAATATACCAAATATGAGTGTTTATTGAAATTTTAATTCCCCTCATAAAATATCCTATTTATAATATTGTTACCCTAAATATAAAGCTTAAATTTTATCCTAAAAAATATAATTATCCTCCTTCAATAAGTGACAATCAAATAGCATAACTCTAGGTGCATTGTCTCCCATTTTTATGGGTACACATAAATGCTAAATTACTTTATTTTACTTAAAATACAACTGTATAATATTTCTTTTACAACTCACATGACATGCTCTTATGTATTAGTTGTGGAGTGTTTATAAAAATACTTTAGGTTCTTTGTAAATAGGATTACTATATGCTGAACTTTTATCCATAATCAACACAATAGACAACACTTTAGGAGAATTCCTTGAGATTTTAGATACTACAAAAGATGGATTCTTGGCTATTTATGCTCATATTTTGGAAATGATTGATATAGTACAATTTTACCAGAATCAATCATTCTTAAGTATGAGGATAAAATATGTATCCAAACCATAGATTATGAAAATATATCTTTTAGATGTAGATGTCATGAGGTGGGATATTTGGCAACCTTGAACGTTATGCACATGCACTGCTAAATTAAAGTGGTTAGTTGGAATGAATTCCTACCTCGAATAAAAAGAATGCCCTACTCAACCCACACATGCCCATGCAAGTCCAAATCCTCATTGTGATATTTTATCTTTTACAAGTTATTTTTAATTACAGGATGTTATAATGTATCTTTATTACATTTTAATATTTAGAATTTTGTTTCACTTTGAAATAAGTACATAGATATCTAGAAAATAATAAAGGGTAAAAAATCACCAAAGTAATATGTTATAGGAAATAATAATGAATAAAAAGAAGAGTATCATAATAAACCTAAAAACTAATAAAGTAGATTATCTTTCGAATGTTAATAAGAATAAAAAATCCTACATAACAAGGACTTACAACTAAAAACTTGGTATCCTATTCATAAAGAGTTAATAAGTAATATAACATCGATTTTTGAAAATCCTTATTGAAAGTATGGATGCCCTATTTGGAATTAAGGATACCAACATTATCAAGCAATAACATGTATTTCCTTTCACGAAGAGAGTTGTAGGAAATCGAGTGTATGTCCAAAGAATAACAACCAAGCTACTAATGTTAGGAGGATATGTTTCAAAATTACAGTACCATTTAAAATATAGAAATGTTTGAGGTAAAATTATAAGATTTATGGGTTTTGAGGTATGAACTCTGGAATGATCTAGGGTTTTATTGAATCTAGGAATGACTAAAATTGTATCTCTCTTCAAATTTGGAAATGGATCCTTTTTTCTTCTTTCCAACAATCTACCCTTTGAGTAGATCAAGATGACCAATATGGTCAAGGTTCTAAATGCCCATCCATGTAAAGCATTTAAATCATAGAACTCTAGTTCCAAATGCTCCTTTGTGGTGAAGCTAGACAAGGTTTTAGTTGTAGAGGTGACTCCAATCTTCATTCAACATCCGATATTGGCTCTTTCAAACCAAACCTTGATCTATAAATTTATAGGTATGTGGCCCAACCTGAATACAATAGAGAAGTGGATAAATATTTCTTGGGGTTCAAAAAATTCTAGTTTTGAGTTTATGATGACTAACAGAGGCTATTTTATTTTTACCTTTGCTTCATTTGAAGAAAGAGACTCTATTTTTCATGGTGGCCCATGATTTTTGGGAAAAATCCCTTTGTATTTAAATCCCTAGACTAAAAATACCCCTTATACACACTCATTGGATTAAAAACATATCCCCTTAAATTGCATTACTTGTTATAAGTATGAACATTTCTCTAGAAACAATCCTTCTAAGGCAGAACAAGTTGAGAAAGAAATAAATTGATTTCCAAACTATAAAAAATAGAAGTCCTCATAGATCAAGAATCCATAAAAAGGCCATGCAGAGAAAACAATATCCCCAAATATCTAATAGATTGTTTATCCTCACAACTAATGTAGAGAAGAAAATAGAACCACAACTTAATAATGCATATCAAGACACAAGCATAGAAACAATGGGTGAATCTATTTGTAAATAAATAGCCCCTCATGATACCCAAAAAGAGAATATAAACAAAGGACCAAACTCCTCTAATGGATTACTATAGGTGAATCTCACTAAAAAATCATATTTATTGGAATTAAATGCCTATGTAATCACACATTTGTAATATGGGTCAAAGTCTAAGGATGAGGTGTCAATATGTATGTAAGGATGACATGTTGCACCTTGCATGCACATGTGAGTTGGTAGTGGTAGATGTAGGATTTGTCTTATAAAAGATGCAATGTAGTATTTATTTGATATTGCTCATAGAAAAAATTGGAATGTCAAGACATCTCCTAAGGGGGGCTTCCCTTGTTATTCTCTTGTTCTAAAAATGGTTTTGTGTTTACATGTTTATTCTGCTACACCTTGTTATGGTCTTGAACTTGGGAATTTTATGATATTGTATGAAGAGATGCAAGGGTTTATAACTTATGAGAGATCTAGTGAGCTTTAACAACAATAGATTTGATGAGCTTTGACAAAAATAGATTTAGATTAAGACTATTCATCCTAGGGTTTGATATTTAAATTTTGTTGATCTTTTACAACAAATTTGGTGAGATTGAATAGCGATAAATCTGGTGAGCTTCGACAATGATAGATCGAGTGAGCTTCAAAAATTATATATCTGGTGAGCTTCACCAACGATAGATCTGGTGAGCTGTAATAGTGGCAAACCTAGTGAGCTTCAATACTGGCATTGTGTTTTATATGTATTCAAATGTTTATTTTCTGTGAGTGTGAGCTTTGATAGTGATAGATCTAGTGAACTTCAACAATGAAAAATATGGTGAGATTCGGTAGTGGTAAACCTAGTGAGCTCTTATAGTGATAGATCTAGTGAGCTCTGACAATGACACTATGTTTTATTTGTATTCATATGTTTATTTTTCATGAGTGTGAGCTTTGAAAACAAGAGACTCGATGAGCTTTGATGACGAAACTATGTTTTATATGTATTCAAATGTTTATTTTCTGAATAGGTGTTGGAGTTTAAGGTTAGAAATGAATGTTCTAGTGGTTTTATTATGCAAATTGCAATAGTGTCCCTGCATGAGGTTTCAATTTACAACTGGTATTCTTCTTGTTTTAATGTGTTGTGTAGATTTGAAATCTCAGATATGTATTTTACAAAGTTCCTAATGAATGTCTAATATGGTTTATTGGTTGTACTACAAGTTTAGCGTAAGTATTAACTATTATAACTGGTGTAGCTTGTAGCTAAAGAAGCTACTATAACTAGTGTAATTGGATTATTGGCTACTATAACTGGTGTAGTTATGCCCAAAAGAGATTGGGATGGATGCTAGTGGTGGTTGCCTAGTGTAATGTTCTCAGAGTGATAGATAAAACAACACTCGTATTTTATTAATCAGCAGATTAAATAGACATGATATGCCCTATTAAGCCCGGAGGTTACGAAACCACCCGCGGCTGAAATAGGCACTGTTACAACAAGAATGTAATAATAGTGCAAATATAATATACGCTAACATCCCCCCTTATTACATTATTGGGGTAATAATATAACTACTAGCTATACTAACATCCCCCCTGATTACATCATTTTGCAATACAAAGAGAGCTGCGAAACAATTCAAATTTGACACGTGCAAGTGCCTTAGTGAAAATGTCTGCAACTTGAGCATCGGTGGGAATGTCTTGAAGCTGAATTCGGTGCCTCGAAACTTCATCTCGAATGAAATGACATTGTGTGTCAATGTGTTTTGTTCTTTCATGATGGACTGGATTCTTGACTAGGTTCAGAACACCCTGATTGTCGTAAAACAAGTGTATTGGAGATTTGGATGGATGGCCCATACTTGTCAGAATGCGACGCAACCATATCACTTCGCACACAGCTTCACGTGCGACGCGATACTCTGCCTCTAGTTGATGAAATAGCAACCACCTGTTGCTTCTTGCTGTGCCAAGAGACAGGACCGGATCCAAGATGAAAAATATATCCCGAAGTTGACTTGCGATCATCAAATGATCCGGCATAGTCGGAGTCCGTGTATCCCTGTAAGAAGAATTTGTTGTTCCTCTTGTATTCTAGGCCATATTCTATTGTGCCACGGACATAGTGAAGAACACGTTTTTCTGCTTTCCAATGAGTGGTCTTAGGCTCCTGCATGAACCTCGAAATATAGTTGACAGCAAATACGAGATCTGGCCTAGTATTGGTCAGATATATGAGACTCCCAATCAACTATCGATAGAGAGTACCATCTACCTGAGGTGAATCATCATATCGCGATAACTAAAGTCCAGTCTCCATCGGAGTTGCCATTGGCTTGCAATCAGTCATGCAATATTTTTCCAACAATGTCTTGGCATATTTTTTCTGAGACACTTTGATGGAGTGCTCCTTCTGGCTGAATTCCAGACCAAGACAGTAATGGAGAAGTCCGAGATCTAACATCTCAAAATATTGACACAAGTCTCTTTTGACAATAGAGATCATAGTTTCTGAACTCCCTATAATGAGCAGATCATCAACATAGAGTACAAGCAACACTATCTCAGAACCCTATTTCTTGAAATAGAGGTTTGCATCTGACGGACATCTCTTAAAACCATGTTGTAGGAGGTGATTGTCCATTTTTATATACCAAGCTCGAGGAGCTTGTTTTAGGCCATATAAGGATTTGACCAATTTGCAAACTTTCTGCTGTTGGCCTTCCACTGCAAATCCTTATGGCTGAGTCATATAGACTTCTTCTTGGAGATCACCATTCAGAAAGGCACTTTTGACATCCATCTGATGAACTTTCCACCCAAATTGTGCTTGCCATAGCACAAATAACTCGAATTGTTGTCATCCGAGCAGTAGGTGCAAAAGTTTCCTCGTAGTCAATGCCTTCCTTTTGAGCATAGCCCTTTGCAACAAGATGGGCCTTATGCTTATCAATTGTCCCATCTGCTTTGTACTTGACTTTATACACCCATTTGCAGCCAATGGGTTTCTTTCCATGCGGCAGATCGACAAGCTTCCAAGTTTTGTTTTTCATCAAAGACTTATACTCTGCATCCATAGCAGCCTTCCACTGAGGCTCACCGAGAGCAACTTGTACTGATGTAGGTTCAAGATCATCTATGGAAGACATAAACACCTTATCACTATCAATATCCATATCTTCTATATCTCTTGCTGGATCTACAGAAAGTTCTTCAAAAGACTGACACAGATCATCAACCCCAGTATTCTCTGTTGTAGCTTTCTCCTGTCGAGCCATGCTGCGAGTACGAGGCCTATCCAAAGTCAAATCTGGTGGAGTAGATAGCTTAGAGTCTTTGATTGTATTTGTATACCACTTTGGATTCTTCTTCTTAGGTGTTGAAGAAGATCCAGGAAGAACCTCCAACCTTTGATGAAGGAGATTTAACAACCTGAGTTTCCACAAGGTCTAGGTATACATCTGATGTGTTTGTTGATGTGAAAGCCTCATCAAAAACAACATCTCTACTTATGTGAATCTTCTTGGTTAAGGGATCAATCAAACGATAACCCTTAGAGTGCTCATCATACCCAAGAAGAATACACTTCAATGACTTCTCATCTAGCTTCTTCCTTTTCTCTTTTGGTATGTGCATGAAAGCTTTACACCCAAAAATGCGTAGATGAGAAATGGAGGGTTTCCTACCACTCCATGCTTCCTGTGGAGTCATTCCTTGTAGGGCCTTTGTGGGTGCCCTATTCAACAGATATACTATTGTGGTGATAGCTTCTGCCCAATATAGTTGCTCAAGTCTAGCTCCTGTGAGCATGCAACGAACCATTTCCATGATGGAACGATTCCTCCTTTCAGCAACTCCATTTCTTTGAGGAGTATAAGCAGTAGTTAACTTGTCTTGTGATCCCATTTTCTTTCAAGAATGCAAAAAATTCTTTAGAGGTGAACTCCCCCCCTCGATCTGAGCAGAGGGTCTTTATAGAAGTCCCTGACTCCTTCTCAACAGATTTCTTGAATTGTTGAAAGAAGCCAAATGCTTCAGATTTCAGTTGAAGAAAGAATACCCACATCTTTCATGAGTAATCATCCACAAATAACTAAAAATACCTCTTACCCCCACAACTGTTGGGAGTAAAGGGACCGCACAGATCAGTATGAACCAACTCCAAAGGTTTCTTTGCTCTAGTAGAGCTCTTTTCAAAAGGCACTCTATGTTGCTTTCCTGCCAAGCAGTCAGAGCAAACTGGTAAAGTGGTAGAAAGGGAAGGAAGACCCTTAACCATCTCATACTTACTTAGCTCAAGTAAGTAACCAGAACTCAAATGTCCATATCTCTTGTGCCATAGGGAAGTTGCCTCCTTTGTAGAGACTGTCATGGCAACATGTGGAGTAGAGATAGTATCTAAGGCAAATAAGCCATGCTTATATGAAGCGGTTGCAATGTTCTTACCCCTCCTGGTAATAGAACAACACTTCTTGCCTCCCTCAACACTAAATTTCACAACCATATCTTTGTCCAAAATTTGTGTGACTGACAACAAATTGTTTGCCAATCCTAGAACATAGAGAACTTTATCAATCCGACACTTGCCATCAGGAAGAGTGACTCGAAACAGTGCCTTCTCCCCTGAACCTTGTAGGTTTTATCATCGGCAATAGTAATAGGTTTGCCCTCTTTGGCCTCAAAAGACTCAAACCACGATTTGTCACCAGTCATGTGCTTACTGGCTCCAGAATCAACATACCATATAGGATCCATCTGCTTGGACACTGTGGTAGTCATGAGAACTTTGTGAGCTCTCTCAAAATCCATGTCAGATTCTTCAACAACAACATTCACTTGTTGTTTGTTCTTTTGTGGTTTGTTTCGGCCTTTCTATTTTGATTGCTTATTCTTATGCCAACATCTGTTTGTATCATGACCTTCTTTGTCACAGATCTTGCAATATCTCTTTTTCTATTGAGGTTGTTGAGTTTGTTTCCCTTTTGAATCCTTTTGTGAATTCCCTCCCTTCTAAAAATTACCCTTCTTCTGGTTCTGCCCTTTCTTGTTGATGTAGAGAGCAGTGTTAGAAGAATCATCTCTCTATAGTTGGCGTGCTTCCTCCTCTTGAAGCATATTAACCAATTCTACAAAAGTAACTTTTCGTTGTGATACATGAAGGGAAGTAATCAACACCCGATAAGAATCAGGTAAAGCTCTCAATACAACTAAAGTAAGGAGCTTGTCTTCAACTGGTTCTCCCAAAGAATTCAACTTTGCTTTCAATTCAGAAACTCTGCAAAGAAAGAATTCAATTGTCTCACCCTGCTTCATGCTCGGACCGTGTAATTGAGATTGAAGAAATAGAATGGTGGAATCATTATTTCCCTCATATATAGTATTAAGGGCATCCCATGCCGCTTTACTAGTTGCACAGTCAGCAATATGGGGTTGGACTTCATCAGACACTGCAAGCAAGATGAGCACTTTTGCTTTACTGTCTAGCTTATCAAAGTCTCTTTGAGCATTAGATGGAGTTGTAGCACCAGCAACAGGTGAAGGTCTAGTTGTTGCTCCAGATACAACATCCCATAAATCATCCATTGCTAGGATGGCCTTCATATTATTTTTCCATGGTGTGTAATTAGGACCTTTCAACAACTGATGAGAATCAGTCATTAGTTTGGTAGACATGATGAAGGTTCCTTATAACACCAATTGGTCCCCCTTTCGATATACCTTTTGCTAGGCCGTTATACCATACAAAATACCCGCCTTGACGTGAGGGAAACTATAGGTATTTAGAAAGATCAACAAAAAAACACCCGCCCTTACGTGAGGGAAACTATAGGTGAGTTTTAGAGATCATACGATACGTGGAACATAAGCAGTACTGAAAGGGAATCGCCTTGTTGATGGCACCTACCATAGAAGATTCTTCTCATGCATGGGGCGTAACTTCCCCTAAACACTATGAAGAATACTTCGTCAGGATTTACGCCTAAACACAAGAGCGATTAAGGGTAGTGGATGGAGTAAAAAAATGCAAAAATGGCAAACTTATCTCTCCCCGACGATTTATAGAGAACAAGCTCAGACGTCGTTGTAGCAGCTATATTAGGCGACGGATACAGTAGCACAATCACGATAGCTTTACCTGTAAGTGCTGGCCAGAGGTATCACAAATACCGAATGTCTGCAGGTGCAATAAATTGCACGGATGGGTTTTAATTATTCTGGGGACTTAGGGAGTGAATTTGATTTTAATTTTTAATGTTATAGTGCAAAAAACAAATATGCAACATACAACAAAAAAAATGCCCACAGGAATAACCCACCAGGTGTCGGGCGCAGCCGAAAATGCACCTTTACAATAATGCCAAAATTGCTTTTCAGAAAATTACTCTCTTTCCCCCTTTGATTTTTTGAAAAAAAAAATACCCCCTTCTTTTTTTTTTTTTTTTTAAATTCCCACAAATGATTTTGAAAATTATTTTATAACCTTAAAGTTAAAAAAAATATTAATTTTAATTTATATAGTTATAAAAAACCTTTAAAGAAAAAATTAAAATCAAATTAAAAAATTTAATTTTAATTTATAAAGGTTAAACTATAGAAAATAAATTAAAATTAAAAAATTAAAGTTTAACTTTAAGGAAAAAAAATAATCAAAAAAAATGTGGAAAATTTTTACCTTTGTGGAAGGGGGGTCGACGGGATTGGAACCCGCGACCTGCAGGCTCCCAGAGCCTTACCGCACAGTCCACCTCCAGGTGGACTAGCGGGCTGATCCGACAGGATCAGGGGCCCCCTCGTATTTGAGGAGGGTCCCCAGTCCGCTGCCCGAGCGCGGCCTCTACAAGGTGGCACAGCGTACTCCTCTGCTGTTGGTCGCGATGACGGCCGCAGCGTGCTCTCCTCCATGGCTGCTGTTGTGGTCGCGGCTGCAGCTCGCTGCATGTGTAGGGGCAGCCACGTCCGCAGCGGGGGGGGATCGAACGTGGCGTCCGTAGCGGGGGGGCGGACGGACGTCCGCGTCGCAGCAGCCTGCACTGCGTGCGGCCACGTCTGCAGCGGGGGGGGCGGACAGATGTCCGCATCACAGCAGCCTGCACTACGCGTGGCCACGTCCGCAGTGGGGGGGGTGGGCGGACGGACGTTCACGTCGCGGCTGCCTGCACTGCGCATCGCGGCTTCCTGCGCGTGCAGGGGGCGGCCACGTCCGCAGCGGGGGGAGGGGGGAGGGCCTCCCCAACGTCGCGCGGACGCGCGACGTGTTGCGTCTGCACGATGGGAGGGGGAGGGGGGGGAAGCTCCCTCAGTCGCGCGTGGATGCGCGACGAGGAGTATCCTGTCGCGCGTCTGCGCGCGACGAATTTTTTTTTTTTTTTATTTTTTTTAAAAACTCTCGCTGCAAATACAAATCGCGCAGCGTAAAAAAAAAAATTAATAAAACTCCGCGGAACGTCGCGCGATTGCGCGCGGCGTGATTTTTTTTTTTTAAATTTGCCTTCCCAGCACAGAAGGAAAAAAAAATTGCGTCCTCCCAGCACATAAAAAAATGCGTCCTCCCAGCAACTGTCTGCAATTTTCAGTCGCACGTCCTAGCAAGCGTCTGCAAAAAAAATTCCAGCACAAGCTCGGATACCATGATAGATAAAACAACACTCGTATTTTATTAATCAGCAGATTAAATAGACATGATATGCCCTATTAAGCCCGGAGGTTACGAAACCACCCGCGACTGAAATAGGCACTGTTACAACAAGAATGTAATAATAGTGCAAATATACGCTAACACAGAGTTAGCTCCAGTAATATTTGTAATGTGTTAAAAATGATTTTTAGATTTTTGTTACCTTGTCAGTACATGGCTGAGGGTAGCAGGTGAAGCTAATGTGTTTAGAAGGCTAGAGGTAGCTTGTAGGGTGGCTAGGTCTTGGAATGATTGGATATAGTTGGTGGAAGTTATAGGCCTAGAGGTTGGTAGTAACCAAGTTAAGGCTACTTATATTTAAAACCCATGAAGGGTTGTGTCAAAAAATCATTGTTTGTACTACATAATTACGAATATGTCATTAAGGGGGAATGTTAGAATTAAATGCCTATGTAATCACATATTTATAATATGGCTCAAATTCCAAGTATGATGTATCACATTGCATGCACATGTGAGTTGGCAACCACAGTTGTAGGGTATACCTTGGATAAGATGCAATGTAGTATTTATTTGAGATTGCTAATGAAAAAAGTGGAATGTTGAGACATCCCCCAAGGGGGTTTCCCTTGTTATTCTCTTGTTCTAAAAATGGTTTTGTGTTTGCATCTTTATTTTGTTGCTTCTTGTTATGTTTAGCTCTCTTTATTAGTATCAATGTCATGTTCAATTTTAACAATATTTATTCGATTAAGAAACTAAAGAGAAGGTTGAAGAAACTTAGCATGTGAAAATAGTCATTCTAGGAGGTACTCCAACAACCCATTCAGTAGCAAGGGGTAGAAAGTCGAATCAGGTGTTAAAGGAAGAGCAAACCTAGAAGGACATTAAGAATAAATCTTAGACTACTATGGAAATTTATCCAAAGAAGAAGTCATTTGAAAAATTATAGCTCTTTCTTAGAATTGAAGGGGATTGGGTAATCCCCTTAAGAAAAACACCTATATGAAAATTTTAAAATCCATAAACCTCTTAAGATTTTATTACAAGAAACCAAAATGGTAGAAAATATTTTGGCTTTAGATTGGAATAAAATCTAGAGACACTCTGAATATGAGGCTATAAGTTCATCAGGCACTTTAGGTGGGCTTATAACTGCTTGGGACCCACAAAAGTTAACCTATGTAGGGAGATATAAACAAAGAAATTGGTTGGCCTTAGATTTTGATTTATCTAATGGCACACGCATAACCTTTGTTAACTTTTATGGGTCAAACAGTCTAGATCTAAAAAGAGAAGCTTGGAATCAACTACATCACTCGATCAGGCAGGAACAACCAAAAAAATCTAATAATAGGAGGGGACTTAAATGTCACTCTAGCACATTGGGAAAAGACAGGGGGAAACAAGACTCTTGATGCTATAAGAGACTTAGTAACTCAAATAATATTTCAAGAAAACTTGCAGGACATTATTCCCCAAAAAGGGAAATTTACTTGGACAAATAGAAGATCTAGAATTCATTATATTGTAAAAATATTAGACAGATTTTTAGTGAGTGAAAACCTTCTGGCTCTTTTCCCTCTACTTTCCAGCCATATAGTTCAAAGTGCAATTTTTGATCACAAACCAATTCTTCTAGAATGGGGTCAAAACAGCCAACAAGTTAAAAAGACTCCATTCAAATACAATCCAGGATGGGTAGAGTAGGAAGATTTTTGTAAACTAGTTGAAAATAGCTGGAAACAAAAAACCTCCCAAACAAGGCCACAAGATATTTGGAAAGAAAAAATTTACGTCTCAAGTTAGAAATAAGAAAATGGTTATCCAAAAAACTAGCCCAAAGAAAAGAAATAATCTTGCATCAACTTGAGAAATTGGAGATGGATATACAAGATTCTGCTCCTCTAACTCAACATAATGATCAATGAAAAGAGTTGCTGGCTGATTTGTATAAACTTAACTCTGAAGAGGAGGCACATTGGAGACTGAAATCAAGAATGATTTGGCTACAAAAAGGGGATAAAAACACCAAGTATTTCCATCTCAAAACTCTACAAAATTATCACAGGAACACTATTAGAGCTATAGAGAAGGATGACATCACATACTATGAGAAAGATAAGATAAAAGAATTAGCCCAAGAGCATTTTTCTAGGCTGCTCACTCATGAACCAAGTGATCCTCAAGCTCAAGACCTTCTACTCCAAAATATTCCTTCCATCCTTAATCAAGAGGAAAAGTTGCTCTATGTGCTCAAGTAACTAAAGAAGAACTAGAATCAGTGATAAGCTCTCTTCCAAAAGATAAATCTCCTGGTCTAGATGGATTCATGAATAATTTCTATCAACAATTTCTTTACCTAGTTGAAGATGACCTGCTGAGTATGATAGAAGACATCAAAAAAGAGGTATGCTTTCTAGAGCTATTAATTCAACCTTTCTTGCTTTAATTCCTAAAGAGAAGAACTCCAGTTCCTTTGATAGATTTAGACCAATTTCTCTTTGCAACTGTTCTTACAAAATTATGACAAAAATTATTGCTAACCGGATTAAAAAGTTGCTCGATAAGCTGATTTCAGAAGAACAAGGAGGTTTTATTTCGGGGAAGCAAATCTATGATAATATTATCATGGTGCATGAGACTCTTCACTCCTACTCCCACTCCAAATAAAAAATATAGTTATCAAACTAGACATGACCAACACCTTTGACAGGGTCAATCTTCAATTTTTAGAAAAAGTTCTCATAAAGTTTGGTTTTTTGGTTCATCTAGTAAGATGGATAGGAGCATGCATCAAAGCTCCTTGGATCTCCCCATTAATCAATGGAGATCCTTCTTCCTTCTTCAAATCTTCTAGAGGAATCTACCAAGGCTGTCCCCTTTCACCATACCTCTACATCCTGCCAGCAGAAACTTTAGGAAGAGCCATGAGCAACATGCGAAGGGCTGGAGATCTTCAAGGAATTAGAGTTGATAGAGGTATTAGACCTTTCATGCATGCCCAATTTGTTGATGACACTATCCTATTAGGAGAAGCAACTAAATACAATATTAGAAAGTTCAAGAGTTGTCTCTCTTGCTTTGAAGTAGCTTCGGGAGCTTTAATCAACTACAAAAAAGTCAATTTTACACAATCAATACCTCTCCTACTGAAAATAGAGGGTTTGCCAAAATACTTGGATTTAGGGAAGGAGTTGATCAACACTTTAGATATCTAGGAGTCCCGATGGGTTTCCATCTCAAACCAAAAAGAAGTTGGGAACCAACCATTGAAAAACTATAGAAGCGAGTGTAGACTTATAGTAATAGATGGTTGAGTCTTGCAGGAAGAAGAGTGTTAATCAGGTTAGTCCTATTAATGCTCCCTATATACCAGCTCTTAGTTTACCATGCTCCTAAAAGTATCCTGCAAGATTTTGATGGAATAATTAGGAGTTTCCTTTGGCAAGGAGGTAAACAAAATGAAAAAATAAAGTTCCACTTGGTCAACTAGGACTCAATTACTATAGGGACAAATAAAGGTGGCCTTGGAATAATGAAAACTAAAATTATCAACAAATATCTAGGAGCTAAACTACTGTGGCATTTATCTTAGCCTATAGACTCCCCTTGGAAAAGGATCTTGAAAGCTAAATATGTAGACTCCACATCAAGATTACATCTTTTAAGAAATGTAAGCATAAAACCTAGAGCATCTCTAATTTGGAAGCATATAGTAGAAGCCAAAAATTTGATCCTTAGCAAGGTCTCTTGGCTCCTAGGAGATGATTCAAAAATCAATCCTTGGTTTGAACCTATTATTGGTAAGCCTCCCTTACTTAGAAATTGTAGTCGATCCCTTAAAGTAGAGCTTCAACATTCACAAATATCCAAGCTTAATGATCTCTTGCATTGGAGCAACAACATAATGGAATGGTTGAATCCTATATTGCCACCATCACTAGCAACAGAATGGGACCATTTCAAGAAAAAATAGCAACATGAAATTATTAAGACAACATTGTCCAGATCAACTTATTTGGGGAGAGATTAACAAATCAGGAGATTATACTATCCAGAGCGGTACTCAATTGCAACTAGATGGAGCTCCCAATAAAATATTGACCTCTATTTGGAAAATAAATTTACCTCCAAGGATTCAAATCTTTTCCTGGTTGGTCTTATAGAACAAGATTCTAACAGGTGACAATCTTGAAAAGAGGAATA
The DNA here is from genome assembly GCA_028583015.1 of Wollemia nobilis. Taxonomy (NCBI): domain Eukaryota; kingdom Viridiplantae; phylum Streptophyta; class Pinopsida; order Araucariales; family Araucariaceae; genus Wollemia; species Wollemia nobilis. Next base: position 1,400,025 of record JAQPPZ010004335.1, on the reverse strand, counting down.
TAGTGGGTCCCCATGTGTGTTCCAGATGCATGAAGAATAGTGACACCATGCCCCACCTATTCTTTGAGTGCAAATCAACTATTCCAATATGGATTCAAGTAGCCAATCGATTGGGCTCTCCCCTATCAGGTTCCTTGAATATGGAAGAGTGCCTAATTAATTGGTAATCTAAATACAAATGGGGCCTCAAAGGGAAGCCACTAATCAAATCTCTCTGGACAGCCATACCTTTCTTTGTTATTTGGAACATTTGGAAAGATAGAAATAGACTGATTTTTGAAGGCAAAGGGGAAAAAATAGTGCTCTCTCTAAAAGAATAATCAGAGGAATAATTACTAATTTGAAAGCAATATTTAAGCATAAGTAGAATCAACAAAGCTTGAATGCTCAAGAATTAAATCTAATCAGTCAATATGATCTTCAAGCCTTTGTTTCAGCCAACATGAACATTCCTACTTTTACTCCTCCAAAGATTCTTCTTCCTGCTTTGTTCTTTGATGGGGCATCCAAGGCAAATCCAGGCATAGCAATAGCAAGGGGTGTGATCATGGCAAAAGGAAAATCACCTACTATCAATTATTGCATCAATTTAGGTGCCACTTCTAACAATGTCGTGGAGGTGTTGGCTTGTGAAATGGGAGTGAAACTAGCAATAGATCAACAAATAAAAAATTTGCATATCTATGGAGACTCTACCCTCATTATAAAAGCTCTCTCCAACGACAGAAAGGTCAACTCTCTTCAGCTTCACATCATCTTGAATAGAATAAAGATGCTCATTCAACAGTTTACTCATGTCCAATTTTTCCACATTCAAAGGAAATTTAATAAAAAAGCAGATGCACTCGCCAACAATGCTATAAGGTGAGAGCGTTTCATTCTTAGAATCATAAGGGAAAGAGCTCAACAATAGAGGAGTGGAGCACAAGAACATGAAATCAACAGAACATATGCAGATTCCAGAAATACTTAAGACTCTAGCTCCTTTATTTTTTCTGGCACTTTGGAAAAATCTGGCACTCCTGTATTTGACTCATAGTATAAGTTCCAAAATTTTGTCTGAGCTCTAGAGTCCCGAGCGCCAAAATTTTCCAATTGTCTTAAGCATCGAGAGTTCTTCAAATGTTATGAGCACTAAAGTTTTTGATAAGACTCAAGCACCAAAGTTTTCACAGACTCACACATTGAACTTCTAATTCTGGTGCCATCTGTCTGAGTGATGTCTTCTTGCATTTTGGATTATGGTATATTTCAAAAAATCCAAACTCTAGCTTCTCTGTTTTTTGGTGCCTTCTATGTTTCTGGTGCCTCTAATTTTTTAGTGCTTGTGGAGTTTCTGGCATCTCTAATATTTTTGGTGCTTATGGAAATTTTGGAACTCCTATAGATTTTGGCGCCCTTGCCAACTATAGAGTCTCTAATTGCTCTCTTGTTAAAACTTTGTCATTTATTCTTGGTTGTTCCTTCTTTTGGATAGCTTCTCCAAGCTATGTATTGGATAAACTTGTTTTGCTCTCTCATTAATATAAATTTTATTTTCCTTTGAAAAATATAACATTTATAACTTCACATAATAATAAAATATTTGAAGTATTTGACCCAAAAAATGAAGAGCAAAAAGTGCAGCAAAAAACAATTGCAGTAACAAAAAATACAATAATTTTGCAGTAGCGTAGGACAATCTAAATTTTGGGGATCAATACTGCTCAAAATTTTATGAAAGTTTGGATTTGAATTCTATATAAAAATACCTTTCCAAAAGTGTATAACATGCACAAAACAGGGCTATAAAACAAAAACTATGAGCTTTGAAAGTTGAATACAGGTTTTAGAAAAACAGGGACATCAAACATGTATTTCACAAAATAAATGGAATAGAAATTTGTTTTGTATTCAAAATGAACTCATAATTATTAAAATAAAATTCACAATATTATGTAGCTATTTTACACTATTGTATATTTACAAGAGAGAAAATAATGTTACAACACTTCATTTCATATTCTAGGAAGTCCAACAGTCATAATGACTCTTCAAGGCCTATAGAAACTTTTGGACTTCTTCAAATTTGTGGGAGAAATTCTAGTTTTGTATTTTCTTAGTAAGAATCAATCTCCAACATAATCCCCCTTAATACTAATTGGTGAGACAATTTTATCTCTCAATCTCAATTTTTTTTATTTATTGACACATTTGGTAAATAAGTCTGCAAGTTATTATTTGGTGCTGCAATATTTGAAATCTACAACCTTCTTTTCCATCATGTATATTATGAAATGAACCTTTAAATAAATATTTTTAGTTTTACTATGATGGAATGCGTTTTTTGCAATCATGATCACCCTTGCTGTTACAAAAAATTATTGGACTATTTTGAACTTCATCAATCTCTTCAAGTACCTTCCTCAACCAAAGTGCTTCTGTACTTGTTGCAGTAGCTGGAATATATTCTGCCTCTATAGAAGATAAAGCAACAATACTTTACTTCTTTGAGATCCATGTTATCACTCCTAAACCAAATGAAAAACAATTTCCAAAAGTTTATTTTCTATCATCCAAGCAACCTCCCCAATCCGAGTCACTGTATCCAACAAGCTCCATTTTGTTGTTAGCATCATAATGTATGCCAAAATTCAAGGTTCCTTTGATATACCTCAAGATACCCTTGGCTGCTCTCATGTGGTTTTGTGAAGGTTTATTTATGTACTTTGATAAAATTTTAATTGCAAATTCAATATCAGGTCTTGTTATAGTAAGGAATATTAAGCTCCCAATAATGTTTCTAAATAATTTTTCACCAACTTTCTCTTCTCCATAATCTTTACACAACACTTATCCATGTGCCATAGGTGTCCAAAATAATTTAAAAATTTCTATGCCATATTTCTTCAACATATATTTTGCATATTTTGATTGAAAAATAAAGGTTTTACAATCACTTTGATGTACTTCCACACTAAGAAAGCATTGCATCAATGCTATATCTTTCATATCAAATTCCTTCATCATAGCATGCTTAAAATCATTCATCATATTTAAAATACTTCCCATGCAGATAAAATCATAAACATATAGACACACAAGAAGAATATCATCACCTTTATTCTTGAAAAAGAGTGCGTGATCATTCTTACTTTTGTTGAAATCGTAATCTTGGAAGTACCCATCAATTCTTGAGTACCACATTCTAGGTGCTTGCTTCAGTCCATACAATGATTTATTCAATTTGTAAACATGGTTTTTCTTTCCTTCCACTTCAAATACTTGAGGTTAATTAACATAAACCTCCTCATATAGATAACCATTCAAGAATGCACTTTTCACATCCATGTGATAAAATTTCCATTGTTTATTGGTTGCCAATGAAAGAGCCATCCAGATTGTCTCTTGTCTTGCAACCTGGGCAAATGTTTCTTCATAATACACACCATATATTTGAGGGAATCCTTTTACAACTAGCATTTATTTGTATATTTCTATGCTTCAATCATTGTTAAAATTTATTTTGTTTACCCACTTGGATCCAACAATCTTCTTCTCCTTGGGCTATTCCACAAGTTCCCAAGTGTTATTTTTTCAATGGACTCAATTTCTTCTTTCACTGCTTGCACATAAACATAATTAGTACAATAATATTCATAATATGAAGGTTTCAAATTAGTTTAATAATATAGAGCATAATTCATCAACTCACCTTTTGGTTCTTCCTCATCATCGTCATACATTTGGAGCTTTTCCAATCTTAAAACAACTTGGTCCAACCCTTACAATTGGCTTCTTGTAAACCTCCTTTAAAAGTTCTTGTCCATAATTTGGATGGTTGTATGTTCTTTGATTATTATTTTTTCTATATTTGTATTCTTGGTGGGACTTGTAGATGAGTTGCTTGTGCTTAAACTTGGTATAGTCTCCTTTGAACTTGTTGATGGTTTTCTAAGTGGGTTTGGAGGGGTAGAGGGAAAATTTGAAGGTTGTCCTCCAACTATATTATCCTCTTCAACATCATATATGTTTTCTACAGATTTTTGATGACTATACACTCCCCCTTCATCAAAAATTACATCTGTAAAGACTACAAACTTGTGAGTTTTTGGATTATACAGTCTATATACCTTACTTGTTTTAGAATATCCCATTAGAATGAATAGCTCACTCTTGGGGTCTAACTTCTTTCTCACTTCATCATTCACATGTGCATATACAAGACAACCAAAAACTCTCAAATGAATTATCATGGGTTTTATGCCATACTATGCTTCATGTGGAGTCTTCTTATGTATTGCTCTTGTGGAGCATCTATTGAGAATGCACACTACTGTATCAACTTCATAATACCAATAATAATTGCTCAAATATTTTGTCTTCAACATGCTTCTTGTCATTTCTACAATGGTACTATTTTTTCTCTAAGCTACCCCATTTTGTTATGGTGTATAAATTATAGTGAGTTACCTCTTGATTCCATATTGTTTACAAAAATTATTGAACTCATTTGAACAAAATTTTCCTCCGTGGTTAGTTCTCAAACACTTTGTTTTATATCCACTTTCATTCTCAACCAATGCTTTGAATATATTGAACATGCCAAAATCTTAATCCTTATGTTTCAAAAAATACATCCAACACTTCCTTGAAAATTCATCAATGAGTGTGAGAAAATATGAATACTTACCCAAACATTGTGTTTACATAGGTCCACAAATATCAAAATGTAAAAGTTGGAGTGGGTATGAGGCCCACCATGCTTTTACTTTTGGAAATTCCTTCCTTTTATGCTTTCCAATTACACATGATTCACACACACCCTTGTTATCTCCAACATTATGTAGTCCATTTACCATGTCTCTTGAAGATAAAAATTCCAAACTTATAAAGTTCAAGTGTCCAAATTTGTGATGTGAAAGCCAATTCTTATATTCAAGTTACGTGTGCCATTTTCATAGCCCCTTTTACTTCAAAATTCAAAGGAAACATCTGGTTCTTTGTCATAGGAATAGTGGTGACCATACGATTCCTATTATTCTTTTCATAAATGATACATTCATTATTGTCAAACACAACTTTATAGTATTTTCTACAAATTGTCCAACACTCAACAAATTATTCTTCAAATTGGGAGCATAGTAGATATCATGAGTTTTTTCTTTGTACCTTATTTAATACCAACCTCCATGGTACCTTTTGTAGCCACATACAAAGCATTATTGTTCCCAAGAATGATATTGGTCTTGAAATTCTCATTCACATCAAAAAATAATTATTTCTTTCCAATCATGTGGTTAGAACAACCAAAATCTAGATACCAAACTTCTTGACTAGTTTTTTCAGCCATGTCACTAGTCAAAAACAAATTACCTTGTGAAAATTCATCCTCACATACATAGTGAGCTCTTATATATCCATTTGTGGTCTTCACTCTATAATATCATGCAATGTGGTCTATTTTATGACAATTGTAGCATTCAACTCTTTTTTGATCAGCCCTTCCATGTCCTCTTCCAGTAGCAACATCTCCTCTTCCTCTTCCTCCTCTACCTCTTGAGTAATTCTTATTTCTTCCTCTTCCATGTGCTTTTTTACTTGTGCTTGGACCAGCTTCATCATTCTTAAAAATTTTCAATTTATAATTAAAAGTATTCTCATCATTTTCTTTACTAGTTTCTCTTAGTCTTGCCTCATGTGACATAAGAGAACCAACTAGACAACCAAATTCAAGTGTAGACAAATCTTTACTCTCCTAAAACATATTGCAACATGATTCCATTTAGGGGTAAGAATTCAATACCTTATTCACAACTACATATTTATTCAAGGTCTCTCCAAGTTTTTCCATCTTGTTCATCACATCCTTCACTCTAACACAATAATCATGATACTTTCAACCTCTTTCATTTACAAATTCTTAAACTCTTTATTTATGGTCTAAAAATTTACCATCACTTGGTCACTTACTTGGTAATCCTCTTGAAGAGAATTACAAGCCTCCTTAGTTGATGTAGCAACACCAATACATGGAAATAAACTCTTGTCAAGAGCAAATTGAATATGGTAGATGTCTAATGAATTCTTCTTCTTCTTTGTTTCCCTTTTTGTTGGCTTATCATTTCCTTGTAATGTGTTACAATAAGGTGGTTCTTCATAACCACTCTCCACTACCTCCAAAATATTTTTTTCAATTAAAAATGTTCTCATCTATATGCTCCAATAATCATAATATTTCCTATTAAATTTTGGAATGGATAATAAGTAATTGAAGTTGGCTATTAGATTCAAGCAACAACAAATGAAGTTTTTCTTCAATGAACATGTCCAATAACTTGATAAAATGTTAGAATGACAATGGATCCAAGTTAACTCAAACCCCAAAACCAACCAATATCTGATACCAAATGAAGTATTTGATTCAAAAAATGAAGAGCAAAAATTGTAGCAAAAACTACAACAAGAAAAAAATTATAGTAGCAAAAAATGCAATAATTTTTGTAGCAATATAGATCAGTCTGAGTTTTAGGGGCCAAAAATACTAATAATTTGACACAATTTTGGGAGTGAATTATACATGCAAATACCTTTGTAGTGGTGTATGACATGCACAAAACAAAATTGTAAAAAAAATGTTATGAGCTTTGAAAGTTGACTGCAAGTTTTAGAAAAACAATGCCAAAAAGCATGTATTTTACAAAATGAATGGAATAGAATGTTGTATTGTATTCCAAATAATTTGAAAAGTATTACAAAATATTTTTCATAATTTTCTATAACTATTTTACACTATTGTACATTTACAAGAGAGAAAATGATATTACAACACTTCATTTCACATTCTAGGAAGTCCAACAGTCATAGTGACTCTTCAAGGCATATAGAAACTTTTGGGCTTCTTCAAATTTGTGGGAGAACTTTTGGTTTTAAATTTTTCTTAGTCAAAATAAATATCCAATAATATTATCATAGTAAATGGGATAAATATCTTTCATTGCATGAATTTCTTTGTCACCTTGAATGCTCTGCTCTTAAGGCTTGAGATATTGAAAAGAATGGGTTACAGTGGATGTTTTAAAACAATCATGAATTACACTAACTATCATCTCATTACTCGAACTTTTAAATCCTAGAATTAAAAAAAAAAACTTTTGTATTATTTATAAGAAAATAAGAGGGCTACATCACCTACCCTGCCATGCAAACAAGGATTTCATCCAAATTTTTAAAAATGAGCAACAACTATATCTTAAGCATATCTTGCTAATATAAGGATAGATAAATCTATGGTTTTCTTCTGAGTCAGAACATATAGAAACCAGAGACACAACATCAATATGTAGTATATGGTTAGATCTTACCTATTTTTATGCATCCACCATTGTGGAGGATCTCCATTATAGGTCAAATCCCTGCAATCTAAATCACAATTTACCATAGCATATGCAATATTATTTTGTTGTTAAGCATGAAGAAACTCTACTATTATGAATCTAGATTGAAGTGCATGTATCTTGTCAATCATCCTCTATAACCTCTAATCTTGAGAGGAGATTCTAGTAGATGCATTTAGTTGATTAATGGTTACTTGCAATTTTGATTCTACTTGTACTGCAAACCAGCCAACCTTAGCTACCTCCTAGAGGCCACAAAGGATAGCACATGCTTTTGCTATATTATTAGACAAGAATCCAAGATTCTTTACAAAACTAAAAGCATAAGTATAATCTGAGAATCTTCCTATGCCTCTTATAATTGCATATAATATAGAATTTTAAAATTAAATAGTATTAATTTAATTGTTTATATTCTTCAATCTGTAAAAATAAAATTTAGGTTTCAATTTTATAAAATTATACATGTATAATTATCAAATTATTATAATACAGATGGAATCTATTTCAATTCTGTATAAAAAATAAAATTAGAGAAAATGAGCTTTAAATTTTTTTTCTTTTAATTTGTTTTCTTTTGTACACACAATAATTAGCGTATCACCATGTAACCACATATGACCATAGATAATTCAAAGTATTTTAAATGGTGTATTTCCACTAGGAATCCAACCATAGCAAAATTTAATTCTTTTGAATGATGTCTTTCCACTAGGCAGTCCAACCTCCAAAGTTGAATTTTTTAATACACAAGTTCTAGAGTTGTATAAGAATTAAATAACTTATGGATTTAAGGTGAGAAACATTAAGGTTAAATGGAAGATATATGATTATAGCTATAAAGATGATGAGGGAATTCAAAGAAAAGGAAATATGGTATAAGGTATGATAAACACCATTTAATTAGGGTGCATTTTTTGGATCAAATATTTTTTGATATAAACCTTGTCCAAGCAACTAGTACGTTTGTCCTAACTTAATCAATCGTTACACTAGGTGAACCACATAAAGGAACTAGATGGGACCTAGTTGAAAAAGGGTCAAACACTCATAAAATATTTCTAGATAATAAATAACTAGAAGATTCTTCATTACTAAGGGGTTTACAACTTTGTCAACTATGATCTCCAATATTCTCCACCATGTCAAAGTCCCCTCCTAATATCCATTTAAAGATAGGTAGAAAAGTGGACATCTAGTCCCAACATGTTATGCGACCAATTTGATCATTAGATGCGTAAATAGAATAAAAATCAATCATAATAGTCATCCAAACACATATTTTCCAAGGATCGTAACCAAAGTCCACAACAAAAGAAGCAAGTAAAAAGGTAAGGCAAGAACAACACTTACTTTTTGGAATTAGGCTTGGTAGAAAATCTCTACATTGAGAATTTAAATAGGAAAGAAGATGTTCTAACAAGATAACATACTAGATATTTTATCTTCTTGTACGAATAAAATATTTATTTTATTTTATTAAATAACCATGGATACATGAAATTTGTGTACAGGAAAATAAGACATGCATGTTCTTGGATAGATAAATTTAATGGAAAATATAAAGAGAGGGGCTACTCAACCATATCTACTAGGACATTGAATTTATTATTGAGAGTAACACCATCGGTGGAGGGTTTCTAGGGCCTAGAGAAGTGTGGAGGTGACTCAAAAATAGGAGTAAGTGGAATGGGGGTGAAAGGATTAAGGAATTCAAACATAGGAGAGAGGTGAAAGGTAAAAAAAAGTGAATTGGAAAGAGTGAACTAGTTACTTTACTAATTATCTTTTACTATGTGAAATAGTTCATCCAACATGATTGGTGGGATATGTATCCCTCATTTATCCACCATGCACCATCCACAAGATATTTCAATATCAAATAAGAAATTTTTGCTATTAGAGTCTAGTGGGAGATTTTCTTTATTATTTTCCTCAAAATTTCTTGTCTTAGAAGGTTGACCACTAAGGTTGATAACCACCTATAAGGGGGAATAAATACAATTGATGACATAGACACAATTTTATTTATCATCTCCTCTATTATCTTCTTTGCAATTTTCTTAGAGCAATACAAAATTAAACGACCCACTTTGTAGTAGTAGAAACAGGTGTTTGATATATTGAGATAGGGCAACGGTTGGGAGTCTACAAACTTAGACTAATTATATCAATGGATGGTGGGAGAGAGTTTGATATTTTAATATCTATACACACCCAAGGGTGCATCCTAAGAATTGAAAAATTCTTCCTATCATTAAGATAAAATAACCTAACCTGACTGAGCAATGATCGACAATAAAAGGGTTTGAATTGAGAAGTCAAGAAATGAAAACTCAACTCATATAAGGTATTATGAGAAAGAAGGACCATCATGATGAAATTTGAAAGACCAAATTTGAATATGGACAATCCAACCACAAATGATCCAAGTGTCAAAATGGAGAACAAATCATAATTGTATAAGGTTAAATAAGGTATTTGAAATGTGTCCTTTACCCAACCCCCTAATGGTCAAAAATCTAACCTCTCCTATCCTCTCAAAAAAACATTATCTACTTAAACATGCCAACATCCATAGGAATACAAAATCAACAAGAGAGAACAAAAATGATTTACCTCATCCTTCAAGTGGTGGATTTATAGATCGATGCTTGGCTATGGGTATGATGTTACTTTCTTCTATGTGCATGACCTTTTCAAATCAACATATTTTGGTGTGGTGACATTTTTAGAATAAATGGACTAGTAGAATTTAATTCAAACCATGAGCTAATATTTTGTAGTGGGGATGGACTAACACCCTCTATGCAATGACCTATGAGTTTATAATAATTGATTTTGGACTAGTCTTAAGAGCATTAGATAGTTTAAGGGGTATACATAAACTAACTGTACATACCTACATCAATTTCTAAGAGTGTTACAACAGGGAGGACTGGTTTTTTTATCCAAATATTAAACCATCCATATTAAATTTGGCATACAACTTTATCCTTTTGATATTCAAATATTAAGCCTCTTATTAAAAACTTCAAAACTATTGAGTGTTAGGCATACGTTTTTTTTGAATTTACATGGTGGAATTGGTAGCCACCACGAATTCAGGTAGACTATCCGACTTTTATGGATGCCACAATATTATACATTGTTCACCCTAGAAGTTGCCACACATTTCTTCACGTAGTCCGTCCCTATAACTACCATGCCACAATCATTTTAAACCTTTTACATTGTTGAAAGCACCAAGAAAGGGATAAGCGTTTAGTCCAACAAAGTGTTAGGCATACTTAACATGAATAAGTATTAATAAGAATGTTAAAATTATTAAAAGGACATTCAAGTTGGTATGTCTTTGAGTTCTTATCAAGGATATCCAAGTTTAAATCACAAGGAAAGTGGCCTCATTATCATAGTTATACTTCTCATATTACTTCAATAAAAAATATTAAAATTAATAATAGAAATTTTTTTCTTTTCTATTCCTTTCATATAACGTTGTGGAAGGCCATAGTCCTACTTGTGAGTCTGATAACTTTTGAAGCTTAATAGTTAGTGTAAATAATCACAAAATCAAAAATAAAGTTGCAGTATAATGAACCCAATAAAGATGATAAATAACACAAGTATAACTCAAAAATACTCATAAAATAATCACATGAAAAATGCTCATGAAAATACTGAAAATGATATAGAATAAATGTCTACTAACACATGCTATATGCAATGCATTTTCAATACCAATTACAAATATTTATCACAAATATATAATAGTATGTGACTCTTAATATGAAGCACTTTTGACCTTAACTCTTTTTTAAAACTCTTCACTTTCCTCTTCTAAGGACACATGTGCACTCTTACATAATGGACACTTGTGCACATCCACACTCACAACACTTGCATATGACACTAGTGCATTTCCTACAAATTATTATATTACATGAAATATAATTACACTCTAATCTATGTGAAGAACACAAGCTTATATTGATATGGGGGTGAACAATATAATACAATTTTTTTCTCTTTTATTTCCAAAGTAATAACTTCAAATAATATCAATGCAATAATAAAACAATGCATAAATCACCATACACATCAGATACAAGGATTTTACGTGGAAAGACCCTCTCGGGAGAAAACCATGGTAAAATATTGCTTATATATTTCTTCAATAAATTTTGTGGACACCAACCCATAAGAGACACCAATCCCCTATACAAGTTTGTGGATACCAATCCATAGGAGACACCAATACCCTATATAAGTTTGTGGACACAAATACACAAGAGACACCAATCCCCTTGCTCAAGTTCATGGGCACCAACCCACAAGAGACACCAATCCCCTTGCATGTGCTTTTCTAATATTGTCAATAATTACCTTCTTTTCTTCTTGATTTAAATATCAAATCAACCACTTTTAAACCCTTATCACTTATTTCAAAACATACACAATAAATATTAAAAATAATTTCTTATATCTCCATTTTAAAACTTACAATATAAAACTTTATTTTAAAAACATTTCCTATATATCTCTTTTTATGATTTGCAAAGAATAGAACTTTATGCTAACAACTTATCCCTTTGCAAAAATGAAATCACAACAAGTACACCTTATATCTCCCCTTTTATAATTTGCAAAAATCAAATCACAATACTATGTCTTATATCTCCCCTTTTATCATTTGTAAAAATAAAATCCCAACACTATGCCTTATATCTCCCCTTTTATCAAATTTAATAAAACAAAATTTATAAATACCTTGCACAGTCGTAGATGGTATTTGATCCATTGACCTCTAGAAGCGTAGTTTCCTAACTTGGGCTGGTGACCATCTGTGCTAACATAGTACATGAAACCAAAAGGTGTAAAACAATATTTAATTTCTTCAACACTCTATTTTCAATTCTTCAGCCAAACAACATCGAAGAGATTCGAGCCCTTAACCTCCTGCACAATAGTGCTCCATGCAAGCTAGGAAATCGATTGGGCTACCCCAACGAATGGAATCAAAGGTGCAAAAAATGATATTTAAATCCTTTGTAGCTCTATCTTCAACTCTTTAGTAAAATGACATTAAAGAAATTCGACCTCTTAACCTCTTGCAACACAACGCCCTAGCGTGATCTATGCTACCGACTGGTCTAACCACTCGGTTGAGATAAAAATGGCATGAACCAATGTTTAAATTTTTCCTTCCGTTGTGACGCTGCCAAAACTTGTGGTCCTCTCCTCCCTCCTCCTTCTCCCTCTCACACTTTGTTCAATTGATAGTCTACAAATTGCATAGCTAATCCCAAAGTGAATTAAGGTCTTCTATTTATATGCTTTTTCATGTGCACCCAATGAAGTTGGCCCAAATTTTTTTGAATATTTAAATTTTAAACCTTTTGCATGGTCGACCTATAATATTTAATTCCCTTTTGCATGGTGCTCTTAAGGAGTTCACCCAACATTTAAATATTTAGACTTTAAATATTTAAACTTTTAAACTATATTTAAATCCTTTGATTTAAATATAAACCTCCTTATTTAATATTTAAATATTTATTTAAATATTAAAGCATATCAAATCACCTTTGCTTTGGCAACATTAAATCACTTTTGAAGATATCTACCTTGAGCATTAATGACAACTCAACATTTCATCCTTGAAGATATTTATGCCTTTGACATCAATGACAACTCAATATTTCCAACACTATGACATAAACCTAATCTAATATTGTACCAAGGTGGTACATTGCCATCTACCAAATAAAGTAATATACTCTACCAACCCCTTGTTTTACATTATTTGGTCATTTAATACTTTTATCTTCAATATAGTATTTATCCTTCAAACTTCAATCTATCTCTAGTAGATTAATGTTTGGTTTCTTTATGTAAGAGTCTTTGTCATAACCTTCATCTTTCATATGTTCTTGACTCTTATATTTCCGTTGTTCGCTTTTACCTTTTTTTTTAGCTTTCTAACCTCCTCCTTCTCCTTGCTTGATCTTCTTTTGATTCAAGTTTCCTATTGTTCTTGATGTGATTCCTTCCCTTTCTCTTTCTCTATTCTTTTTCTGTAAATTCATTTGTGATATATCTGATGATATACCTTCTAAGAATTGAGTTAGTAAATCATCACAATAATATGACTTTGTTTTCAATGATTCTTCTTTGAGACTATCATATGAATCATTTCTTTCAACTTGTATCTTCCCTTGAAAAAGTTCAAAACTAATTAATGAAAGATACATCATTAAACATTCTTTTGAAGTAAGTATAATGGTGTTTTGAGAATCCCACCATGACCTGAAAAGTTTTTCATGAAGATAACTTATAATAGTTGTAAATTTTACCTCTTTTGATCTTTAAAAAACAAAATCAATTTGTCTTTTAGAACATCAAATATTCAATTTTCTCCATCAAAGTTATTTATTAAGTTGTGTGAGTAAAATCTAAGTGCATGCAACATTTCTTCACTATCTTCATTAAATGCATATTTAACAATTTCATCCATGAATATCCTTTGATGTAGTCTACCTTATGCCTCCCTAAGTTAAATAGAAACTATAAAACTATGAATTTTGCAATTTCAAAAATTCCTAAATTTGAAGTAGAAATCCTTATCTCTCCATAGTTAAATTATTTGCAAATAACTCTATAGCTTTTGAATTTCAAAAATAATAAACCAATAAAGCTTTCAAGTATTAATTAACTCTAAAAAACTTCAAATTAAATATCCTAATGCCTACTTATCACTCCTAAACTTTAACAAGTAAATATGGTAATAATTACTCTACTTATCTCTCCATTAATCTCAATAAACTTTTTTTTTTTGAGTAAATCTTAATAGACCTTACCAATAATAAATAATATTATAAACTCATTATTACTCATTTTAGCCTTAGAAATAATTTAAATAGTATTTTGAAACCCTAATTAGCTCCTTAAGGCACATAGCTTTGCGGATGAACTCTATCGTTGTGTAATGTGCTTCCCTTGACTTTGAAAAAAGGTTGCTCATCTATAATTGTGCGAGGCTTTGGTGCATTTGAGATTTTATCAATTTTAAATATTCTTCTATGTATTCAATTCATTTCTCTAATGCATTCAACTTCTTCTTTGTTCAATATCTTGGACGTTCCACTACCTTGGAACGTGTGTGTACCAACCTTATGTAATAACTTATCATTTTAAAAGAATTTCTCCCTACCAAGCAAATCATTCCAACATGGCAGTTTTATTCTATACTCAAATATTTCACTTCTCCTATGCTAGAAATATTAGTTGCATTCAGCGTTCAAGATGACATGTGGAACTTTGAATTTTGCTCAACCAAATGATGTTTTCAATGCTCAAAAATTAGTTCATCTTCCAAAATGGAGTTTTGATGTTTACCTTTTGAATGGCACTCTAATCTTCGTTTCACCTTCCTTGTTATATATCTTCCTAGCACTTGGGTTTCTTTTTGTTTGTGACCAAATGCTCTCTTGGCTTTCTATATATCTATTGGATGCTTGGTGCTTCGACTTTTTTTTTTGAGTGATGTTCTGTCTGGTTTCAATCTCATTTAATGCTCAACCTCCTCATAGGTTATGATTGATGTCTATATTTCAAGTGACACTTTGTTACCTTTATTTCAAATTATTTGATCCATGTTGTCAGACTTGGTTTCATTGCTCGTTTAACCTCCATTATATGGTTTTTTTTTTCTATGGTGCTTCCTCAGCAATGGTGCTACATTACACATCTAAAGCACTATACAACAATGGTGTCTCTTTAATGATACTCTTGCACTTGCACTTCTTTACTAATGGTGCTACTTCTCCTTTCAACAATGGCTCTCTCTCTTTTTTCTTTCAATACTAATATTCTATTTTCTACTTGTTTTGTAAATTCATAGAGAAGATATCAAATGTAACTTTTACAAAATTTTATCTTTTGTTCAAAACTTAAATGAGTTGCTCTTAAAGCTTTGATTTTTCTACAACTTGGTACAACTTTAATGGTGATGAGACTACCCTAGATTCCAATATTTATGCTTTATGTTGCCTTTATGCTTTATTTTATCTCCATTATGTTGACGCTCCTCGACTTTGGTTGTGGTGTCATTCTTGCTTACTATGGTTCACTTGAGCTATACCGCTCCTCCTAAATTTTGTTAGATGCTTATTTTCTTAACTGTTGTGTTCTATTCTCTTTCTTCTATGATGTTGCCTTGAATATTTAAAGTTTATTGCCTTGTTGTCTTATCCATTCTAATACTTATCTTAAGTTTTCTTTGTTGTCTATTCAAGCACTTATCTAAGTGCTACCTTTGATTCATATTTTTGTGCTTCTCTAGGCATGTCTTTAAGGCTTAATGTGGGCTTCTAACCTTGTTCTCATTGTAAATGACCAAATATATTTCTCTTGCTTATGAGCCTGTAACCTTCTACCTTCTCTTTTATATACTTATTTACTCTTTACTCTAGAGCCTACAATATTCTTCCCTGGTTCTTGAGCCTTTAACTTGCTAGGACTTTTGTTATTCTACTTTAGCATTCTTAGATGCTTCATAGTGCTAATGGATATTATTTTCTTATCTATACTATTTACTTTGCTAATATTTTCTTCCTTTGTTGTTTCACTTTTTATCCTCTTGCAAATATAGGTGCAAGAAAATCAAGCATTGGATCACTATTGTAGAATACTCTCTAAGATTAAACTCGCACTATGCTATCCTCTTGAATACCTACAACCATTAATAATTTAACTTCTTAAAAATACACTTAATCACCTTTAATATGCAACTTTCTCTGCCTTGTATATGATTCTAGACTTCTTTATTTCTTATAGTTCCTTTGAGCCTTAATTATTCTCCCTTGTGCTTAGTTTAATTCTGAGCATTACTTCTCTATTATCTATGGTCTTGTCATCAAATGGAAGCGATTGTCCCAAATCTAATGAGATATTTCTTGAAACTCCTTTCTTTCTCTTGGAAATATTTTCTATCTCTTTCTCTATATTCAATGTTGTTCTTGATTATTTCAATATTTTTCTTGACTAAATATGCTGCCTTCTCTAGCTTCAATTCTTCTGTCTTTGATGCTATTGTAATACTTCACCTCCTTTTAATATTTTCCTTTGTGGTATTCAAATGCTACCTTTCTCTTCAATGTTATCCTTGTGACATCCAAATACTTTTAATATTGCCCTTGTGGCATTCACTCCAAATATTGCCTTCCTCTTTTGCTATTCTAAATCTTCTAACTTTGTTGTCCAATGTGGACTACTAGAATGCTTCCTTTGATGTGCTATGTGTTGTCCTTTAGCTAGGACTATCTTCAAGACTTTCTGCTGTCTTGAATTCTCTTGAAGTCTTTTTCTACCTTCAAGTTTGCTTTCTCTATCAAAATTTTCAATAGGACCTCTTTCTTGGGTCTCTTAATCTACCTTCAATGGGACTTTTCTCAAGTCTCATTTGTTTGCTTCTATGAGACCTCTTTTCTCTTGGGTCTCCTTACTCTTGTCAATCTCAAGGTCTATCTTCAAGACCTGAAACTATGTTGTAGATTGCCTTCTATTCCGAATTTGTTCTTGGAATAGGTAAACTCAATCTATCTATCAAGGTCTATCTTTGAGACCTAAAATACTTATCAAGATCTATATCTAAAATTTAACTACAACTCAAACCAATCCCTACATGAAGAAATCTCATAACCTTCTAGCAATAAAAGATGAAATTCTTCTCTATCCATTGTAGGAAGCTTCTCAAATTCTAAAGATCAATTTTCACTACAGTAGAAACTTAGATAACATTTTCTAGCATTAATATAAAACTTCTATAAAACCTTTCAATAATCTAAAGCAAAATAGCAATGACCAACTTTTCTTCTTGAGTTGGTTCTCTAAAATTACCTCTTTAAATATTCATTGGTTGTCCTTCAACCTAGTGGTATTAATTCTTGCCTTCACTGGTCTTTCTCTTAGCCAATGGAAATACTTGTCTTCACTGGTTTTTCTTATCTAGTGGTAATATCCTCAACTTCACTGGTCTCTCCTTGGCTAGTGGAAATATCCTTAGACTATTTACAACTTTTAAAAACATGTGCAAGAAAACTTGTTGTGGCTCTGATACCATTGATAGCTTTTGTAGCTCAATACTCAATGTAAATAACCATAGAATCGTATATAATAAAGTTGTAGTAAAATGAACTCAATAAAGATTATAAATAACATAAGTATAACCCAGGAATACTCATAGAATAATCACATGGAAAATGCTCACAAAAATACTAAAAATTATATATAATAAAGATCTACTAATGCATGCTATGTGCAATTCATTTTTGATACCAATTACAATTCTTTATCACAAATATACAATAGTATGTGATCCTTCTTATGAAGTACTCTTGACCTTCACTCTTCTTTGAAACTCTTCACTTTCCTATTCTAAGGACGCATGTGTACTCTTACATAATGGACACTTGTGCACATCCACACTCACAACACTTTCACATTTAATTACATGACACTTGTGCATTTCCTGCATATTATTACATTACATGAAATATAAACTCACACTCTAATCTAAGATACACACCTAATCTAATATTGTACCAATGTGGTACATTAGCATGTACCAAATAATGTAATATACTCCAACAGAGTCTACTATCTATACTTCTAAAAAAAATTAGAAAGTATCTTCCATTCAATTGACAAAGTGGCGAGAAGGTATTTAATAATTTTTTTTTTACTCTTTTAAAGGAAAAGATGACATAAAACTAATTATTATATAAAGAGCCAAGGGTAAATTCGAGCAAATTTAAAAGTATTTTTTTTAAGTACATACAAAATGTGTTGGTATTATTGGTTGCAATTTTGATTTCATACAATTAAAGTTTTTTCTTATAAGTAAACATCTTAGGCACACTCTTTTAAAAAATAATATATATATATATATATATATATATATATATATATATTTTTTTTTTTTTTTTTTGAATTTACATGGTGGAATCGGTAGCCGCCATGAATTCGGGCAAGCTATCCGACTTTTTATGGCCGCCACAATATTCTGCTATGTCTGCCCCAGAAGCTGCCACACAGATATTCACGCAGTCCACCCCTATAACCACCATGCCACAATTATTTTAAAACTTTTACGCCGCTGAAAGCACCAGGAAAGGGACAAGCATTCAGTCCGGCGAGGCTCGAGATTTGAACCTTGGACCTCCGCCCCCCTTATGGGGTTTGGATGAACCAATTGGTCTACACGTCGGACCTTAAAAAATAATATTTATATTTAAAGATATAGAGAATAATTTTTATATGTTACAATAAATATATTATGGAGTGTCTATGGAAACACTCCCACATTTTAAGTAAAGACGATTGTTGTAAGCTGGAATTTTATCCACACACTTGGTAACCAATTACCTCTTTTCCATAAAAAATGTGTATAAACAATCCTCGGTTAATAATATTGTCAGCATTATTCAATCACGACATACACAACAAATATATTAAAGTGATTAGTAGGAAGGAATTCCTACCATGAAAGCAACACCCTGATCAACCCACACATGCATGTTCAAGTCCAAATAGCTCCAAAATTTTATTAGATTATTACAATATTGACTTTGACTAGACCATGTTAGCCGAAACATTTAAACAATGTCTTTCCACTAGGCAATCCCATCATCAAGGTTGTATTGATAGGTATAAGAGTTTTAGACTTGTATAAGAATCAAATAACTTTCAGACTCAAGTGGGAAATAATAAGGTTAAATGAAAAATCCATAATGCTAATGAAAAAATAGAGAATGTAAAGAAATGGAGAGAGACATTTGATCTAAAGACACAATATAAGGAATGACCAATACCACCTAATTAGCATATTTTTTGGATAAAATATTTTCTCATATATACCTTGTTCAACCAACTAGCATTTTTATCCTAGCTTAATTAATGGTTGCACTAGGTGAACCATTTAAAGGAATCATATGGGCTTGGTTGAAAAAGAACCAAACACTTATAAGAAATTTCTAGAGAACAGCTAGCTAAAATTCCCTCATTACTAAGGGGTTTACAACTTTGTCAACTACGATCCCCAATATTCCCCACCATATTAAAGTCCCCTCCGAATATACATTCAATGACAAGTAGAAAAGTGGACATCTAGTCCCAATGTTCTATGTGATCAAGTTGATCATTAGATGCATAAATAGAATAAATACCAATCATAATAGTCACCTAAACACATATTTTCCAAGGGTTGTAACCAAATTCCACAACAAAAGAAGCAAGAAAAAAGGTAAAGCAAGAATAACACTTACTTTTTGACATTATGCTTGGTAGAAAGAGCTCTACCTTGAGAATTCAAATAGTAAAAAGAATGTTCCAACAAGATACCAAAAGTTTTAACTTCTTGAAGGAACACTATATTAATTTTATTTCGTTGAAAACATTTTAAATAAAGGAAATTTTCATACAAGGAGGATAAGACATGCATGTTCAAGGACAAGTAGTAAATTTTTCATTGTAAATATGAAGGGAGAGGCTACTCAACCATGTATACTAGGATATTGAATTGATTGGTGAGACTAGCACCATTGGCGAGGGGGTTTTTGGAGCCTAGAGAGGGGTGGAGGTGACTCAAAATAGGGAGGAAGTAGAATGGGGTGATGAGAGGATTGAGCAATTAAAATATAGGAGAGAGTGAATTGTCAAAAGAAGTGAATTGGAATAGGTGCATTAGTTACTTTAATATTAAAATTAGTTCCTTCATTTGTGGGAGTTGTATGCCCTCATTGACCCACCATTCTCCATTTATAAGATATTTCAATATCAGATAGAAAAGAAAATATTTGTTAATAGAGTCTAGTGGAGGATTTTTCTTATTATTTTCCACAAAATTTATTTTCTTAGAAGGTCGAAAACTAAGGTTGATAATCATATATAAGGGGGACAAGGATAACCAATGACATAGAGACAAATTTGTTTGTCATCTCCTCTATTTGCTTCTTGTTTACAATTTTCTTGCAGCAATCAAGAATTAAATGACCCACTTTGTAGTAGTAGAAATAGGTGTTTGATAGTTTGATATGGTGTAACTGTTGGGAGGCTACAAACCTAGTACTAATTATATTAATGGATGGTGGGACAAGCTTTGATATTTCCATCTTTATAAACACCCTAGGATGCATCCTAAGAGTTGAATTTTTTTCCTATCATTATCCAAGTGAGTAATGATTGACACCAAAAAAGGTTCAAATTGAGAGGTTAAGGAATGAAAACCCAAACCATACAAGGTATTATGAGTAGGAAGAACCTTCGAGAAGAGATTTGGATGACCAAATTTGAATATGGGCAATCCAACCATAAATAATCCAAGTGTAATAATGGAGAGTAGATTGTACTTATATAGGGTTAAAAAAGGTGACTAAAATGTATCCTTTGCCCAAATCCTTAATGGTAATAACCTCTCCCATACTTCCAAATAACTTTTATCCACTTAAATAAGCCAACATCCATAGGAATACTAAAATCAATAGGAATAGAGAAAAAAAGTGGTTTAGCTTGTCCTTCTAGTGGTCGAGTTATAGCTTGATGCTCGGTTGTGGGTATAACATTACTTTCTCCTATGAGTGTGACCTCGTTAGGTCAACATATTTTGGTGTGGCAATATTATTAGAAGGGATTGGCCTAGAAAAATTTAATTCAAGTAAGGAGTTAGGATTTTATAGTGGGGATGGACTGACACCCTCTAAGCAATGACCTATTGGGACTAGTATTAGAAGTATTAGATAGTTTGAAGAGCATGCATAAACCTTCCCTACATGATTCTACAATCAATTTCTAAGAGTGTTACGACGAAGAGGACCAATTGGAAATGGGTTTTAGATGAATTTTTTAGGATGTTGTATAGATTGAGTCAAACAAATCAACACATATATGGCTAGGTTATAAGGATAGAAGTGGTTCTAAATACACTTGAGATAATGTTATAGTGAGTCAATCACAATAGTCGAATCATTTATTTTATAGGGGAGAGAATTATCTATTGCAAAAAAAGGTTTAAAGAGCATCATTAAGTATGACATCCCATCTATATTTAGAAGGGATGAGGGGGACATGTTATTATCACATAAGAAGTTTTAAGAGGAAGGTTGAAAAGGATGCTTCATTTGGGCATGTGTAAGGTATGCAAGATAGGTGGATTCATACAAACTATGGTAAAACACCAATCTATGAGCTCCTCTCACATTTAGAGTCAAGTTTCTTGTGCACTTGTATTAAAGCTAATGTATCTTATCCATTCAACAATCCCATTGCAAGGTTTAAACTGCTAAATTGACTGTTGAATCCTTTGTCAAAATTTGCCCATTGAATCAAAATCACTTTTAATTTATATTTTTGAGTTTTAATACTTTTAATGCTTGTAATGACCTTAATGAAATTGTATTTGGACTATTGTTTCACTATTAATGGAGTGTATCCACATCCTTCACATAAGTACAATTATATATAACAAAATAAATTGAAAGAATGAAAAATAAAATAAGTAAAATAGTTTTTAATATCCATGAGGTCATATATATTATTGAAATATTTTCAATTTGGTTGACCGGTTCTTATGAAGCTTGAATGATATGAGGGTTTTTAAGGTGATTGTGTGAGGGTTTCATCTATGGGTCAAACGCAAGCGATGACATAGGCTATTTTTTGGGGCCCACGAGCCCTAGTGGCCAGTGTGTTTTTTTTGTTGTTTTTGTCCAAGATAAATGCTAAATATGTTGTAGGAGACCCATGATGGGTTAGGATTATGTCATTTGTCAAATATTCATGCTATAAAATTGATTGAAAAATACTTCCAATTTGTTGCCCAAGGAAAAAGCAAAAATCACACCTTTCCTCGACGTCCAAGGCATGGATTAAAGAGACCTAGAAACAAGTTTCAAGTTGTAGATCAAATAAGAGAAGCCTCCTTAGGAAAAGAAAAATTGGTTAAAAACTCAAGAAATATCGATGCTAAGGAACACCCCCAAAATAGATCCACTATGGAAGCCCATTTCAAGGGTAAGGATTTTGAGGATTAAACCACAAAAATGAATTTTAGGGATGCCCTCCATGTTGGATAGTCCTAATATATTACTAACATTAATATTAAGGCTTATCACAGATCTCTAATAATACCTAAGATAAATATTAAAAAAAAAAACCAAGTTAAGATGTCTAAAAGCAGTTGATGGAACCCTAATTGTTAAGCTAAAAAAGGTTGACATTCAGGATGGCATAAAAGATATGGAGAGAAGAGGATTGATTTGTCATTTCTTGGATTTTCATTTGAGCCTATCTACTTTTAAAGTGTGTGATGTAAAATACTAGAAAACACAAGGTGAGACACAAATCTTTGTTTATCCCAATGGTTATTTTCTTATTATTTTTTCTAATGATGAAGATAGAGAGAAAATATTTCAAGGGGGGTCCCCTGGTTATTTAGAAGGGTGGGGCTTTTCATGAAGCCTTGGCACACTAAATTTAAAGCCAAAGAAGAGATACCTTCTACGGGACCTATGTGGGTTATACTCTTTGACATCCTAGATTTGGAATTAGAATAAGTTTGGAGACGTTAGGTAGAAGAAACAAGAAATGATTGCTTGGATTGAATAGTTGAATGATCAAATCCATTTAGATAGCCTCAATGAGAGTAGAAGTATAGATAAAATTAGACTCACAATGCAATTGGAGGAATGGGAAAAAGAGAACTTTTATGGAAGTAGAAATCTAGGATCCAATGGCTCAAAGAAGGAGATCGAAACACAAAATTCTTCCACAAATCTCTTCTAGCCCGTAGATCACACAACTTTATTTCTTCCCTAAAATTAGATTTTGGAGACTCTATCCACACTTGGGAGGGCATGAAGTCTATCACTATCAAATACTTTTCTAATCTGTTCATTTTTGCATCTCTTGACTTGGATTCTCAAAAGAATATCCTTCAAGATATCCCTACTCTTATCACTTTTGAGGAAAACTCTATTTTAACTACTCTAGTTACTATCAATGAGCTTCAACAAGTGGTTTTTAAAATGCAAAAGGGAATACCCTGGGGATTTATGGTTTTCCCATTGAATTTTACCAAGAATTATAGGATATTCTTCATGTTGATTTATTAGAGGTGGTGAAAGAAGCTAAGAAGGCCAAAGATATTTTGAAGGTAATCAATAAAACTTATATAGCTTTGGTCCCAAAGGCTTAAGATGTAGAACATATCTCAGCTTTTAGACCAATATCTTTATGTAATGTTCTTATCAAAATCATTACCAAGATCATGGTGAAGAGGTTGAAACCTCTTTTGCATAAGATTATTTCCCTTGAACAAGGAGGTTATATGGAAGGGTGACAAATTATGGATGAGATAGTTCTTGCTTAGGAAGCCATCCATTCCATGGAAGCACAAAAATATCCTTCTATGTTCATCCATTTAGACCTATCCAAAGCTTATGATAGAGTGGATTGGCACTTCCTTGTCAAAATTATGAGGTAATTTGGCTTCTTTTAGGATTGGACATATTGGATTATGGGATGTATCTCTTCAGTGTTCTACTTAGTTATTATTAATGGTTGCCCTTCATAGTTGTTCCTATATTCTAGAGGTATAAGGTAGGGTGATTCCCTCTTCTCTTATTTATTCATCATTTTTATTGAATGCTTGGGTAGGACTATGACCAAAAATATAGAAACCATAACCCTTAAGGGAGTTGCAATTGCTCATGGAGCCAAGTCTAGATATCATCTTGATTTTTTTGATGTCTCTACTCTATTAGGTAAATCCACGGTTAAGAGAGCCTCTACTGCTAAATAGATTATTCGTTGTTTCTCTAATGCTACAGGGCAATTGATCAATGCAGATAAATCAAAAGTTATTTTCTTTCGCTACTCTCCTAGAGAGGAATCCATGGTTCTAGATAAATTAGGATATAATAAGGCCTCCCCGTTGATCACTTATTTAGGTATTGCTATCAACATCCAAAGATAGAAAAAAATACTAGAATTGGCTGTTGGACAGATTAAAGGAGAAAATTGGAAAGTGGACCAATAGGTGTCTTTCATCTGGGGGTAGAATTACCTTGGTAAAATCAGTAGTTTAAGCTATACCTATTTATGTTTTTGCTATGTTGAATATCCCAAAGGTACTTCTTTGAAAACTGGATCAAATCAATCAATGTTTCCTTTGGAGTGCTACTAAGGAGAAAAGAAAATGGGGCCTTGGTAAAATGAGCTACTTTATGTCTTCCCAAGCATGAAGGAGGGTTAGGATTTCAATCTACTATAAAAAATAATAAGGCTTTAGCTGCAAAGTTGTATTGGAGGATTTTGAATAACCCCAATGCCCTATGGGCCAATAATCTTCATGTTAAATATGTTGAAAACAAAATTCCTGAAGACCTTGTTTGCTATCGATTGCCTACTAGAGGTTATCCCATTTTGATAATTCTTAGGATAGGTGAGGATTTGATAATGAAGAAATTATTTTGGATCATTCATAATGGTCAACAAGCAAATTCTTGGATATATTTTTGGGATGATCACCAATCTTTGATAACTTAGTTCCTTGATTGGAGGCACTAGATTGAGAAACTACACCAAGCTAACTGGATAAAGGTAGATAATTATTATTGATAGTAGGCTGGTAATTTAGAGGTTGGTAGATATTGGATATATTGGAAAATTAAAATACTTAATATTATGAATTTGAAATGACCTTGCTTTAATAGCAAGTGCTTATAATCTGATCCATTGGATCATAATTAACTGACTGATCTCAACCATACAACTTATCATAGTAATAACTTAGGATATAATTTATTATTCTAACACCCCCCTTAAGTGGTACTAGGATATACTAACATCCCCCTTAAGAGATACTAGGATGTAGTGAAAAATAACAAACCAAAACAAGTGGCATATTCATAGGTATGAGTCTTGGCAACAAGGCCTGATTAGGTACTCATGTACAATATGTGATCAAAAAAGTTTTTCTAAAAGATGATGAAAAACCATAAGGGAGTAAACCACCTACCGGAATAGAAGAAGAAGAAGAGGGAGGAAGATGTGCATGGAGGATAGAGAGGAAGGAAGATGTCCTTTGAAACCCCCTAGGATAAATTCCATCAAGAGTCCTATAAAGGATGCATGAGATTCCTCAAAAAAGTAGGGAAGCCTCATTGCTGAATTGAATGAAACCATATGCCCAGACTGGTTCTAGTGACATAGATCATGATTGTGAACCATGAAAAAAAAGGTTCACTGAAGAAACCCCATGAAACCAAAGTGTCTCACAAAAAGAAGAGTGTGAAGATAATGTGGAAAGAACCACAAAAAATCGCAAGGGTTGTCCAAAATGACACCACAAGAATTAGTATGTGGTTTCCACCTATATGAACACATTGGGCTGATAACAAGGTCCAAAACAAAAAAACAAGGGAATAAAAATAAGGGCACCAATAGCTATCAAATGTGTCTTTACGGTGACCTCCTCATCCTACCAGAATGTATGGGCAACCAGCCGCTGCATCCGCTAGGTGATATAGAGGAGATGACTAGATACTAGGATCACTTAATCAAAGCTATGGGAGTGTCGGGTTCAACAGAGAGTGCACTCCAAGATACAATATTTTGAGTCTAAAAAAATTGGTTAAAGTGCCTCAAAATGGAAAATGGACACCACCAATGTGCCCAGCTCGAAAAAACCTTTTCGACGACTATAAACATCCTTATAATCGGGTGTCAAAAAAAAGCCTCTATTATAGGAAAAACAAAAAAAACTTCTCTTTTCCCTCACACAGGAATATTCTAAAATATTCTAATAAAGCATGGGTTTTGTTAAAAATCTTTTCCCTTAGAAGAAATTAATGGGCTATCAGTGTTTCATAAAAAAACAAAAAAAATGCCCTTGCCCATCAACAATACATGGGACATAAAAAAAATGTGTGCCTAACAAATGCATTTTAAAATAGTTAGGCACCATTTCATGGAATAGGACAAAAAGTATTAAAAAAATATTGTTTGCTCCATTCTATAGAACTGTTATTGAGTAAAAAAAAAAGCGAAATTGCGTGCTGTCTTCCACCATTCTGAAATATGAACCCTCTTAAATCACAAGACATTGCGTCCACATGGCGGGCTACCTCCACTTCCATGAATAATTTCAAAAAATTATTGCCCAAAAAGGTCCCAGCTACTTTATTAATGAGCTTAGTATATTTGGCATTGGCTTTTTATCATTGGCCCACTAATTCTTACCAAACATCTTTTCACAGTTGATAGTAGAAACAAACCCTCTTCCATGACTCGATGTCAAAGAGCCACCAAACTATTGCACATGCTTTATTCTTTTCCATAGCGGCTACCATAGCTGCCCTCCTAAAACAGCAACGTCGTCTCCTCAGGCGTTGCACGAGATCTCTGAAAAAAAAAAGATGGCTTCAATAATTTACAGCTTGTCAGCTTGATCTGCTTGTAAATCACCTTCACAGGGAAGGCATCATCTACACAGGCCTTGATGCCAAACTGGAAACTATCAAAATATTTTATCGACATAGCAAGTGCCTTCCGCCATATTGAATCTAACATTGGTTTACATTGTTGGCTCATCTATAGACAGGCCCACCTTCAACTCCGGTGCCAATAGGGAACCTCCAATAATGCAGCATGAGTAACTCATCACGAACATGTGACAAAAAAATATCCTGCATCACTAAAAATGAAATACCCCAAATACCACGAAACTCCCTCGTGGCATATTTGAGAAATGTTGGTGTGCGCAGGAGCGTTGGATGTTGTGTCCTTCTAGAGTGCAAACGTGGACACAAAAAAATTTCAACAGTTTGTGTTTTTTTATATCATGGGATTTTTAAAATTCACACCTCATTCGATCACAGCCAAAAAGGTCGATGGTATACTGATCAATGCTGTAGCAAGCAAAAAAAACTTTTTGCCACAGCCTGTCTCCCCAATGATTCTTCATCGCGATCCTACGGTAGCAAAACTAACAGTCACCATGAAGAGTTGGGTTCATTATTTCACATCGCAGCGCCTTTCCTTCGCCTTCATTAAAGTAAAAAAAATACACTTCTATGACTATTTGAATCACACTCGAAGTCTGGAAAAAATTCCACAGCGAGAGTTGCAAGAAATCACCAATGCACAGCGCATTCTTCAGTCAACAAATATCATTCTTTCACATGGTGACAACTTTTGTGGCTATCACAAAATTGCCCCACGTTGGTCACCGAGGATTGTATTCAAGCTATTAAATAAATATTCAATCTGAACTTGCCAATCAATCACAAGCAACGACCCACAATCTTGTAGCAGAATCTCAATCTATGATGCACTGTATCAATCTACCACCTTCACCCTGTTGGTTGGTCCCATTGTTCTCAGATCAGATTCCACCATATTCTCAAAATAGATTCTATTGAGATAGGCCTCCAGTAGCATCTACATCAGCACTGAATCTCTATCAGAATTCGTCAGTCATGTATAGTGGGATCCACCACGCGACCACGAGCGAGTAACACCAAAATAGGAATTACGCAGCACCACGGATTAAGAGTTCAGGAATTTTTTTCAACATCTATAATACCCCTCATATGAAAATGGTGAAGTGGGGCCTTTGTGGTCAGGTTTTAGGTAAAAACGTAAACCACTATCCCTAATTTAATTCCACCTGCCTTTAGAAAAAAACACAGTCAAACATTACTACCAAACAATACAATTTTGTCTTCAGTGCCATTAAAAATTTATCTTCAACAGCTTCAGGATGTCCGATCTGAAACAGCCGCACGCATGAAAAATTTGTAGCAGACAGAAAGTAAAATTTGTAGCAATGCACTTAGGATTAACTCATCTAACATTCATTAAAAAAAACCCATCACGATGTACATCTCTCCATTGATCTGTTTGTAAAATTGACGTCCCATCCACTGGTTAGGCATAAACTGGCAAAAACTCTTGCACTTCCTTTGATGGCACCATGATGCCCGATCTGGTATGGGCTGGATGACATTGTAATGCCCTCACCTTCCTCACCAAAACATGAGATAACGCCCAAAAAAGGGTTGTCACCTTCTCTTTGATGCAAAGGAGGATGAAAAAAAGGTTGGCCATGCTAGGTGCACATAACAAGTGCATGGATCAACACCAAAAAAAAAGCACCATCTCCTTAGCAACACGGATCGAACTAGCAACAGGTATATTGGATTTACAGTGATTGATCTACACACAAAGAGATGACATCCAAAAAAAAGGTAGCGATATGCAAATCCTATAAATTAAAAATTTAAAAAGACCTTTCAAACTTAAAAAAAAATTCTACCATCCGGTTCCTGATCCATAAAAAAATATGGAGAGCATACTCCCTCGGTAAAAAAAATTGGAGAAAAAAAAGAGGGGGGTTTCCATGAGGGAAATCTTGCCATGAGGAAAATTTCATCAGGCTCACAGGGCAAGGAAAGCCCACTCTGATACCATATTGGAAAAGTAAAATACTTGATATTATTAATTTGAAATGACCTTGCTTTAATAGCAAGTGCTTACAATCTGATCCATTGAATCATAACTAACTGACTGATCTCAGCCATACAACTTATCCTAGTAGCAACTTAGGATATAATTTATTATTCTAACAAGATCCCTATTGAGGACCCGCCTATTAAAATTCTAGAAAGAAAAATGAAAGATATCCAACACCTCCTTTATATGAGATCTCTCTCTTGGTCCCATGATAAGGATTGTTTTGGATGGAAGAACACTATTAAGGGTGAGCATATTGTTGCTCAAGGTTATTTGGTCTTATGCCATAATAATTCCAACTAGTCCTATGACATATTTACATAGTTGTGGTCTCAAAATATCTAGCCTAAGATAAGATTTTTTATTTGTCTTTTATTGCATCAAAAGGTTCTCACTGATGAGCAACTTATGAAATGTGGATTTTATGGCCTCTTTAGATGTGAGATGTGTGGAAATAATGTGGAAACTCTTAGCCATATTTTTTTATTGTGTGTACCTTAGCCTTTGAGCTATGGAGGATAATGGTTATCTTACTCAGTTTACAATGGTCCAATTTTTCTACTCTTGAACAACTTTGGAGGTTTGTCTAAACAAGAGGTTGTTGATCATTTTGTTAGGTAATTAGTTTGGATGGGAACTACCATCCTGCATTGGAATATCTAAAAGGAAATAAACAATCAGATTTTCAAATAGGAAAGGAATGATATTCACTACATTTGGCAAAAGACCATTGCCAACTTAGATGAATCAGTCCAACTCCTTAATCACCCCCAAGAATCCCACCAATGATGGGATCAAGTTATTCAAAGATTAAATATTCACTCTACTATTGACAACCAAATTAAACGGAATGTGAGTAATCAAAATATGGATAGAACAAGGAATTGATAGCCTAATCCTAAGGATTTTGTAAAAGTCAATATAGATAAAGCCTCTAGGGGAACCCTGGAAAAGCCAGTGCAGGAGGAATTGTCAAACTTTTATATGGTTCCCTATGGTTCCCTAGTTTTCACTTTTGCTGAGAATTTGGGTATCCTTTCTAATAACCTTGTTGAGGGGTATGGTATCCTTAGAGGCTTTTGTTAGGCTGCTAAGGTTGGATGGAAAAAGGTGATGGTTGAATCTGACTCCCAAGTCATGGTTAATTTATTGAAGACTCCTAAGAATCATAAGGCCGATTGGAGAATAAAAAGAATTGTTGATAAGATTCAATTAATCTAGCTGGGCTTTTTGAAAGTTGAATACAATCACATGGTTAGATAACATAATAGGATTGTTGATGCTTTAGCTAATTAGGCATTGGATAAAGGTGATATTACTTGCTATGACCATCATCCCAAATGGTGGGCTTCACAAATCATGGATGCTCTTCTATCTATCCTTTCTTTGGATGGCTCCAGTACTAGATATACCTATTCATGTTTACTTTGTATTAGCTTCTCTTTAGTTCAGTCAAGGTAATTCAGTTCCCCAGCTCAGTAAGATCATTCTTATGTTTCTTGTGTTGATTCTTGGTAAAGGCCTGTTGGCCTAGAAAGGCTGAAGATGTAATCTATTTTTTCCATCAATTTAATTTTTGGGTGTGTGTGTTTTTGTGTTATTTTTTGTTTTTGTTGGTTATGTTTTTGTGTTTTTATTATTTTTTGTGTTTTGTGTTTTTGTATGGTTTTGTTATTTTTGTGTTTTGTTGTTATTGTTTGTTGTTTTTTGTTTTTTTTGTCATATATATATATATATATATATATATATATATATATATTTTGTGTGTTTGTGTTTGTTTGTGTTTGTTTTTTGTGTTTTTTTTGTTTTAGGTATGCTTCTTGAGTGTGTTGAAGGGGGCAGGTCAGGTGTGAGCCTTGGGTGATTTTGGAAAAATAGATACCCGTGCCTTCTTTGGTCTTACCTAAAAGTGGCACCCCAAAAGGGGTGTTTTTCACCAAAAAAAACATCCGCAAGGCCACAAGTTATATGGAACAATGTGGTTATCCAAACATTGAACCATCCATAACAAAGTATGGTGTACAATTGTATCCTTTTTAGATTAAAATCTTAAACCTCCTTTTTGAAACTTCAAAATATTAATTATTAAGCACACACAATATAAATGAGTATCAATAAGGATACTAATATTGATTATGGGTATGCTTTTACTCTATATTAGGTTTCTTTTATATGACATTGTGTGAGGCCATAGTCCTACTTATGAGTCTGACCATACATACATATGAAAAATAAATTAGAAAGGGGTATTTGACTCTATTGAAAAAGAGGTGATGAAGTATTTAATAATAAAGATTAATGATGTATATGCAATCAAATTTTTATTTTTCTAAATATAAAAGTAGACTATGGGAACCCTCCTTTTTGTTGTAGAATATTCCATAAATATGGTAATTTGGCTAGTGATTGTCCAAATAAGATTCCAGATCAAAATAAAGAGGACACAAACTTAGGTTTCCAAATGCCTAAGAATAAGAATACACAAAAAAAATTATGAAGGATCAAGCGATGTTGTCAACTAATATGTTTGGATTTCTTTCCGCAAATAACCTCTAGGGTGAGTAAGAGGACATAATGGAGACATAAATCTTAGAAATGCAATTTAAATATGTAGGGAAGACTCGAAGAAAAACTAGGAAATTAAAGGTTTTCAATAGAAAAATAAGGGAGAAAATATAAACAAGAAGAACATCTTTTAAATGCTAAAACTTCAAATAATTCAAACCCCAATATAGACTTTTTTGAGCCTTTCAATAATGTTTTGATTGTGTATACATATACTTTAGGATTAGAATCTATTCCATATTCAATTAGGGTAAGACAAGAAATAGGAAAAAAATGAATATGGACACTATCCAAAAGGTAGATCGCAAGACTAATCAACATCATATCGTAAAAGAAGGTGAAAATCTTGTAGAGGAAGATAAAATTAATGCTCTTACTAACATATTTAGCCTTATTATTAATGAATATAATCACTTGGAATATTAGAGGAATCAAAGGGAGTCTTTCAAAACTAAACTAAATTAGAAGAATGATTTATATAAACCAACCACATCTGGTTTTCCTAGCTGACCAAATTTTACTTGGCTATGGCTACACAAAGTAGATAATCTAACCAAATTATGCTCTGCTTGACTGTTTATGCTCTAATTACTTTGGAGGAAAAGTGGAGACAATGAAAGGATGCAATTTATATTATCTCCTATTTTTTGAATTTTGGTTCTTGATCAGAGGAGACTTTAATACCATCCTCTCTTTGGATGAGAAGAGGGGGGAATATGAATCTGGATGGGAGCTCAAATCTCATGCATGAATATATTACAAACCTTCATTTTAAGGACATCTAGCCAAATAATGACCTCATGACTTGGTCTAACAGAAGGTAAGGCTCAGCTTGTATCATGGAAATATTGGATAGGTTCTCATTCTTTGACAATTTCTTAATCCATGGAAATGTTCCTAAGATGAAAAATCTTAAATAATTTTGGTTCGAATCATTGGCCAGTCATGGTTGAAATGTGAAAAACCAAGGTTAGCTTCTCACCCTTTCAATTCTTGTTAATATGGCTCAGAGATAGTTCCTTTAGACCTCGAGTGTGGCAATAGTGGAAGGAAGGTAAACCATGGCATGAAACTAAGATGTTTTGTTTTACCAAAATCTTGCAATACGTCAAATCCAAAACTAAGATTTGGAATTAGAATAAGTTTGGATACGTTAGGTAGAAGAAACAAGAAATGATTGCTTGGATTGAATAGTTGAATGATCAAATCCATTTAGATGGCCTCAATGAGAGTAGAAGTATAGATGGAATTAGACTCCAATGAAATTGGAGGAATGGGAAAAAGAGAAGAGCTTTTATGGAAGTAGAAATCTAGGATTCAATGGCTCAAAGAAGGAGATCAGAACACAAAATTCTTCCACAAATCTCTTCTAGTCCGCAGATCACACAACTTTATTTCTTCCCTAAAATTAGATTTTGGAGATTCTATCCACACTTGGGAGGGCATGAAGTCTATCACTATCAAATGCTTTTCTAATCTGTTCATTTTTACATCTCTTGACTTGGATTCTCAATAGAATATCCTTCAAGATATCCCTACTCTTATCACTTTTGAGGAGAACTCTATTTTAACTGCTCTAGTTACTATCAATGAGCTTCAACAAGTGGTTTTTAAAATGCAAAAGGGAATACCCTGGGGATTTATGGTTTTCCCATTGAGTTTTTATTAGAGGTGGTGAAAGAAGCTAAGAAGGCCAAAGATATTTTGAAGGTAATCAATAAAACTTATATAGCTTTGGTCCCAAAGGTTGAACATGTAGAACATATCTCAGCTTTTAGACCAATATCTTTATGCAATGTTCTTCTCAAAATCATTACCAAGATCATGGTGAAGAGTTTGAAACATCTTTTGCATAAGATTATTTCCCCTGAACAAGGAGGTTATGTGGAAGGGTGACAAATTATGGATGAGATAGTTATTTCTTAGGAAGCCATCCATTCCATGGAAGCACAAAAATATCCTTCTATGTTCATCCATTTAGACCTATCCAAAGCTTATGATAGAGTGGATTGGCACTTCCTTGTCAAAATTATGAGGCAATTTGGCTTCTTTTAAAATTGAACGTATTGGATTATAGGATGTATCTCTTCAGTGTTCTACTTAGTTCATATTAATGGTTGCCCTTCATAGTTGTTCCTAGATTCTAGAGGTATAAGGTAGGGTGATTCCCTCTTCCCTTATTTATTCATCATTTTTATTGAATGATTGGGTAGGACTATGACCAAAAATATAGAAACCATAACCCTTAAGGGAGTTAAAATTGCTCATGGAGCCAAGTCTAGATATCATCTTGATTTTTTTGATGTCTCTACTCTATTAGGTAAATCCACGGTTAAGACGACCTCTACTACTAAATAGATTATTCGTTGTTTCTCTAATGCTACGGGGCAATTGATCAATGAAGATAAATCAAAAGTTATTTTCTTTCACTACTCTCCCAGAGAGGAATCCATGGTTCTAGATAAATTAGGATATAATAAGGCCTCCCCATTGATCACTTATTTAGGTATTCCTATCAACATCCAAAGATAGAAAAAAAGACTAGAATTGGTTGTTGGACAGATTAAAGGAGAAAATTGGAAAGTGGACCAATAGGTGTCTTTCATCTGGGGGTAGAATTACCTTGGTAAAATCAGTCGTTTAAGCTATACCTATTTATGTTTTTTCTATCTTGAATATCCCAAAGGTACTTCTTTGAAAACTAGATCAAATCAATCAACGGTTCCTTTGGAGTGCTACTAAGGAGAAAAGAAAATGTGGACTTGGTAAAATGAGCTACTTTATGTCCTCCCAAGCATGAAGGAGGGTTAGGATTTCAATCTACTATAAAAAATAATAAAGCTTTAGCTGCAAAGTTGTATTGGAGGATTTTGAATAACCCCAATGCCCTATGGGCCAATAATCTTCATGTTAAATATGTTGAAAACAAAATTCCTGAAGACCTTGTTTGCTATCGATTGCCTACTAGAGGTTCTCCCATTTCGGTAATTCTTAGGATAGGTGAGGATTTGATAAAGAATAAATTATTTTGGATCATTCATAATGGTAAACAAGCAAATTCTTGGATATATTCTTGGGATGATCACCAATCTTTGATAACTTAGTTCCCTGATTGGAGGCACTAGATTGAGAAACTACACCAAGCTAACTAGATAAAGGTAGATAATTATTATTGATAGTAGGTTGGTAATTTAGAGGTTGGTAGATATTGGATTTGTTGGAAAAGTAAAATACTTGATATTATGAATTTGAAATGACCTTGCTTTAATAGCAAGTGCTTATAATCTGATCCATTGGATCATAACTAACTAACCGATCTTAGCCATACAACTTATCATAGTAATAACTTAGGATATAATTTATTATTCTAACACCCCCCTTAAGTGGTACTAGGATATACTAACATCCCCCTTAAGTGATACTAGGAGGTAGTGAAAAATAACAAACCAAAACAAGTGGCATATTCATAAGTATGAGTCCTGGCAACAAGGCCTGATTAGGTACTCATGTACAATATGTGATCAAAAAAAGATTGCTAAAAGATGATGAAAAAACATAAGAGAGTAAACCAACTGCCAGAATAGAAGAAGAAGAAGAGGGAGGAATATGTGCATGGAGGATGGAGAGGAAGGAAGATGTCCTTTGAAACCCCCTAGGATAACTTCCATCAAGAGTCCTACAAAGGATGCATGATATTCCTCAAAAAAATAGAGAAGCCTCATTGCCAAATTGAATGAAACCATACGCCCAGACTGGTGCTTGTGACACAGATCACGATTGTGAACCATGAAAAAAAAGGTTCACTAAAGAAACCCCCTGAAACCAAAGTGTCTCACAAAAAGAAGTGTGAAGATAGTGTGGAAAGAACCACAAAAAATCGCAAGGGTAGTCCAAAATGACACCACAAGCATGAGTATGTGGTTTCCACCTATATGAACACATTGGGCTGATAACAAGGTCCAAAACTTATGGATAAACAAAAAAACAAGGGAATAAAAATAAGGGCACCAATAGCTATCAAATGTGTCCTTATGGTGACCTCCTCATCCTACCGGAATGTATGGGTAACCAGCCGCTGCATCCGCTAGGTGATATAGAGGAGATGACTAGATACTAGGATCACTTAATCAAAGCTATGGGAGTGTTGGGTTCAACCGAGAGTGCATTCCAAGATACAATATTTTGAGGCTAAAAAAATAGGTTAAAGTGCCTCAAAATGGAAAATGGATACCACCAATGTGCCTAGCTCGAAAAAACCTTTTCGACGACCATAAACATCCTTATAATCGGGTGTCAAAAAAAAACATCTATTGCAGGAAAAACAAAAAAAACTTCTCTTTTCCCTCACACACAGGAATATTCTAAAATATTCTAATAAAGCATGGGTTTTGTTAAAAAACTTTTCCCTCATAAGAAATTAATGGGCTATCAGTGTTTCATAAAAAAACAAAAAAAATGTCCTTGCCCATCAACAATACATGGGACAAAAAAAAATGTGTGCCTAACAAATACATTTTAAAATAGTTAGGCACCATTTCATGGAATAGGAAAAAAAGTATTAAAAAAATATTGTTTGCTCCATTCTATGCACAGCAGAGAACTATTATTGAGTCAGAAAAAAAAAAAACGAAATTGCGTGTTGCCTTCCACCATTCTGAAATATGAACCCTCTTAAATCACAAGACATTGCGTCCACATGGCGGGCTACCTCCACTTCCATGAATAATTTCAAAAAATTATGGCCCAAAAAGGTCCCCACTACTTTATTAAAGAGCTTAGTATATTTGGCATTGGCTTTTTATCATTGGCCCACTAATTCTTACCAAACATCTTTTCACGGTTGATAGTAGAAACAAACCCTCTTCCATGACTCGATGTCAAAGAGCCACCAAACTATTGCACATGCTTTATTCTTTTCCATAGCGGCTACCATAGCCGCCCTCCTAAAACAGCAACGTCGTCTCCTCAGGCATTGCACGAGATCTCTGAAAAAAAAAAGATGGCTTCAATAATTTACAGCTTGTCAGCTTGATCTGCTTGTAAATCACCTTCACAGGGAAGGCATCATCTACACAGGCCTTGATGCCAAACTGGAAACTATCAAAATATTTTATCGACATAGCAAGTGCCTTCTGCCATCTCGAATCTAACATTGGTTTACATTGCTGCCTCATCTGCAGACAGGCCCACCT
Source organism: Wollemia nobilis (assembly GCA_028583015.1). NCBI lineage: Eukaryota > Viridiplantae > Streptophyta > Pinopsida > Araucariales > Araucariaceae > Wollemia > Wollemia nobilis. The sequence goes on along the minus strand of JAQPPZ010004335.1, from coordinate 1,363,319 downwards.
TCAACTCCGGTGCCAATAGGGAACCTCCAATAATGCAGCACGAGTAACTCATCACGAACATGTGACAAAAAAAATATCTTGCGTCGCTAAAAAAGAAATACCCCAAATACCACAAAACTCCCCCGTGACATATTTGAGAAATGTTGGTGTGCACAGGAGCGTTGGATGTCATACCCTTCTAGAGTGCAAACATGGACACAACAAATTTCAACAGTCTGTGTTTTGTTATATCATGGGATTTTTAAAATTCACACCTCATTCGATCACAGCCAAAAAGGTCGATGGTATACTGATCAACGCTATAGCAAGCACAAAAAACATTTTGCCATGACCTGTCTCCCCAATGATTCTTCATCGCGATCCTACGGTAGCAAAACTAACAGTCACCATGAAGAGTTGGGTTCATTGTTTCACATCGCAGCGCCTTTCCTTCACCTTCATTAAAGTAAAAAAATACACTTCTATGACTATTTGTATCACACTCAAAGTCAGGAAAAAATTCCATAGTGAGAGTTGCGAGAAATCACCAATGCACCGCGCATTCTTCAGTCAACAAATATCATTCTTTCACATGGTGACAACTTTTGTGGCTATCACAAAACTACCCCACGTTGGTCGTCGAGGATTGTCTTCAGGCTATTAAATAAATATCCAATCTGAACTCGCCAATCAATCACAAGCAATGACCCACATTCTTGTAGCAGAGTCTCAATCTATGATGCACTGTATCAATCTACCACCTTCACCCTATCGGTTGGTCCCACTGTTCTCAGATCAGATTCCATGATATTCTCAAAACATATTCTATTGAGATAGGCCTCCAGTAGCATCTACATCAGCGCTGAATCTCTATCAGAATTCATCAGTCATGTATAGTGGGATCCACCACGCGACCACGGGCGAGTAACACCAAAATAGGAATTACGCAGCACCACGGATTAACAGTTCAAGAATTATTTTCAACATCTGTAATACTCCTCATATGAAAATGGTGAAGTTGGGCCTTTGTGGTCAGGTTCCAGGTAAAAATGTAAACCGCTATCCCCGATTTAATTCCATCTGCCTTTAGAAAAAAAACACAGTCAAACATTACTACCAAACAATACAATTTTGTCTTCAGTGCCATTAAAAATTTATCTTCAACAGCTTCAGGATGTCCAATCTGAAATAGCCGCATGCATGAAAAATTTGTAGCAGATAGAAAGTAAAATTTGCAGCAGTGCACTTAGGATTAACTCGTCTAACATTCATTAAAAAAAAACCCATCATGATGTACATCTCTCCGTTGAGCTGTTTGTAAAATTGACGTCCCATCCACCGGTTAGGCATAAACTGGCAGAAACTCCTGCACCTCCTTTGACGGCACCGTGATGCCTGATCTGGTATGGGTTGTATGACATCGTGATGCCCTCACCCTCCTCACCAAAACTTGAGATAACACCCAAAAAAGGGTTGTCGCCTCCTCTCTGATGCAAAGGAGGATGAAAAAAAGGTCGGCCATGCTAGGTGCACATAACAAGTGCATTGATCAGCACAAAAAAAAAGCACCATCTCCTTAGCAACACAGATCGAACTAGCAACAAGTATATTGGATTTACAGTGATTGATCTACACACAAAGAGATGACATCCAAAAAAATATGGTAGCGATATGCAAATCCTATAAATTAAAAATTTAAAAAGACCTTTCAAACTTTAAAAAAAAATTCTACCATCTGGTTTTTGATCCATAAAAAAAGATGGAGAGCATACTCCCTCAGTAAAAAAAATTGGAGAAAAATAATAGGGGAAAAAAAGAGGGGGGTTTCCATGAGGGAAATCTCACCATGAGGAAAATTTCATCAGGCTCACAGGGCAGGGAAAGCCCGCTCTGAGACCATATTGGAAAAGTAAAATAATTGATATTATTAATTTGAAATGACCTTGCTTTAATAGCAAGTGCTTACAATCTGATCCATTGAATCATAACTAACTGACTGATCTCAGCCATACAACTTATCCTAGCAACAACTTAGGATATAATTTATTATTCTAACAAGATCCCTATTGAGAACCTGGCCTATTAAAATTCTAGAAAGAAAAATGAAAGATATCCAACACACCCTTCATATGAGATCTCTCTCTTGGTCCCATGATAAGGATTGTTTTGGATGGAACAACACTACAAAGGGTGAGTATATTGTTGCTCAAGGTTATTTGGTCTTATGCCATAATAATTCCAACTAGTCCTATGACATATTTACATAGTTGTGGGCTCAAAATATCTAGCCTAAGATAAGATTTTTTATTTGTCTTTTATTGCATCAAAAGGTGCTCACTGATGAGCAACTTATGAAATGTGGATTTCATGGCCTATTTAGATGTGAGATGTGTGGAAATAATGTGGAAACTCTTAGCCATATTTTTATTGAGTGTCCCTTAGCCTTTGAGCTATGGAGGATAATGGTTATCTTACTCGGTTTACAATGGTCCAATTTTTCTACTCTTGAACAACTTTGGAGGTTTGTCTAAACAAGAGGTTGTTGATCATTTTGTTAGGTAATTAGTTTGGATGGGAACTACCATCCTGCATTGGAATATCTAAAAGGAAATAAAAAATCAGATTTTCAAATAGGAAAGGAATGATATTCACTACATTTGGCAAAATACCATTGCCAACTTAGATGAATCAGTCCAACTCCTTAATCACCCCCAAGAATCCCACCAATGATGGGATCAAGTTATGCAAAGATTAAATATTCACTCTACTATTGACAACCAAATTAAATGGAATGTGAGTAATCAAAATATGGATAGAACAAGGAATTGATAGCCTAATCCTAAGGATTTTCTAAAAGTTAATATAGATGAAGCCTCTAGGGGAACCTTGGAAAAGCCAGTGCAGGAGGAATTGTCAAACTTTTATATGGTTCCCTAGTTTTCACTTTTGCTGAGAATTTGGGTATCCTTTCTAATAACTTGTTGAGGGGTATGGTATCCTTAGAGGCTTTTGTGAGGTTGCTAAGGTTGGATGGAAAAATGTGATGGTTGAATCTGACTCCCAAGTCATGATTAATCTATTGAAGACTCCTAAGAATCATAAGGCCGATTGGAGAATAAAAAGAATTGTTGAGAAGATTCAATTAATCTAGATGGGCTTTTTGAAATTTGAATACAATCACGTGGTTAGATAACATAATAGGATTGTTTATGCTTTAGCTAATTAGGCATTGGATAAAGGTGATATTACTTGCTATGACCACCATCCCAAATGGTGGGCTTCACAAATCATGGATGCTCTTCTATCTATCCTTTCTCTGGATGGCTCCAGTACTAGATATACCTATTCATGTTTACTTTGTATTAGCTTCTCTTTAGTTCAGTCAAGGTAATTCAGTTCCCCAGCTCAGTAAGATCATTCTTATGTTTCTTGTGTTGATTCTTGGTAAAGGCCTGATGGCATAGAAAGGCTGAAGATGTAATCTATTTTTTCCATCAATTTAATTTTTGGGTGTGTGTGTTTTTGTGTTGTTTTTTGTTTTGTTTTTGTGTTTTTATTATTTTTTGTGTTTTATGTTTTTGTATGGTTTTGTTGCTTTTGTGTTTTGTTGTTATTGTTTGTTGTTTTTTGTGTTTTTTGTCATTTTTATATTTTTTTGTTTTTTGTTTTTTTTTTGTGTGTTTGTGTCTGTTTTTTGTGTTTTAGGTATGCTTCTTGAGTGTGTTGAAGGGGCAGGTCAGGTGTGAGCCTTGGGTTATTTTGGAAAAATAGATACCTTTGCCTTCTTTGGTCTTACCTAAAAGTGGCACCCCAAAAGGGGTGTTTTTCACCAAAAAAAAACATCCATGAGGCCACAAGTTATATGGAACAATGTGGTTATCCAAACGTTGAACCATCCATAACAAAGTATGGTGTACAATTGTATCCTTTTTAGATTAAAATCTTAAACCTCCTTTTTGAAACTTCAAAATATTAATTATTAAGCACACAATATAAATGAGTATCAATAAGGATACTAATATTGATTATGGGTATGATTTTACTTTATATTAGGTTTCTTTTATATGACATTGTGTGAGGCCATAGTCCTACTTATGAGTCTGACCATACATACATATGAAAAATAAATTAGAAAGGGGTATTTGACTCTATTGAAAAAGTGGTGATGAAGTATTTAATAATAAATATCAATGATGTATATGCAATAAATTTTTTATTTTTCTAAATATAAAAGTTCAATTACATTGTCAATGAGGACTTTTAACAAATTTTGAACAATTTTAGAAATATATGGTGAACTTATAAATTACGTAATTAACACACACATATAACTTCATTGCAATTATAAAAATTAATTCACAAGGCCAATGGTAAAGCCTAGCATAGTTAAATATATTTTCTCAGTTAAAGCACATTTTGGTATTGTTGTAGGTACCAAGTTTCTTCTGAATCTATTGTTGAAGAAGTTCATATATTTCCTATGACCATATTTGAAATTTAAAAAATATTTTGAGAAAATATATTCAGTGCATTTCTTGTTATCGTGTTTATCCATCCAAAACTATTATTTCCATTGTATCAACAATATTTTTGAGAGTGATGACTACCTCCACAAATTTCACAATAATGACGATTCCAACATCTTTCTCTTTTATGTCCATGCTTGTCACAATGTCCACATTTGTTATTTGATTTCTTAGGTCTTCATTAGTTTTCTTTACAATATTTTCTAGCCAAATTTTTCCAGAACTACATCTTGTCAAACACTCTATCTCATTCTCTCTGTCACCATTATCATTACAATGACTATTTTGACATATATTTTGTACCAAACTTTTATCTTCACAAACCATATAAAAATATTTTGTATCATATACAATGTTTATTCTTGGAACAAGTTCTTTTGTATTTGTTGTGGGTCCCAAATCACACGTAGCATAATTCTCTTTTTCCTTCTGATGAAGATCATCAGTGCCACAACAAACATCTTTCATCATAGGCTTGTTCTCTAATTATTTAAAATTTTCTTCTTCTTTTTTATCTTGGAAATATTTAGAGTGATTATTCCCTTGTACTTTGTTTTCCATAGACCAACAAGTACAGTAACAAAATTTTCATAACAATCATTAGCATTATTAAGAACACTTTGCATGCATTGTTCAAGTATTAAAAATTCTTCAATTTAAGCTTCTTCAAGAATGGCTTGCAAATAGCTCATCAATTAATTTAACATATATTTTTCATCTTCAGTAGTTTCTTGAGAGAAGAATTATAAAAGGTTTTTGATAGTATTTCTTTATTTTTTTCTTGTATTTCCATTTTGCAACAATTTTCTTTTAATCAATTCTTTTGATGTAGGATTCCATATTTATTCAAAATTTAATTAAACAATTTCTTTAGTCAATTTCAATTTCAAATCTTCAATCAGAAATAACTTCCAATTCATCTTTCTTTTTATAACTCCCAAAATTTATTAATTTCAAATTCTTCTCTTCAAATTTTCAAATTGAAATATCAAATCAAATTCTTCAAATTTCATGAACCTTCACATCAATCTTCATCAATTCTCAACTCAAATATCAAATTTCATAAAATTCCTTTTATCTCCTAAATATTAATTCATTTCTTCTTTAATATTCAAATTCTTGAAGTAAATGACCCAAAAAAAAAAGAGCACAAAAGTGCAACAAAAAATATGGCAACAAAAATACACCAAAAATCACAATAGTGCACGGTAATACAAATTTGAGGGGCCATAATGCTCAAAATTTTATGGAATTTTGGTAGTGAATTCTACATAAAAAGACCTTTCCAACAGGGTATCGCACCCAAAAAATGGAGCTATAAAACAAAATTTATAAGCTCTAAAATTTGATTGCAGAAAATAGGGACAACAAGCATATTTTTCACAAAATGAATGGAATAAAATGTTGTTTTTAATTCCAAATGAAATCAGAAGTATTACAAAGATTATTCCACAATATTCTACAACTATAATATTCTATTTTATATTTACAAGAGAGAAAATGATGTTACAACACTTCAAGGCCTGTAGAAACTTTTGGGCTTCTTCAAATTCGTGGGAGAACTTTTGGTTTTCTCTTTCTTAGTCAATATCAATCTCCAACATACTCTCCCTTTATGCTGAGTGGTGAGAGAAGTTTATCTCTCAATCTAAAAAATTATTCTTTATTAATACCTTTGGTAAACAGGTCTACAAGTTGTTTAGTGCTACATTATTCCAAATCTACAACCTTCTTTTACACCATGTCTCTTATGAAATGAAACTTTAAATAAATATGTTTAGTTTTAATATGATGGACTATATTTTTTGCAATCTTGATTGCATTTATGTTTTCACAAAAATTTGTTGTTGGATTATTTTGAACTTCACCAATCTCTTCAAGTACCTTTCTCAACCAAAGTGTGTGTGTACTTGTTGTAGTAGCTACAACATATTCCAACTATGTAGAAGATAAAACAACAATACTTTGCTTCTTTGAATCCATGTTATCACTCCTAAACTAAGTGAAAAAAAAAAATTAGAAGTTAATTTTATATCATCCAAGTAACTTTTCCAATTTGAGTCACTGTATCCAACAAACTCCATTTTGTTGCTAGAATCATAATGTATGTCAAAATTCAAGGTTCTTTTGACATACCTCAAGATAATTCTGGCTAATATTATGTGGTTATGTGAAGGTTCATTCATGTACCTTGATACAAGTGAAACTGCAAATGTAATAGCAGGTCTTGTTGTAGTAAGGAACATTAAACTCCCAACAATGCTTCTAAACATTTTTTTATTAGATTTATCTTCTACATCATCTCTACACAACACTTCTCCATGTGCCATAGGTATCCAAACTGGTTTGCAATTTTCCATGCCATATTTATTCAACATATCTTTTGCATATTTTTATTGACAAATAAATATTTTGCCATCACCTTGATGTACTTCCACACCAAGAAAGTATTGCATCAATCCTAAATATTTCATATCAAATTTCTTCATCATAGCATGCTTAAAATCATTCATCATCTTTAAACTACTTTCCATGTAGATCAAATCATCAACATATAGATATACAAGAAGAATATCATCACCTTAATTCATGAAATAGAGTGTGGGGTCATTCTTATTTTTCTTGAAACCACAATCTTGGAAGTACCCATCAATTCTTGAGTATCATGTGTTGGAATATATTATATTATTTGGTTCTTACTAATGTACCATCATGGGTACATATTTATATTAGGTTTTATTAGGATTTAAGTATTTGCTTGAATCAATGTAATAAATGCACAAGTGTTAGAATGTGCAATGATGTAAATGTGCATGTAGTCCACATGTACATGAGTCCTTAGAATAGAATAGTGAGGTGTCATAGGAATATAGAAGGCAAAGAGTTGTGTCTCATTATAAATAGGCCTTCTTAGAGTAGAAGAATAAGAGAATTTTGGAGTGCATAGGTAGAATAGTAGTAGATACAATGTAGATAATTTTTATAAAATGGAGAGGTAGTGACCTCCATTGAATAGCATTGTATATTTTCGTGAGCTTTCATTAATGGTTATTTCTTGAGTAATTTTAGAAGTTTCTTATCATATTTTCATGCATATTAGTTAGCCATTATTATAGTTATAACATTACATGTTTATTTACATACTTGTGATTGCATTTCCTTTAAGTTTATAGCTTCAAAATCTAACACCATGCTATAGGTGCTTGCTTCAATCGATATAGTGTTTTATTCAATTTGTAAACACGGTTTTCATTTTCTTCCACTTCAAAGCCTAGAGTTTGTTGAACATAAACCTCCTCATCTAGATAACCATTCAACAATATTTTTTTCACCTCCATGTGATAGAATTTCTACTGTATATTGGTTGTCAATAAGAGAGCCATTTGGATTATCTCTTATCTTACATCAGGGGAAAATATTTCTTCATAATCCACACCATATCTTTGAATGAATATTTTTTCAACCAACCTTGGTTTGTATCTTTCTATGCTTCCATCATTGTTAAAATTTGTTTTGCGGACCCACTCGGATCCAACAATAGTCTTGACCTTGGAAATTCCACAAGTTCCCAAGTGTCATTTTTTCAATGGACTCAATTTATTCTTTCATTATTTGCACCCAAACATCATTAGTACAAGCATATTCATAACATGAAGGTTCCAAATCAACTTCAAAAAATAGAGCATAATTCACCAACTCACCTTTTGGTTCTTCTTCATCATCACCATACATTTGGAGCTTTTCCAATCCTGAAACAACTTGGTCCAACTCTTGCAATTGACATCTTATTAACCTCCTTTGAAAGTTCTTGTCCATCATTTTACTGGTTTAATGTTCTTTGAGTATTATCTTTCTTTTATTTGTATTCTTGGTGGGACTTGTCGATGAGCTACTTGTGCTTGAAATTAGTGTAGTCTCTTTTGAACTTGTTGATGGGTTGCTTAGTGGTCTTGGAGGAGTAGAGGGAACATTTGAAGGTTGTCCCCCAACTATATTATCTTCTTCAACATCATATATTTTTTCTATATATTTTTGATGACTATACACTCCCCCTTCATCAAAAATTACAACTCTAGAGACTACAAACTTATGAATTTTTAAATTATATAGTCTATGTCTTACTTTTTTTAGAATATCCCACAATAATGCATGGCTCACTCTTGGGATCCAACATATTTCTCACTTCATCATTCACATGTGCATATGCAAGACAACAAAAAATCTCAAATGACTTACCATGGGTTTTATGCCATACCATGCTTCATGTGGAGTCTTCTTATGTAGTGCTCTTGTGTAAAATCTATTGAGAATGTACATTGTTGTATCAACTGCATAAGGCCAATAAAATTTGATCAAACCTTTTGTCTTCAACATGCTTCTTGTCATTTCTACAATGGTTCTATTTTTTTCTCTCAACTACCCCATTTTTTTGTGGTGTATAGATGGTAGTGAGCTACCTCTTGATGTCATATTGTTTGCGAAAATTATTGAACTCATTTGAACAAAATTCTCCTCCATGTTCAGTTCTCAAACACTTATTTTTTATATCCACTTTCATTCTCAACCAATGCTTTGAAAATATTGAACATACCAAAAGCTTCATCCTTATGTTTCAAAAAATACACCCAACACTTCTTGAAAAAATATCAATGAATGTGAGAAAATATGAAGACTTACCCAAACTTTACATTTGCATTGATCCACAAATATCAGAATGTACAAGTTGGAGTAGGTATGAGGCTCACCATGCTTTTCATTTTGTAAACGCCTTCCTTGCATGCTCTTGAATCATGCATGCTTCACACACACCCTTGTGCTCTTCAAACTTATATAGTCCATTTTCCATGTATTTTGAAGATAAAAATTTTAAAATTTTAAAATTCATGTGTCCAAATATGAGATGCTTCAAAGGAAACATTTGATTCTTTGTCATAGGAACAATGGTGACCATATGGTTCCTATTATTCTTATCATAAATTATACATTCATTGTTATCAAACACAAATTTGTAGTTTTTCTACAAGTTTTCCAACACTCAACAAATTATTCTTCAAATTGAGAGCATAGTAGATATCATGAATTTTCTTTGTACCTTCTTTAGTGCCAACATCCATGGTGCCTTTTGTAGCCACATCTAAAGCATTATTGTTCCCAAGAATTATCTTGGTCTTGAAATTCTCATTCACATCAACAAACTACTCTTTCTTTCCGATCATGTGGTTAGAACAACCAAAATCTAGGTACCAAAACTTCTTGACTAGTTTTTATAGCCATGTCAGTAGTAAAAAATAAATTACCTTGTGTAGCTTCATCCTCACATACATAGTGGTCTCTTCTATATCCATTTTTGGTCTTCACTCTACAATCTCATGTAATGTGGCCCATTTTATGACAATTATAGCATTCAACTCTTTTTTATCAACCCTTCCATGTCCTCTTCTAGCAGAAACAACTCCTCTTCCTCTACCTCTTGTGTAATTTTTATTTTGTCTTCTTCCATGTGCTTGGATCAACTTCATAATTCTAAAATAAAATAGTTTAAGTTAAAAAATATGCTATTAATTTTCTTTACTGGTTTCTCTTAGTCTTTCCTCATGTGACATAAGAGAACCAACTAGACAATCAAATTCAAATGTAGACAAATATCTACTCCTAAAAAATTGTTACAACATGATTCCATTAGGGGTAAGAGATCTCAACAACTTCTTAAAAACTATCTCTTTATTCAAGGCTTCTCTAAGGATGGCCATCTTGTTCACCATATCCTTCACTCTAACACAATAATCACCCACACTTTCAACCTCTTTCATCTGCAGATTCTCAAACTCTTTCTTCATGGTATGCAACTTAACCATTCTCACTTGGTCACTTTCTTGGTAAGCCTCTTGAAGAGACTTCCAAAACTCCTTGGCTAATGTAGCAACAACAATATGTGGAAATAAACTCTTGTCAAGAGAAAATTGAATATGGTAGAGGGCTAATGAATTCTTCTTGGTTTTTCTTTTTGTTGTCCTATCATTTCCTTGTAATGTGTTCCAATCAAGTGGTTCTTCATAACCACTCTCCAATACCTTCAAAATATATTTTCCAATTAACAATTTTCTCATCTTTATGCTCCAATAATCATAATCTTACCCATTAAATTTTGGAATGGGTAATGAGTTTTTGAAGTTGGCCATTAGACTCAAGCAACAACAAATGAAGTTTTTCTTCAATGAACTTGTTTAAGAACTTGATAAAATGTTAGACTAACTACGAATCCAAGCTCACTCAAACCCAAAAACCAACCAAGATCTGATACAAAATGAAGCAAATGACCAAAAAACGAAGAGCACCAAAGTGCAACAACAAAAAAATTACAACAAAAACGCATAAAAATCGTAGCAGTGCATGACAATCTAAATTTGAGGGACCAAAAATGCTTAAAATTTGATTAAATTTTGAGAGTGAATTCTACACAAAATACCTTTCCAACGGTGTATCACACGCAAAAAATGAAGCTATAAAATAAAATTTATGAGCTCTGAAAGTTGACTACAAGTTTCAAAAAATAAATACAATAAGCATTTTTCACAAAATGAATAGAATAAAATATTTTTTTCATTCCAAATAAACTTAGAAGTATTACAAAGTATTTTCCACAATCTTATATAGCTATAATATTCTATTTTATATTTACAAGAGATAAAGTAATGTTACAACACTTCATTTCAAATTTTAGGAAGTCCAACAATCATTGTGGGTCTTCAAGGCCTGTAGAAACTTTTGGGCATCTTCAAATTTGTGGGAGAACTTTTAATTTTTTCTTTCTTACTCAACATCAATATCTAACAATTTAATCTTTCACTTTCAAATTCACATTCAATTCTCATTCAAAAACGAAATCAAACTTTCAAATGTTAAACTCCCTTCTTATATCTCCCAAAGCAAATTTTAATTCCCTTACTTTATTAATATTTTCTCCATAATTCATTTATTTATTCATGCATCAAATTTATTTACCCCTTATCTCTCCCAAAGTATAAATCAAATGAATATTTAAATGGTTTCCCCTTATAACTCCTAAAATGTGCACCAAAATATTCAAATTTTCCAAATAGAGCCTTACCTTGTTGTAACTAATTTTTAGGGAAAAGTAATTCATTGTCTTGGTGAATAATGCATTGTCTCTCTTCAAGCATGTAAGAAATTAAGGTATTTCAAATTTCCTCTTATCTTCATTGGGAGTGAAGCACATGTAATCACTCGTATTCGTAGGTGTCTCTCAAGCAATAACCAAATTTTATTCAAAATGCTCCACAAAAAGTCTCCAAGACTTTTATTGTTCTCTATTCTCCAAGGCAGCTTCAACATAAACATCCATGCTTGGCTTCTGCTCACATTCTCAGCTTAATACTCCACTTAGGAAGTGTTTGACTACATTCATGCTTGAATTATAACATGTCTATTTACCAATCGTTCTCCCTAAATGATGTCTCTTCCCCAATGATTATTTAATGGTTCCTTGATGCTCTAACATTCTTTAGACAACTTTAAATTATTTTTTATAACAACAACCTAATATCCCAATCATCCACAAGTTGTCTTGCTCATAGTTTGAATAAGCTCACATTATTCCTCAAAGGTCGACTACTCTTCTTTTGGTTCTTCAAAGCAACTTTCTCTTCTGTCATTCCTTCAAATTATACTTGAACACAAATATTTCTTTCACACTCAAATATGTCATCTGCCTTAGTACTATACTCATTATTCTCTAACAAGCACTCACAGGGGTTTTGTCCTTCTTCCTGACATACCAAAAATCTTCTCAAATCTTCAATGCAATCTTCATGCACATATTCTCCTTGTAATATTCTTTTCTTCTCTTCCTCGTGTCCTCAATGTCTATTTCTCTAGTGATGTCTTTGTCTCTAGCAACAATCACACGTCTCTATAGAAGCAATATCAGTAACTCTTATATGATATCTCACATTCTCTCATGTTATCTTTTGTTTCTTCAATCTACCTTCAATTCAAACTTCTCCAATTTCTAGTACAATTTGAGCAAACCTTAGCCCTTTAATTTTCTTTCTTCTCTACTTCACAATTTTTTCTCTTCTGAAATTCTCAACAAACTATTGATTTGGTTATCTTCTAATGCAGGAGCATCCAGTGGCATCTGATGCAGAAGCATCCAATGGTAGCAGAGCCAACTAAAAAAAAAATGGCTAAGGAAGGAAGCAGTCGTGATTTCGCGACATGTCACGAAATCACGACCAAAAGAGGAGAGAGATGAGAAGGAGGAAAACTGTCGCGATATCGCGACAGAAAAAGTGTCGCGATATCGTGACACAAAGTAGAGAGAGAAGCAATGGACGAAAGATGTCGCGATATAGCAACGGGCGGAAGATGTCGTGATATCGCGACATGTCGCGTTATCGCGACCCGCAGATGAAAGAGTCGGCAAGAATGAAAACTGTCACGATATCGTGACAGAAAAAGTGTCACGATATCGCGACACCGAAAGGAGAGAGAAGGCACAGATGAGAAGATGTCACGATTTCGTGACATGTCGCAGTTTCGCGACCCGTAGAGGAGAGAGAAGGCATAGATGAGAAGATGTCACGATTTCGTGACATGTCGCAGTTTTGCGACCCATAGAGGAAAGAGAAGACGTAGAGGAGAAGATGTCGCAATTTCACGACATGTCACAGTTTCGCAACCAGAAGGCAAAGAAGAAGCCAAGGAAGGAAGATGTCGCGATTTCGTGACATGTATTTTCACGACCAGAAGACGAAGAAGCAGCCGAAGGAGAAAAATGTCACGATTTCGTGACATGTCGCATTTTCACAACCAAAAGGCGAAGAAGGAGCCCGAGGGGGGAAGATGTCACGATTTTGCGACATGTCGCATTTTCGTGACCAGGAGGCGAAGAAGGAGCCTGAAGAGAAGAATGTCACGATTTCATGACATGTCGCATTTTCGTGACCCAACGAAGTGATAGGAATCCGAGAGGAAAAGATGTCACGATATCGCGACATGTCACGATTTCGTGACCCGACGAAGAGAAAGGAGGCGAGGGAGAAAAATGTCATGATTTTGCGACATGTCGCATTTTCACGACTCGAAGAGAAGAGAAAGTAGATGAAGGGAAAAGTGTCACGATATCGCGACATGTCGTGATTTCGCCACCCAAAGAGAAAGGAGAGAGCGAGGAAGCCGAAATGTTGTGATATCACGACATGTCATGATATCGTGACGAACAGAGAAAAGGACGAGCAAGAGGGAGAAGATGTTGCGATATCGTGACATGCTACATTTTTGGGAGGCCGTTACAGAACGAGGTCAGTGAGCAACACATGGCAGCACAGAACAACACGTGGCACCAAGGTGCAGTGGAAACAGGTGCAGACCAGTAGTGAACGGGAGTGGACGGCAGTTACAGGGTGCCATTGCAAAATGTATTTATGGAACCGATGAAGACGAATAGTCGTGGCAGAAATGAAGCGAAGGGCCATCAGTTGGAAGACCGAGAGTCACACCAGAGATTATAAAAGGGCAGGCAGAAGGCGTGCAAAAGAGTTGGAAAACAGTTACAGGCAAGGGTCATAGATTCGAAGGCCAAAGGGTCATTTTGGCCCTGTTGCACTATTTTTCTTCCAGAAGAGCTTAGGGTTCCTGGGTAGTGTAGACAGATGCGTCGAACGTGAGGCAGTCTGCACCAGGATCCATGGAGACGAAAGATCATGAGATAGAGTTGTAGCGAGAGGTCCAAGGCCGAACTGGACCTATTTTAGACTATGTTTCCTTCCAGAGAAAGCTCAGAATCCTGGGTAGTGTGAACAGATCATCGAACGAGGCAGTTTGCACCAGGATCGTGCATGTCGAAGGATGACAAAGAAAGCGGTGCGTGGGTTTACTTCCAGACGGGAGGTTAATGGTTACGACCATTATTCTGTAATTTGATTATAGACTGCAGAGGGTCGGGGCCTCTATAAAAACCCAGTGAATGTAATGAGAGAGCATGGAGAGCCAGAGATTGCATAGTGAATGTAAACTACGCCTGCGGGCTAGTCTGTGTAAAATAAATAAGAATGAAAATATTGAATGAAAATCTAAGTTTTGGTGAATGCAATTTTTGGCCCCCCATCAAGTGGTATCAGAGTGAGAATATTCTGAGCATGTAAGCAGAGCACCGAATGTGAGGCAGCTTGCACCAGGATCTGTGGAAAAGTGGTGAGAAGACAGAGGGTTGATTAATGAGAGTTTGAGTCCCTGTGTAGAAGAAGGCGACAGAACAGTATAGAAGTGAAGGTCACTTCTCCATCAACCCCGGGTGTCTGATGCAGGAGCATCCAGTGGCATCTGATGCAAAAGCATCTAGTGGTAGCAGAGCCAACTTAAAAAAAAAATTGGCTAAGGAAGGAAGCTATCGCGATTTTGCGACATGTTGCAAAATCGCGACCAAAAGTGGAGAGAGATGAGAAGGAGGAAAATTGTCGCGATATCGTGACAGAAAAAGTGTCACGATATCGTGACACAAAGTAGAGAGAGAAGCAGTGGACGAAAGATGTCACGATATCACGACATGTCGTGTTATCATGACACGTAGATGAAAGAGACGACGAGAATAAAAACTATCACGATATCATGACAGAAAAAGTGTCACGATATCGTGACACCGAAAGGAGAGAGAAGGCACAGATGAGAAGATGTCGCGATTTCGTGACATGTCACAATTTCACGACCCATAGAGGAAAGAGAAGGTGCAGATGAGAAGATGTCGCAATTTCGTGACATGTCGCAGTTTCACGACCCGTAGAGGAGAGAGAAGGCACAGAGGAGAAGATGTCACGATTTCGTGACATGTCACAGTTTCGCAACCAGAAGGCGAAGAAGAAGCCAAGGAAGGAAGATGTCACGATTTCGTGACATGTCACATTTTCGCGACCAGAAGACGAAGAAGCAGCCGAAGGAGAAAGATGTCGTGATTTTGCGACATGTCGCATTTTCATGACCAGAAGGCGAAGAAGGAGCCCGAGGGGGGAAGATGTCGCGATTTCGTGACATGTCGCATTTTCGCGACCAGGAGGCAAAGAAGGAGCCCGAAGAGAAGAATGTCATGATTTCATGACATGTCGCATTTTCGTGACCCAACGAAGTGAGAGGAATCCGAGAGGAAAAGATGTCGCGATTTCATGACCCGACGAAGAGAAAGGAGGCGAGGGAGAAAAATGTCGTGATTTCATGACATGTCGCATTTTCCCGACTCGAAGAGAAGAGAAAGCAGATGAAGGGAAAAGTGTCACGATATCATGACACATTGCGATTTCGTAACCCAAAGAGAAAGGAGAGAGCGAGGAAGCCGAAACGTCGTGATATCACGACATGTCGTGATATCGCGACTGACAGAGAAAAGGACAAGCAAGAGGGAGAAGATGTCACGATATTGTGACATGCTACATTTTTTGGAGGCCGTTACAGAATGAGGTCAGTGAGCGACACATGGCAGCACAGAACAACACGTGGCACCAAGGTGCAGTGGAAACAAGCGCAAACCAGTAGTGAACGGGAGTGGACGACAGTTATAGGGTGCCATTACGAAATGCAGTTATGGAACCGATGAAGACGAACAGTTGTGGCAGAAATGAAGCGAAGGGCCATCAGTTGGAAGACCGAGAGTCACACCAGAGATTATAAAAGGGCAGGCAGAAGGCATGCAGAAGAGTTGGAAAACAGTTGCAGGTAGAGGTCGTAGATTCGAAGGCCAGAGGGTCATTTTGGCCCTGCTGCGTTGTTTTTCTTTTAGAAGAGCTTAGGGTTCCTGGGTAGTGTAGACAGATGCACCGAACATGAGGTAGTCTGCACCAGGATCCATGGAGATGAAATACTGCGAGACAAAGTTGCAACGAGAGGGCCAAGGCCGAATTGGACCTATTTTAGACTGTGTTTCCTTCCAGAGAAAGCTCAGAATCTTGGATAGTGTGAACAGATCACCGGATGAGGCAGTTTGCACTAGGATTGTGCATGTCGGAGGACGACAGAGAAAGCAGTGTGTGGGTTTACTTCTAGATGGGAGGTTAATGGTTACGACCATTATTCTATAATTTGATTACAGACTGCAGAGGGTCGGGCCTCTATAAAAACCTAGTGAATGTAATGAGAGAGCATAAAGAGCCAAAGATTGCATAGTGAATGTAAACTACGCCTGCGGGCTAGTCTATGTAAAATAAATAAGAATGAAAATATTGAATGAAAATCTGAGTTTTGGTGAATGCAATTTTTGGCCCCCCATCATCTTCTCACAGATTCTTCACTAGACTTGGATGATCTCTTCAGCCCTGAACTTTATCTTTGGTTGATCTATTCAGCCCTACTTCTTGCAATCCTCAGATGCCCTTATCAATGTGGCTTCTCTCAATCTCAAATAACCAGAGTGTGGCTCTGATATCACTATTGTGAATTCTCCCAGATTATCTCACAGGTTCAATATCATGGATCAAATATTAATCATAAAAATACATTCATATAACATCAATATCAATGAATCTCATTCAAATAATTATAATAATATTTTCACAATATAAAATCTAAAAATATTTTTCATAAATCAACAAATATACAATTGAACTCGATATAATGCATGGAGCTTTGTCTTCATTAAATAACCTTACATGACTCTTTAATACTCAACTATTGCTCTCCTCAAACATTCAAGAGATGCATCCTTTCACATTCTACACATATGACAAAATTCTAACGACTCTTAACTTTACATCTTGCCATGTGTCATGTGAATTTTCACTTGCATATTTGACACCTAACATCTATGACTCTTGACTTACTTACTTGACACTTTGCACTCTCACAACTCACACCTCACACCTTGCACACTTTGACACTTGCACACTTTATTACATAACACTTGGACACTTCTCATACATTAGAAAAAAATATAAACACACTTCCTAATCTAATATTTATAAATATTCCACATGCTACCAAATAATGTAATAGCTCCAACATCAAGAAAAATACCCTTTCCAAAAATGATTACCAAACATTTATCTTATTTCAATTCTCAACAAAGAAATGCCATATGAAGTTAAAAAAACCTCAAATCCAATTTTGATATACTGTCCATAGTCCACAACTTGATATTCTTCCTACTTTGATTCTCCACCAATACCTTGAAAACCTAAAATTGATTGACAACTTCATCCTCGGATTTAAGGGTACATATCTAAAGATATTTTTCTATCATAAACTGGACAACTCTACGTAGATACTATGCCCTATCTAAATGATTTCATAAGAGATAAATTGACCCTAATTTCTCATATGTACTTCATTAGGATGATTCTCTTTATTGTTGGTTCATAATGATAATAGGTTCATAAAATGAGTATTAAAAGTGCCCTTATCCATGGATACCTTCAAGAAAAAATTATATACATCATCTACATTTTTTATTTAGGATGAACCTTATTCCTTGTTTCGATAAATTAGGATGTCCTTGTATAAACTTAATGGCATGAGAAGATCCTTGCTTTTCTTTGTTATAACTTCTCTAATAATAATTAGGTGAAGTGTGACATAATAAAAGTTTGATATTTCTTAATTAAAACTTTGTTAGAGACTAAAATTAATAATATGATAATAAATATTATTGCTTTTTATACAATATTTTTTTTTTTGTTGAGAGTGACTTAATATTATTAAAAAAAGTAATAAGAGTACAAATTAAAAAAAAAAAATGGGTGGTATGGAAGCATACCCAAAGGCTTTGCAAGAAACTAAACCAGGGCCAAAAGAGCCTGAGAAAACGAAAAAATGATGAACATATCACTAAGAAATTTGTCGCTTACATTCCAAAACTTAAAAAATAAAAAATGCACGAGAACCAAAAATATCTAAACTTCCAAAATGGGTAAAACCATATTTCTATAGATTTTTATTGGAAATAATAATTTGATTACAATCCTTATTGTCATATTAGATTTCAATATTTCCTTCTCCAACTCTGCTCCATCTGCTCTGATGTCTTATATGGTCTTTTGTTCTCCCACTGCAGATTTTGCAATCAAGCCATCACCATGTGTTTTGCAAGAATTTTCCACAATCTGTTCCGAGAACTCTACTACATTATGTTGTGTAAAAACTAAACTACCACCTAGTGTTGTGCAACCATTTACCACTAAGTGTTGTGCAACAATTTACCACTACGTGTTGTGCTAAAATGCCACCCAGTTTTGTGCGAAAGAAATCTAATTTTATTAAACGATTAAAGCCTCCTTTTCTTAAATAGGTGTTGGAATTAAATCCACCCATTTTATTAAATGGATGTTGGTTATTTAAAACCAACTCATTTTATTTAATGGGTCTTGGTTAAGAATTACCAACCCATTTTATTAAATGGGTGATGGTTATTTAATACCAACCCATTTTATTAAATGGGTGTTGGTTATTTAAAACCAACCCATTTTATTAAATGGGCGTTAACCACTCATTGAATGATGGAAGTTACAATATTTAAAACCCACTTAGTTTCGAACACGTCATCCCATACATTCTCGAACTTTGTGCTTCAGTAATTTGACCATAACTTTGGCCTCGGTTGTCCGTTTCAAGCGATTCAAAAAATGGCAGAAAACTCTTTTCAAGACACACGTCATGGAGCTATCCATATTCACCAAAATTTCTTGAATTTATCTAAAATTTGAAAACAATGACCTTAATGTATTTGTCCTCCGTATTCTATTTCAGTAAGTGTTGATTACTCCGAAGTGAAGATTTTATCTGGAGCTCCTTCCACACTTGATGTAGATGAATTTTTTATATTAATATCCTGATAAAGACCTCCCCCATTGGAGGATTTTGATCCCTCAAAATCATATTTATTCATATGGGAATATTTTTTCTCCAATTGTTCTTAGAGATGTATTTTGCCTTGCTTAGCATTTTACCTTTGTGGTTTTCGAGTTTGCTTGAACTACAATTTTTACATCCATAGATAAAATTGGACACATCATTCTGCATATTGAACCAATAGACATATCGTTGTAGGTTAGTTATTATTTTATGCACAATAAAATGACTAGCAACTAGTGATGTGTGAACTTCCCTTATCAGTTATAAGTGTTTATCTCCCTTTGAGCACACCAAGTTTTCCCTCTTTGAACAGCAAGTCATTTTTCCAAATGAAAGACCTTATTGGATTTTTCTTGCACTCTATTTTTCAACTTGTAATTTTTTCCAAGTTCAACATATTTTTCATACTGCCCCATGTACTCTTTGAAAGAAAATAAATCTAATTCCTTATTTTATTGGGGAGTACAGTTGGCTACTTCCATCTCCTTACTAAAATTCACATTACTATCTGCATCTCTTATCATTAGTAACACGAATCTCTTGCTTACATTCACCAAATGCTTGGCCTGTTGCATTGTCACAAGCTGAAATTTCTTTTTCAATCTGCTGGGATTAATCACATATGTGATTCCATATTTCTTCAACTCCCAAATATTGCGCCTCCACTTAAACAAAGTATCTCTTTCACTTAAATATGGGCTACCAAAAATTACTTGGCAACTATCAAGAGGTACTACATCACAAGTAATTGCATCACAAAATTTATTTTTAATAGAAAACTGTAAAGTACATTGCTTGGTTACATGTAGCTCCACATCCTTCTGCACCCATCCCAATGGATATGGTTGTGTATGATCCAAAGTATTCAATCCCAACTACTTCACTAGATCCTCAAAAATTAAATTTCGTTGTGATCCGCTATCAAACAATGTTGTAACTTTCGTCCTCTGCACTTGTATGTAGACACAAAATAATTCCTCTTTCTTAGCCTCTGAAGATTGTTCCTCCTTCTTAGAGGTCCGCTCTTGCCTTAAAGAGTTAATTATGGTAGCACACATTACCTTTCCTTCATCCTCTTCCTCAAAACACCCTTATTCCCTTCTTTCCCTTGTTCCACCATATTTTTAGCAGAATTAGCAGATTTCTTCTTTCCCTTGTTCCACCATTTTGGCTTCTTTTCAGGGTGTAGCTTCCAATAGTTCTCACTTGAATGAGTATCAACATTACACTATTTGTAATGTTTTTCACCATTTTATGATTTGGTGGTTGTAGCCCCTGATTTCTTCTTGCTTCTATTGCTAGAACCCTTGGTTTTCTTTGGAGGCTTGGAGAGTAAAGATGAAGTTAATGCCTTATTATTTTTATTGGCTTTCTGACCCTCATTTTTAGTTATGTGGTTTTAATGCATACCTCATCGATGTATTTAGCATCAAATAATGTCAATTTTGTCCTGATCTGATAAGACAAACCACACTTATATTTTTTAAATATTTGAGGATCGCGAAGATTAACACCCATTAACACAACTTGTTTTCTAAATTTTGTGGTGTATTCTTGAACTATTGGCCCTGTCTCTGTCTCAAAAACAACCATCTCTCCTCCATCTTCTCTTGATAGCCAATAGGATAAAACTAAGCTCTTATAGCCTTCACAAATTTTGCCCATGTTTCCACAACTGGTTGTTGATTTCTTACCAATCCAGCTGAGTATGCCTCCTACCATGTGAGAGCATGGCCATCCAATTTCAATCTAGCAAAGTTGGTCTGTTGTACCTCTATATAAGACTTAGTACTAAAGTAAACCTCCAATTTCTTCAACCACCCATCTAATTTTTCAGGATCTAACTCCCCTTCATAGGCTGAAATATCAATTTTGACCTCCATTTTGAATGGATTTGCAATAAAGGGTTGTGATGAGATATTCTTAGGTTTTTTGGAGTGGGATTCTTCAACCTCCATTTTATCACCATTGGAAGAATTAGACTCAATCTCAGATTTTGAATATAATTTCTTCTTTTCCTCTCTTGATTTTATTTCTTCTTGTGAAAGCACCCACTCCATCAAGCTTTGGAGAGTGTTTTCCATTTCAAGAAATCTTCTTTGAAATTCCTTGGTGGACATTGTTGGAAAGTTAGGTTTTGATTGATCTACTATTTTAACAGATCTGATCCTTCTTCTCCCAATATCTGGGTTGTATGGGGCAAAGTCCATTCCTTGAGATCTTCTACCTTGCATACATAGTTCTTTAGGAAAATTTGCTCTGATACCAAACTTGATTTATAAAGTGCCATGTCGTGGATTCACCTCTACATACAAATCTATGAATTTTGCTTAATCCTGCAGCTTATGTTTGTTAACTATGTTCGCACTTAGACTATTGCTTAGATATCCGATATACTTATCAAATATCTAAATGCAGATATTATAGAAAATAAATCATGCACACACCATTATAAATTTTAATAGAACACAAGAATTATGTGGAAACTCCAAAATGGGTAAAACTACGGTCATAGAGATTTCTACAGATTTTTATTGGAAATAATACTTTGATTACAATCCTTACTATGGTATTAGATTGCAATATTTCCTTCTCCAACTCTTTCCCCCTGCTCTGATGTCTTTTCTGCTCTTTTGTTCTCCCATTGCAGATCTGGCAATCAAGCCATCACCATGTGTTCTGCAAGAATTTTCCACAATATGTTCTAAAAATCTGCCACACTGTGTTGTGTAAAAACTAAACTGCCACCTAGTGTTGTGCAACCATTTTCCACTAAGTGTTGTGCAGCAATTTACCGCTAAGTGTTGTGCAACAATTTGCCACTAAGTTTTGTGCTAAACTACCACCTAGTTTTGTGCAAAATAAATCCATTTTTATTTAATGCTTAGAGCCTCATTTTCTTAAATGGGTGTTGGAATTAAATCTACCCATTTTATTAAATGGATATTGGTTATTTAATACCAACCTGTTTTATTAAATGGGTGTTGGTTAACTAATACCAACCCATTTTTTAAATGGGTTATGGTTATTTAATACCAATCTAATTTATTAAATGGGTTTTGGTTATTTAAAACCAACCCATTTTATTAAATGGGCATTAACCACTCATTAAATGATGGAATTACAACATTTAAAATCCACTCAATTTTGAACATGTCATCCCATACGTTCTCGAACTTCATGCTTCAATAAATTGACCATAACATTGGCCTCGGTTGTCCATTTTGAGCTATTCAAAAAGTGATAAAAAACTCTTTCCAAGACACGTCATGGAGCTATCCACATTCACCCAAATTTCTTGAATTTTACCCAAAATTTGAAAACACCGACCTTACTGTATTTGTCCTTCATATTTTGTTTTAGCAAGTGTTGATTGCTCCGAAGTGAGGATTTTATTCGGAGCTCTTTCCACACTTCTTGTAGATGACTTTTTTTAATTGATCTCCTGATCAATAGTTGTAATTGATCATATGAAGTTGTTTCTTTGGAGTGACATCTTCTTTTGCAGATCTTTTTCTTGGGCTATGAGAGCACCTTGTGCTAGCCAGGGGGAATGTACTGGAGAATTGGTCGGTTGGATAAACTATGAAGCAACCATTGTTACAACCCTTGGGGTATGAATATGTTGAAACTAAGGAGCCTCGTTGTTGGCAATTTTAGTTGGGGGATCAAATTTTTCTATTTCATACCCTTTTTCTATCAGTTTTGAGACATGTATCGACTTGGACTATGTACCTTTATAAGCAATCGAACACATATTTTTATGCCCTCCCACAATCATCTAACCATCCTCCTAGGGCTAAGGAGTGGGCACACTTGATGTGGTGGGGCTCTACCTATCCTTGTTGTGCAGCATCAAAGGATAATCTTTGATCTTGTGTGTTGAGGACTGGCATCAGAAACATGTTGGGCAAATTAATATAAAGGACCCGTTGGGATAGCACAATGTCACCAACTTGTATGTTAATAGTCTCCTTGATATCTCAATAAAAATCAATCTCGACACAAAAACATTTTTGAGGGCATGCACTAAAAAATTTGTCCACCTCCACCAAAATGACACATCCCAAATTGGCTGCTATGTGGCTGAGAAAGGGCCACAAAGGTAGAGGAGTCCTAGGAATTCCACCTACACAGGGACTTTGGTAGACCTTTCCTCAGAAACAGAAAAGTAACGGGTCCAAAGAGAAAAAAAACAAAAAAAAGCAAAGAGCTTCTCATGTATGAGGAGCCATGCTTGTAAATCACCTTAGCATGGGTTGTTTCCACAAAGCGAAACAAAAAAGCCCTTAATAAGGTTTTGAACCATCGTCAGCTTGACTCCATGAGGAGTCTAAGCTACATTAACCCAAGCCTTAAGAGAAGACTCATTAGGGATGTGTCCAACAAAATACCTGACAAAGATGAATGATTCTAACTAGTGACATGTAGAATCAAATTCAAGCAATAGAATAATTACATCAAAAGAAGGAGGATTACCTTGTGGACCATTCTCAGCATAAACTTGCACAATCGTTTAAGAGAATTCATTATCACATGTATTACCTTCTACAACACCAGTGATGTGTATTGATCCACCAAAACTGAGGACCATATTGATATTGTATCTTCTATCTTCTCCACCGATAATCTTTTTTCCTTCTTTATATGATAATTTAATTATCACTAAAAGGTAAAAAATTATCTTACATTTAATGAAGGTAAAAATTTATCTTACATTTATTAATATAAAAGAGAGGGATGAGAAGCAAACATAGCATGTGACATATTTCAGAGGATTTGATACTTGCTTCTGAATATTGTATTGATATTGACTGCAGAAGACCGAAGATTGGCCAAGCAGTGGGAGCTGTGAGTAAGAGGCATGTCCAGGGGGATTAACATGGCACCGATATTGATGCATGATTGTGAGATAGATCACATGATGTGGTTGTGGCAAGTCGCATTATGTGTGAGCATGCTATGGGGGTAGACATGGTATGTGGATCTTGTCACGATGGTGATGGTTGTATCATCATGATGCATGGACAATCGTGGAGATGTTGAAATATCACGGATTTGTGGTAGGTAAGATTGTGTGTTACTTGTTGATTACTGAAAAAGTGCATGGATGACACATGTGATGGTTTAAATCATGGTTACAACAATCTGGAGGAGTTGGCATTCATTGTTTAGCTTGAAGATGTTCTTTGGTAGATGCAACAATGGTAGAGTTGTTGTGGATCAGTCTCCAAGTGGGAGATTGTTAGGTTGTGGAGTCTGATTTCAACTAAATATTGATAAAACAATTCTTTGTTCCTTAACTGGACTGTAGATGACCAATTCCGAACTAGAGGTGGAAAAATGAAAAAGAAAAGTTAATTTTAGGATTGGCTAAAATTAAGTTTTTTCTAATTGTATAAAGAAAAAGAAAAGTTAATTTTAGGATTGGCTAAAATTAAGCTTTTTCTAATTGTAAAAGGAAAAAGGAAAAGTTAATTTTAGGATTGGCTAAAATTAAGCTTTTTCTAATTGTAAAATTTCTAAGTTTGAATTAGGCCTTAAGTGGGGATTGGGTTAATTATAGGATGCTTGTTTTAGCATGCATGTAACTGGGTTTCCTTATTTATGTAATACCTTCGGTAGAGAGGATTGTATCTTTTTTATGGGAAGTGCATAGGATTGTGTATCTCCTATAGAGAGAGCAGTAAGCTTAGTGTAGAGCTTGATGCAAGGGTGTTTGCATGTTGAATTACTGTTAGAGTAATTGTGTGGAGATGCTAGTGTTTTGAAGAGGAATTTGTAGCTGGTTTTGTTGCAGGATTTTTCCCTTCAGAGATTGTATTGGTGCTAATACAAAGGACTGGTGTTTCTTGGTGGATGTAACCCACACTAGGTGAACCACGTTATATGTTGTGTTTTATCTTGTCTTGCATGTTTATGTTCTTCTGCTATGATTAATAATGTTTTTTATTACTGATTAAATTGCTTGCTTCAAGAATTCCTTTTGTTTATATAGTAAATCCAAAACTGAAAAATCTTCTTTAAGCTTTCTAAGGAAGCTAGACTACCCAAATTTCATAAATTTAATGGCCACTCATCCAAAAAGAGATAATCTTTAGAATCTTATGAAGACGAATGGGTCTGATATAGACAATACAGTTATGGAAGAATTTAAATACTTGTCCCTGCTTACTCTATAGATGTGAATTACAGATAAAACCTTTTGTAACCATCAAAATCTAAAACATGAATGACTTTATGTGAAAATAATATTCTATGAAGGTACATATTTTTGTCTTGAATTATTTAAAAAGTGATGCCACCAATTTCTCATGGGATGCACAATAAGATCTGCTCTGGTATAGTATATCAATGCTCTTTCATTCTTTTGTTTTACATAGTTCCAACATGTTTTTAGATTTAAATTTATTTTGAAAAAAGAGAGAAAATGTGTGCACATGAATGGATGAAGTTTCTGCCCACTTTAGAGTAGGGGGTGTTTTTCACAATTAAAATTAAATTTAAAAAAAAATGTTTTGTCGTTCAACTAAAGTGAAAGTTGTAAAATAATTAGCATTCCAAAGGCCATGTCGAACACCTCAAGCCTTCACCAGTAATATTGGCCTTTTATCTCCAAGGAATATAACCTTAACCTTAATTATGTTATACATAGTTGCGAAAATCTGTAAAAAAAATATTTATTTTGCTAATTTTTTCCTGATTCACAAGTTAGCCGATTTTTTTATGATATGTATGAAAAAGCTTTTTTTCAATGAAAATTTGTATTTTTTTTTGTTTTTTAAATAAAAAATATCATTTTTTTGCGAATTTTTCCCTCGATTTTTTGTTGATTCTGATTCTTTATTAAATTTTAAACCAGTCGATTTACTACCCAATTCAGATTTTCTCAACTATAATGTTATATATTATACTTCTCTTTACTTTTATAAAAAAAAAACATTTTTTTTTTTAATCATTTGTTGGAATAGCCCTTTATGTGATAAACCTATAGATCTAGCATAGGTTTAGTTGTAAATGATATCTTTTTTGGATTTAATTTTATTTGCTACATCTTGACCAAGGCTCATAGATATAATTGCACATTCAAATTGAAGGAAATAGACTTTCTTCCCAAGTTCTAGATCAGGTTATAGGGTGCTCTATTAGTGGGTAAGGTGTTTACACAGTCAAAAAAAGAATGCTATTACAACAACAGAGTCTATAGAACTCAACTATAGCCTTAGGTATCAAGTTTGAGTTCATATTCGAATTCGACACTCTTGAAGTTCGATAAAAATTCATCATGTTTAAAAATTTGGAATAAAATTCGATATATTATAAATGTGTATATATGAACTTGAACTTGAGTGTATGCACATAACATTTTTTTTATTGATATAAAACCAACATTTTTCAATCACATTGCCCCACACATTAATTAGAAATAAAAATAACAACAATAAACTCAATTAGAAATAAAAATAACAATAATAAACTCTGAAAATTAAGTACTTTTCTAGTCAAATTATCAGGTTTACTAAATCATTCAAAATAATAAAATTGAATATGTCTGCAATTTTGGTGCCGAAGCATTGAATGAACTGACTTCATTCCTTGCATAACTTTAGCACCGTGTAAATTGCATAACTTACACACTTTTTAATGATTTTATATTTCATAAATTTTTTATATATATTTTGTATTCTCATATTCCTGAAAACTTTCCCAAAAAAACTCGTCTTAAATTTCATAATTTTTTTATATATATAATTGGTATTTCCCACGAACCTTCCCAACACTCCATCGGATTATTTAAAACAAAAAAGCCACAAACTGCATGTGATAAGCTTTTCAAGCTACCAATTTACACACCTGTGTTTCTGAAAACCAAAAAAAAATTACCGGCATTTTTCCCTTATCGGTCTGTTTCCACTCAATATTTTTCCATGATGATTTATTAATGAAATGCCTTATCGGTCTGTTTCCACTCAATATTTTTCCATGACAATTTATGATTTTCATTCAATATTTTTCCATACCGATGCCGAAATAGGGTTTTCACTCAATATTTTTCTAAAATGCCCAATTTAGGGCTACCAATTTGTACACCTATATTTCTGAAAACCAAAAAAAAAAATTCGGTATTTTTCCCTTCTCCGTCAGTTTTCACTCAATATTTTTTCCATGCTGATTTATGGTTTTAATTCAATAGATGTCGAATTAGGGTTTTCACTCAATACCGAATTTAGGGTTTGTTCGCCAAATTTATTCATGAGGATTTTAAATTCAACGAATTTCGAACTTTATCTTAAAAATTCGACGAATTTGATAACTAAGACCATAGCTAAGGTATGGAATTACAAGGTTCCCCCAAACTTCAAGTCTTTCTTTGGTTGGTGCTCCAAAACAAGATTCTTACTAGAGACAACCTCATTAAGAGGAATATCATGGGGTCTCATATTTACCATAGGTGTCTTAAGAACAATGAAACAATATCACATCTATTCTTTTAGTGTACAAAAGCAATTAAAATCTAGATTGAAATAACCCAACAGCTAGGATCAACACTATCAGAACCTTCAACTTAGAAAATTACCTAACCAATTGGGGCCAAATGTACAAATGAGGATTGAAGCACAAGCACCTTATCAGGTAAATATGGTATTTAGTGCCAAATTCATCATTTGGCAGATATGGAAGGACATAAACAAGATAATTTTCGATGACAAAAGAACCAATTTTTGAGTGTTAATCAATAGAGTGTTAAGGGAGATAGTCTTGAACACAAGAGCTATATATCATAAACAATAAGACATTAGGATATTAAGAAAAAATGAGATACAACTGTTACACCAAATGGATCTTCGAAATCTTCTAAATTTTAGACCGCAAGTTAGAACAATCAAACCTCTAGGGATAAAGTTTCGTGCACTTTTATTTGATGGAGCCTCTAAATCAAGCCCATGCCATGCAACAACTGGTGGTGTGATACTAGTGGCACCTTACAATGAAATGCTTTAGTTCAAAATTAATTCGAGGAGAACAACCAATAATGGTGCAGAATAAATAGGCTATGAAATGAGATAAAAATTGACTTAGGAACAAGGCATTAAGCAACTCCATGTGTATGGTGATTCGAGATTTGTGATCTTTACCCTAAGGGAAAATATTTCTCATCAATCCAACTACAAATAGTTTAGCGAAAACTAAGAGAATTGGCGTAAAAGTTTGAATATATATAATACTTCCAAATTTGAAGGAGGTATAATATGGTGCTTGATCACCTTGCAAATGAGACCATAAACATAGCCTATTTGCGTCTCAGAGTAATAAAAAAAAATAAAAGCAAACAACATGAGTGACACAAATAATAGGAAGTATATGATAATTTTGGAGTCTTTGGAGATTTTAGAGCTTTTGAAGATTTCAGTATCATTAAAGATTTTGATGCCTTTAGACAACCCTAAAACATTGTGTGATTATGAAACTTTTGGTGTTTTTTCTTGATGATTATAGTACCCTTTGTATCTTTGGCACCCTTGATATCCTATTGCACTTTTTAAAGTTTTTGAATTTGCTTTGTTGTCTATTCTTCTTTTTAGACAAAAAATTTGTAACCTCCAAACTACTTGTTAGATAATACTTCCTCTCCTCTATTAGATAATTATTCTTTGCAAATTTAAATATTAATATATAACTTTTTTTTTTTTTTTTTAAACATTAACTTTTATATAATAAATGCAAGTTGTCGAACAAGTTGCCTGGATATTATCATCCATGTGGTTGTGAGGTCGATTCCTCCTGTGTTTGCTCGGGAAAAACGCTGCTATTTGTAAACGATGTTTAATAAAAATAAAAATAAAAATAAATGCAAGTTCTTCCTAACAAATTATAAAAAAAATATAATTTATATTTGTTTGCTTTTCCGATACTCTTTCCCCCTTCCCAAGACCCGAAGCACTGGTTTTTAACGTGAATAAATATAAAATAGTTGAGATGCTTATAGACTTCTATCACCTTCCAAATTCTTTGAAAGATAATAAATTTAAAAACACATTTTTCACTAAACGTTTTTGGCTTCTTGTTTAGGTGGAATAAATCCTTTTGGCTTGTAGTTCTGTTAGAAGTCCTTGACTCCAACCCTTCTCTTAGATTTAATATTTAAATGTAATCTTCGATTCCTTTTACTTGAATCAAATGTACTTTTAAGTTGTATTTTCATTTTTTAAATATGACTTTAAAAAAAAAATATATATATATATATATATATATATATTTATTTATTTATTTATTTTAAGTATAATAAGTTAATAATTGATTACATCAAGTTATAGAGTCTTGTTGTTAGTACACGTGGTATTTGAATTTTGATATGAACTACATTATATATTACTTTAGTACACATAATTTATATATATATATATATATATATATATATATATATATATATATATATATATATTACTTTAGTACACGTAATTTATATATATGTATTTATTACTTTAGTACACGTAATTTATATATATGTATTTATTACTTTAGTACATGTAATTTATATATATATATATATATATATATATATATATATATATATATATTTTAAGTAAAATAAGTCAATAATTGATTACATCAAGTTATAGAGTCTTGTTGTTAGTACACGTGGTATTTGAATTTTGATATGGACTACATTATATATTACTTTAGTACACGTAGTATTTGAATTTTGATATGGACTACATTATATATTATTTATATATTTTCACCATTGAATGCAATATAGTTGGTTAATGGTTTTACTTTCAATAATTATGAAGTTTAGATAAATTAGTGAGTACGAAGGTTTTAATGAAAGTTGCAAGGTTTTAATGAAAGTTGCGAGGTTTCGATGAAATGGTAAGCAATATATTAGAAAAAAAAAGTTAAAGCATGGGTCTGAGCCTCACCATGGTAGAGAGGGTCTGGGTGGGCCTGAGCCTTGCGTGGGCGTGAGCCTCACCATGTCAGAGAGGGTTTGTGAGGGCTTGAGCCTTGTTAGAATATTAATGTGCACTATGCTTTCTATCTTGACACTTGTCATTTTTTATCCTTCATTTTTTTCCTCCTCATTTTTTTTCTTCAAACGAGGGAGTATGATCTCCATCTTTTGATGGATGGATAGAAACCAGAAGTTGAAGAAAATTAATGGCTGCCAAAATTTCTTGAGTGATTGGGAGGTTAAATGTGTTTTGTACTTGTCCATTGATTTTTGCTGGAGAGTTGCTTTTTTTTTTTTGTGCTTTGAAATTGAATTTTTTCCACTTGCTGCTTGATGCAACCCAAGCGCCATGGAAGTGTTGTTGCTATGAGACGTTACATTTTTTTAAAGATGCACATGATGGGGAATTTGATGAAGTTAAAATCTATGGAGTGACGTAGCATCAATACCACCAATACACACAAATTTTGTAGGAGGCAGTCAAATCTACGCTCTGACGAGTGTCTTGAAGGTAATCCTAATGGCTAATTGCCCACCTCCTCCCCCTGAAGTTTGGATTTTCTCATCGTCCGCTCACAAAGACAGTGCTCAGTACAGGTGTGGGCACCTAATGGGGAATTTAATGAAGTTTTTCGACCAGCAGTATTTTGGCAAAACAACCAGCAAGAGATGAAACAATGGTGATGGTAGAAATAAGTTGAAGTCTTTGGAGGTGTTCTACTTCAGAGTGCTGGGGGAGAAATTCTACATGATCCTACGGAGGAGCCGCACGATGTTTCAAATGAGAATGAGATTGTTCTTAATGGAAATGCCAATGGTTTAGATCATTAGGCTGTAGTCAAGCGTCATGGAGACATGCGTGTGCAAGATGTCTTCCACGAAGTTGGCTATGATGTTGTTCGAAGGCCACACATGGAGTGTTACGAAGCAATACTAGGCTCTTCATCAGGGCGTCAGTGCGGCAGTCATGAACAGACAATGAAGGAGCATAGATTCCTGCAAGTGCTGCACTCTAAATTGTAGGAATGGTGTCTAGAACGTTATGTGAGTGCGTTTGATGATATGAAAACGCATTTGAAGATATTTTTTGAAAGGGCACTGCGATACATTATTTCAAGAATTTCTGGATCTATCGTCTTGAACTGCCGTAATTTTTCTCAGCGTGAAGGACGAAAGGCGTCATTCTCGATGCAGTCAAGGGGGGGGAAATATTTTTTTAATCTATTTTATGACTGATAATTTTATGGCGCGCTCATTGATGATGTGTGTTCAGATTTTTTTTCTTGACGATGAATTTGGGCTTGAGATGTGATTGTAATGACAAATATGTTGGGTATTTTTTAGCTGTCGACTATGCCAAATGGAAGCTTCATGCTACTGTTTCACACAATGCTCCACTCCACCTGCGTTGATCTCTGCCAGATCGACTCCTATAGCTCGGCGTACACCTGTGACTGCAGGGCATGTGTTAGATGCCTGATGGTAAGAATATGAGACAATATTTTTGATGGTGAACTCGGTATATTTCTCATGATGCTCTCATCGTTGCCCAGTAACGTATTTTGGGGACTGTTTCATTTTGGACCCATGAATACTGACGAGAGCATTTTTACGGAGGTTTCAACCGTTTTCGCCCGTTGAGACATATCGGGAGAGAAGCTTATCTACTGGGAGATCATGGCCAGAACTCGTACTCAAGTGAATAAGACATTGTACAATTTTGTACGGGGACATTTTCTAACAGATCAAAGTGCTCGAAGAAGACCCATTTTGACGGTGACCACAAAGGTGATCTGGCTATGTCTTTTCATCTTGTTGTTTGTGTAAATGTTTCGCATCAAAACCAAATCGAGTGATCATGTCTCGGATTGCATGGTGGAAATAAATTAAACGAAGAGCGCTATTGTAGGGCTCCAAAATCCATTTTTCGATTGATTGTAGAGTTGTTGTGATCGTCAATGGTGCTTGTAATCACTCAGATAGGATACCCAGGCAGCGCTCACTAGAGACCCGTTTGTTGAAGAAGTTGGAGATGATTATTCATTGATCTTGGTGTTGGAAGGCTGTTGTGATGCTGTCATTTTCTGAAGTTAAAGCCAATTGTGATATTTTCGTCATTCTAATCGCTGTTCATAATGTTAGATTGTTGATGGTGGTCACGGTGGTCTTTGGAGTTGTTGTGGGAATCCTAGTGTGGAATGTCTGCTTGGGAAGAGTCGTGGACGAATAGCATAGCCAACGGTGGAGATGTGTATGGGATCAAATTTCACATCCACGGTGTCATATAAAGTGTTTTTTTAAACATTATCTGTAAATTTTGCTACTATTTCGTGGACCCTCTAAGTTTGTTTTTCGTGAAAGTTTTTTTTAAATGATGACAGTATGGCCCCATGCCACTTGATGAAACGTCTGTTACTGACGTGTGATAGTATGGCCCCATGTCGCTTGAGGAAGCGCCTGTTGCTAAAGTGTGACAGTAAGGCCAATCAAAAAATATCACCCAATATGGTTGATTTCGTCCTCATGTGAATTTTAAAAGTATTTTTCCATAATGTTCGTAGGATGGCCACGTGGCTTTCTATTTTTCTATTGTAAAAGCACAGGGTACTCATTTTACTAATGTATTTCCACATGGAGAGTGGAAGTGAAAGTGGAGGACCACATGGTATTTTTTTTTATTTTTTAAATTTTAGTGGCACAAATGGTCCATGTAAATCCCCTGCAAGGGAAATTTAAGACTAATTTTTATTTCACCAAAGGGTGATACCCTCTGAATGCGATGCCAGGAGAATATTCTTAAGGATTTATTTGTTGCCTATAGGGGCATGTTTTTATACCACAATTAAAGGTTTCATTGAGAATGGAACATAGGGCTATTTATAGTCGTCGAAAATGTTTTTTCAAGACGGACACATTGGTGGTGTCCAATTGTAATTTTGAGGTTGTTCCATATACATTTTTTAGCCTCAAATATTGTTGTATCATGGAGTGCACTCTCGGTTGAACCCGACACTCCTAAGGCATTTTGTTTGTGATACTTGTACCTAGTCACCTTCTTTACAAACCTGGCAAATGCAGTGGCTGGTTACCAATGTATTCCGGTAGGATGAGATGGTCACAATAAGGATACCTACTCTAGGGAATACAAAATAGACACCCTAGACTCTATCCAAGGACTTTTTCGGATCAACTTCTAAAGACTACAGATGAAGACACTTCAGAAGATTCTTCTATTCTTCTTTCTTCTTCTCCTCCACAATTGGATTATATGGCTCATTTTATTGTATTTTTTTAGTGCATTTTCGATAGAGACCGACACTCTTATATGGCTCGTATTTCTTTTGTATTAAGGTGCATTTTTGGCAGAGACTAACACCTTCTAGATTGAGTTCACCATGAGGGGGGATGATATTCATGGTGAATCTAGTCAGTGACCTACGAGAGGCAACATACCTAGAGGATGACCTACAGAGGCAATAGACCCGTGGAAGTGGCTGACCTTGAGGCACCTAGGATGACCCTGAGGTACTTAGATGGCTGATCCAGAGGCAATAGATCCAAGGAAGTGGCTGACCTTGAGGCAATAGACCGAGATGTATACACCGTTTATCTAGCATTATTCACAGTTGGAGAGCCAAGCGCAAAGAGCACGAGCCTAGACAAAATCATGTAATAAATGAGGATGATAGGGTTCTTTAGAGAAGTCAATATTAAGGGAGAATGTTACCTAATGTTAACTTTTTTTCTTTATAGTTAGGATAGTGCACATTAAGGGGTAATGTTAGAATATTAATGTGCACTATGCCTTCTATCTTGACACTTGTCAATTTTTCTTGACACTTGTCATGCATTCATGTAGACCTTCTACCTATATATTGTAACTTATTTATGTATCAATATATCTCATATATTTTCCATTCCCAACAATACACACATGCACCCTCTCACACACGATGTTGGGAATGGAAAATATATGAGATATATTTTCCATTCTCAATAAGCCTCACCTTGGCAGAGAGGGTTTGTGTGGGCCTAAGCCTCACCATGGTAGAGAGGATATATGAGGGTCTAAACCTCACCATGATAGAGAAGGTCTACGTGGGCTTGCATGGTGCGATAGAGGGACTCCCACTCCTGTGCTCTCAAACCCTTTCCCTTTGAGCGAGAGGTCTTCCTATCCTTCCTACTAAATTTTGTCCTCTACGATCTTGTTGTTGGTTGCTTGTGCTGGTCAGTCGGGTGTTTCTCTATGAAATTCTTTGATATTATCCCTTCTGAATCAAAAACTAGGGAATACCTTGTGCCTTCAACATTTGTGGAGTTATACTTGTGCTACTAGGTCACTCTAACTGGTGGGTGTTTAGGTTTTTTTCCTGACGGTTGTTGGGGACTGTTGTTGGATGTGGGTGTCATTTGAGGGTTCTTTCTTTGTGATTATTTTGGGTCTTTCCCCTTCACTGATCCATATTCCAAGGAGATATTTTGGGCTCAATGATCGTTGATGATGGAATTTGCTGATGGCTCCTTCGTTTGGTGGGTTCCCCTAGCTCTGGTGAGTTACAAAGGGTGGACCAATTAATAGATCTAGCTTATTTGGCTGTGTTGGATCCTAGGGTTCCAAAGTTTCAATTTTTTGATGGGATTTTTCTTTTATTTTCATTTAGATGTTATTTTGGGTCAATTTATCCTGATTATTCTCCTCAAATGACCTCGAGGTTGGTTGGACTCTAGTGGGATCTATGGTTTTATGGTGTAAGCCTTCGTCGGATGCTTACTCCCAATCTGGAGGGGTTTTCTATCACCATGTCCTCATTTGAAAATCTTCTTTTACCAAATATTTTGTTTTTGTTGTTCATCCCTTGACAAGGTTCCAACTGTTGGTTGGACCGCGTGTCAAAGGAAGGTTGGGTTCCTTGGCTAGATTCTCTCGTAGGGCAATATTATTTTATTTTATGAGTGATCCTTAGACTTCACAGTTTTAAATTTTGAGCATTTAGGTTTCTTTCATATGGTTTATTGGGTAAACCCTGAGGACTTTGAAGTAAGTGAGAATTTATTTAAATCCTTTTGCTATTCTTTCTGCTAGGTGATTCAAGGGTGTTCAAATTTAAAGCAAAAAATTATGTTTATTTTCTCTTGCAAGTTTATGTTAGCGCCATACCCCTATTTTTTGGCTATTTCACCTCGTTCCATGGTTGCAGTCTATGAATGGTTGGTCGTGGTTTGTTGATTAGTAAGGTTCTCGCTAGACAAGATTGTTTCGACTTTATTTTCGACTAAAAATCTCGTTGGTTTTTGTCCAGTCTTTCTCGAGTACCTCGAAATTCACAATGTTTTTCTCTTTTGGCACTCTTTTTCAAATTTGAATTTTAAAGTGGAGATAAGGCGAGATTTTTGGATCCATTTTTATTTGATGTCTAACCCTCTTGTCGGAATCTAGATTCAATCCATTTGATGTACTTCCTTTGAGCTCATTGAATACTCTCTGGATTTGTAATGGTTTGGGGTCCCTTCCAAAACCCCTTTGTAAAGGTTTGGGAACCCTTTCAAAACCCCTTCTACCACCTAATCAAAAAAAAATTAAAGATTCTTCGACATTAACAAAAAGACAGGTTAAATCTTGATAGATAACTATCTTAAATGATAGATAACTATATAAAATGTTGTAATAAATCTTAATAGATAACTATATAAAATGTTGTAATATCACATAATACAAATAGGTTTATTTCATTTTTTTTAATTAAAAATTCTAATATCTTGGACACATAATTTGTTCTTCGTTTATAAGAATATAAGTCTAAATATATTTTTTCTCCTCACACGGTCAAGCTCTCAAGCAAAAAAATATAAATAAATTATATATATATATATATTCTCTCTAATATCTTTTTTTCTCTTAAAAGTATTTAACTTAAGAATTAAATAAATATCAATAAGAGATATGATAATTAATATATTTTTCTCTTACAAATATTTAACTTAAGAATTAAATAATAAATAATAGATATTAAATGGTATTTGATTCAATTAGTTAGATTTTTTAACTTTCAAAGAGGAGAAAAAGTTTAGAATCTTGTAAAGCCATATGTGGATAATTGTCAAACTATTATAATATTACTATACTCATAATTTGATATAGGTGACCCTCAAGGGCTAGGTGGATTGGTAAGTGCTAGTCTGACTGAATACTTACCAAGAACAGACCTAGGTTCAAACCTTGGGGAAGCATGTTGCAAAGGTAGTAGTCTAATCTGAATCCTCTGAGTGTGTTCTATATTGACGACGATGGTATGAATCCCGAGCACCCAATGGTCCATTTCACGTTGGGCTATAAAACAACAAGGTGGAATAATTTTGGTGGATGCAGCCCCTGTGGTTTGAACCCTGTCCTTGTCAGCTACTAAAAATTGTTGGACATTTTGAGTAGATGAGTTGTCATTGATGTCAAGAGTGAGTGGTCATTGATGACAAGCTTTCAGCACCAGTGAGTGGCAGTTTCAGTGGGCAACATCAATTTCAGGTTCTCCAATCAATGTAAAAGGAGATTTTGTTTTCAGTTGATCAAGTTTGGTTTCAGGAGGTCAAGATGAGGTCCAAGGTGAAAAGAAGAAGCCCAAAAAAATAATATTATAATATTTTTTTATAATATTATACAAGGAAATTTAAGTTAATTATAAATTAATTAATATAATTTTATTATAAATTAATTTACTTAACTTATAAGTTATTTAAATTAATTATTAATTAATTTTTATATTAATTATAAGTTAATTTATGTTAATTTTAAATAACCCTAAGGTGGGTTATTAAGTCAAAATTTGAATTTCGAATTCGACCATCGAGCGTCGACGTGGGAGTAAAATTATCAACGTGTATATAAAGGGGGACTCCTCCACCTTAGCCAAGAAAATTAATGCATTCGATTTAATCTCCAAGCAATTGCAAATCGTGCAAATCATTCGGTGAGATAGAGAAAGGTTTCATTGGTGTTTAAAGGACCAGTTGGTAGGCGAAGATTGATTACCCACTGTAGAAAATGCCTTGGTCACCAAGCGCAGGTAGCGCAGTTGGCAACCTCGACGAAGGCAAGGCGTTGTGGCAGCGTGTGACGGAGGTTCGAATCCGCGGGAGTGGTTTTTTGTTTTGAAGGCATCGACGACGATCGAAGGCACCAAGAGGAAGGAAGCTTCCCTTCCTTCTCGTGGGCACCTATAGCCCACATGGTGGGCACAAAGTGCCAAAGCGCTTGGCGCTTGAGGAGACGACAGTTAGAATCACGTCGAAACCCTTTTTGGGTAAAATACAAAGGTGTGCATCTTTCCACTTGGTTGAAGGAGAACCAGTGAAGACTAGGACTCATCTATATTGATAGGCTAGATCAACTTAAGAGATAAGTTGGTTATTCAGGGATAGAGCCACCTTGATATTGATTTGAAGATTTACAGATTGAAGACTAAGGCAGAATCAACTCTAGAGAAAGTTGGTCATTTATAAAAGAGCCATCCTAATATTGAATTCTCTAGTAAGTGTTGGAAAGCATGGATATTACATCATTTGGTTCTTTACTAATGTACCTTCATGGGTACATAGTTAGAATAGGATTAGCTTAGGAGTTAAATGCTTTATTATGTAATTTAATAAATGCACAAGTGTTAGAATGTGCAATGATGTAAATGTGCATGTAGTCCACATGTACATGAGTCTTAGGGTTGAGTGAGAGGCAAGTAATCTATATTTCTATATAAAGGCCTCATTGTGAGTGTTTTAGAGAGCAAGTGAGAGAGTTGAGTAGTGCATAGGTGAGAGTAGTAGTAGGCACAATGTAGCTCCATTTTGATATCATGGAGGAGTTGCAAACTCCATGATAGGAGCATTGTAATTTTCGTGAGCTTTCTTATATGAGCATTTCTAGAGCATTGTATCAAGTTTTCTATCATATTTTCATGCATGTTAAGTTTCCTTTATCATAGTTATAATATTGCATGCTTATTTTTATACTTGTGATCACATTTCCTTTAAGTTTAAGGCTCCAAAAGCTAATAGTGGTATCAAAGCCACGATGGATCAAAGGAAATCACAAAGTGATCACCATTGCTATTGTTGAGTATTTGCAAACCGGATCAGCCATAGTGCGCCGTTGCATGCAAATACCATCACAATAGATTTTTTGATAGAAGTAGCTCTAGATAGAAGAATAGAAAGTAGAGAAAGCCACATGATTGATTTGGCTAGAGTTTTTCCATAGAGTTGCAATAACTTGTGAAGACTAGAACTCAACATTGCATCCACTAGATTGGCAATCCAACTAGTGAAGATTATTTTCTTTAGAGTCATAGAAATTTTTATTTCTAATATTTCATTGAGAGAAAGAAAAGAAGTTTTCAGGAAAACCATTTGGTTACTATCATCTAAGTTTTTCTTGTTGTAAAAAATTAACTCTCAGAAGGTGGGAAGCTTCCTACAATAGATAGAGAAGAACTCCATATTCATTGCCTGAAGGTCGACGTTACTTTCCTCATGCAGGGATTAATTATTTGTTGCAGAAAAATAAGGATTGAATATTTGGAGGCCTAAGGAGAAAGGTGTCCATTGAGAGATTTTTGATTATAAAACCCACTAGTTGAAAGATTGAGGAGAAGATCTAGTGGCCAAGGAAGCCACATTGAAGATTGTAAATCTAGGAAGGAGGTCCTAGAAAGAAGACCCCATTGAAGATTGAAGAGACTCAAGGAGAAGAGTCCTAGAAAATATTGGAGATTGGTGATCTCCATTGAATACTGAAAACTTCACATTGAATAAGAGGTCCATTGAAGGCCCTATTGAAGAACTTCCATATTGGAAGATTGAGCATTGAGAAGAACTAACAAATGTTCTATTGCAGATTTTAGTAGCAACAGATTCAAGAGATCCTAGAAGAAGATCTCACATCCATAGTTGAAGATTGAAGAGGCCAAGGAAGGTCTCATTGAAGATTTTGAAGTTGTAAGTTTGAGGACCTTGGAGAGGTCTCAAGGAGAAACAAGAAGAAGGCTTGGTGAGCCTCATTGAAGGAGTTCTTAGAAGGACTCATTGGAGAAATTACTACCAAGGAAGAAGCTAAGGAATTGGGACAATCATCACCATCCGACGACAAGCCCAAAGGAGAAGGTTTGGCAAGAAGATTGTCAAATCACAAGGTAGTATGAAATAGATCTCAAGATTGACAAATTGTTTGAGGAGGAGATCTACTTTGAAGTCAGAATTTGACAAGAGAAAAGAGATAGAAAAACCACCAAATCTGAGAGATTTGGGGGCCATCATTGAAGGGTTCTTGAGTGAACATCTCAGCTGCGATTTGGGGGAGGATCCTACCAAATTTTTGGGATTCAAGGATAGTTTTTCAGTGAAGGTATTGACTGCCTTACAATCTAAAAATTTTCATATTTGAGAACAAAGAAAAGGCAGCATATTGACAACACTTAGAGCTGCAAAAATACAGAGCTCATGGACAAAAAAAAGGTAGCAAATTGAAGGAGTTAGAGGCAACATTTAAGATTGCATTTAGTGCTGCAAGTTTCAGAAAATTTGGACAGCGAATTGAAGAAGATAATGTTGGATTCAAAAGGAGGATTAAAGCTACAAAACACAGAATTTTTAGGCAGCAAGAAGACTAGAGGTATATTCAGATTTCAGAGGTATATACAAAAGAAATTTTAGAGCCACCAAATTACAGTTTTTGGGCAGCAAATTAGTAAGGTTTAAGGCTGCATAAAGGTGTGCAAAGGAGCTATTTTGGACAGCCTACAAAATCTGCAACTCAGTTTACAAAAGGTAGCAAATTAAGGTGACCTTAATCACCATCATCATCACCATCTACGAAGTGAAAAAGGTATGCAACAAAAGGTGCAAAAAGTTTATTAGTTAAGCCTTTATATCTGGATTTTCATTAAGGTTATTAAGCACCAGTTTCAAGTTTAAAGGTTGCATAATATTTGGTTCAAAGTCTTCAAAAATAGTGCAGAAGGTATCATCTACAAGGTCTAAACCTGCACATAAGAGAAAAATAGAAGTTAGGTACATTTCAAGAGAAATAAATTGATCAACATTCTATTGCTTACTCTTATCAAAAGAAGACTACAAAATACATAAATATAAGAAGCTTGGATTTGAAGTAACCAAGCAAGGAAGGAGTTGCTAACATTGAAAGCCACACTCGATTTCACCCCAGCCAACATTATAAAAATAAG
This sequence comes from Wollemia nobilis, assembly GCA_028583015.1. Lineage (NCBI taxonomy): Eukaryota > Viridiplantae > Streptophyta > Pinopsida > Araucariales > Araucariaceae > Wollemia > Wollemia nobilis. Next base: position 1,322,778 of record JAQPPZ010004335.1, on the reverse strand, counting down.
GAGAATTGACTCAAGATCACAGGGGGGCAAACGTACACAGTTTATGTTTTTCATAACAGGCTCCTTGGAGCAAATCAAAAGGGCTCCAAACATAGGGAAAGAGAGAGTTTTAAAGGAGCAATAAAACATTAAAATAGTGGTGGAAAATTAGATTGCTACAAGCACCATTGTCTTGCCACAAGTAGCCATCAACAAAGAGGAAAAGCACGTTCAAAGTGCTGGAGAAGAAGCTCAACGTTCACCATTTCAGATAGCACCATAGCCAAACGAAGCACAACAATGTCAAACCTAGAAAATAACAAGGTGAACACAATATTTTCAGTATTAGAGTAGAGTATAAATGAAAGTAGAGGAATCCATTGCATCCACATTGAAGAAATCATCTCAGAATTCACACAGGGCCATCATTGAAGCATCCAAATCAAAATATCATCTCAAAAGTGCGCTGGAATAGTTGAGTAAAAGCAAGGATGAATTTCTCAGGTCATATTTGGAGGCAAAGGTCATGCAAAAGTGAAAGATGACACTTGACAAACTCTGCAAGGAAGAAAGTGCCACTTGGCACAAGGTGGAATCATTTCATAACATTTACCACCAAGAGAAGCACTCATACAAAGTGTAACTCCCAAAAGGAAGCACTCCATACAAAATGTAACGTCCAAAAGAAGATTGTTGCCACTTGCCATAACCTGCCAGAAGGTGAAGCGCTCCATAACGCCCAACCAAAGAAGAGTTCATTTTTACAAGATTTGTGACACTTGTCATAGTGGACAACCATATTTTGGAGGCACTTATACAAGAGCATGTAACAAGGAGGAGTGAAAGTGCATTACATAGAGATTGCATTGAAGAACATAGAGACTACATTGAAAAAATAGAGACTACATTGAAGAACGTAGAGACTACATTGAAGAACGTAGAGACCACATTGAAAGACGTAGGGACAACATTGAAGAATGAATAGCTACCATAGAAAAGCATTGAACAAATTTCTATCATTGGAGGAGACCACAAGGTGATGGCCAGATTCATACCATAGTAAGCAAGCACTTGATATAAAGGTAATATCTAAGATTTATTGCCTTTCATAAAGTTGTAAGGAGTAATATTATACATATCAACTTTAATATTAATCTAGGGATATTTAGTAGGAGTTATAAGGTAGTGGAAGATACCCTAGAAATCACATTACTTATTTTTGAGAAGAAAGAAGAAATTAGAAGCATTAAAATCTCTATTATTTGTGCTTCAATTATTTGCAAATTTTAAAGGAGATATAAGGTTAATTTGCAAACATATAAACTTTCAAAACAAAACTTCTAACTTGGGAGATATAAGGAATCCCACATCAAACTTATATTAGAAGTTTTAAACCAATTGCTTGCATCAAACATTAGTTGAAAATTGAACTCTCTAATTTCATATTTAAATTTTATTTCTTGAAATTAAGAGTTACATAGTTGATTGCAAGAGAAGTATATCCATAGCATACATTACAACTAGAGAGATAAAACATATTCTACAAAGCAAAAGAAAAGTGTTAAGGAGATTATTTCAAGATTCTATTAACACTTACTCAAACATACTAGACTCTACTCACATACTTCAAATATTAGTGAGAAATAAGGAATTCATATAAAGGATTATTTAAGAGAAATATGGATGATATTGTGAAGAATGTGTTCAATAGTGAGGAACTACTGCATGAGTTGGAATTTTATTCTCAGAATATAATAGATACATTTGAAAGATACAAACACCTACCTACTGGTAAAAGGAATAGATTCTCAATGTTCCTCAAGGAAGCAAAAGAAGGAAACTTCATAACATTAATTGGTCATCTTCATAAAATACTTTTCAAAGCATGGTGGAACACCCAAAGTACAATTATATTAACTGCAGAAGAATGTTTGATGATATATCTATCATTGATTGTTTTTGAATTCTTCCAAAGCAAGGAGCAAAATAATAATTTTAGTCACTACTATTGTGATGATGTACTAATCCATCATGAAGAAGATGTTTCACTAACAAAATTGCAAAGATAGAAAAGAAGAAGAAGAAGGAAAAAGAAGCACAATAGGAAAATGAAGATAAAAGAAAGCATACACAAATGAGACACATATCATCGTGAATCAAAGACACAAGAAGATAAAACACGTCCTGATGTTGTCAACCAATACAATGAGGAAGAGAAGAAAGAAGGACTAAAAGATCAAAATGAAATCCTTATTGAAGATAAATATGAGATTCTTATTGAAGACTAGAGTCATCATCAACCAAATAATGTAATACAGGGGGGTGTTGGAAAGCATGGATATTACATCATTTGGTTCTTTACTAATGTACCTTCATGGGTACATAGTTAGATTAGGATTAGCTTAGGAGTTAAAACTTTATTATGTAATTTAATAAATGCACAAGTGGTATAATGTGTAATGATGTAAATGTGCATGTAGTCCACATGTAAATGTGTCTTAGGGTTGAGTGAGAGGCAAGTAATCTATATTTCTATATGAAGGCCTCATTGTGAGTATTTGAGAGAACAAGTGAGAGAGTTGAGTAGTGCATAGGTGAGAGTAGTAGTCACAATGTAGCTTCAATTTGATATCATGGAGAAGTTGCAAACTCCATGATAGGAGCATTGTAATTTTTATGAGCTTTATTATATGAGCATTTCTAGAGCATTGTATCATGTCTTCTATCACATTTTCATGCATGTTAAGTTTCCTTTATCATAGTTATAATATTTCCTGCTTATTTTTATACTTGTGATCACATTTCTTTTAATTTTAAGGCTCCAAAAGCTTGAAGAACACAAGCTTATACTGAGAGGGGGGGTGAACAGTATAAGACCTCTTTTTACTTTTTCCTTTATAATTCAAAACAGTAAAGCAATATACCCAAAGCAATATCAAAACAATGCACAATATCATCCACAAAGTGACACCAATTTTAACGTGGTTCACCCGTAATGGTTGGGCTACGTCCACAAAACTTTTCTCTAAAAGTTATCTCAAAGTTCTTTGGGAATCCTTCCCAATTACAATGTTTATGAGCCTCGGCCCAAAGGAGATACCTTCCCCCAATCAGAATTTATGAGCCTCTCGCTCAAAGGAGATACCTTCCCTCTTCTAGATTTATGAGCCTCCGCTCAAAGGAGATACCTTCCCTCTCGCTCCGGAAATGATCCCTCGAAGATCAACCGCCTCTACCTCTTGCCAGCACGTGGAACTCCTTTCCACCGAAGACCTCCTGTCCTCAATGCTTAGCCTAAGAGACCTCTGCCTTCTATGATCACGTCCACAGTAGCTCAAGAACCTGTACCAAACACAGTCAGTCGGTCTAGTACAAGTCTTCCTCTGTCTGTCAGATCTGTCCAACACTTGAACAAATCAATCCTCTGCACACAAGCCTTCTCAAAGACTTGCCAAATCTATCCTCAGGTTCTTCTCAAAGAACCAGTGCACCTCTGTCCTCATACAATAGCACTCCACGTTCGTCTTTGCCCTTTGTGCTCTCTACGCCCTCTGCTCTTTCTACGCACTCACAGCCGCACTTGGTCGAACTTCAACCTTTGCACTCTCTGCGCAATCACAACGGCACTTAGAACAATTCACCATGACTCTTCGCTCACTCTACACACTTCGATCAAATTTTGCACTCTGCTCTCGACGATCGAACTTCTCACTCTGCGCTCTATCTACGAACGTCACAACTAACAACACCACCAACTCTTCAAAATAGCCTGCCTTTTATAATAACACTTTCAAGATCAAAACCTTAATCTTAGTCGACTGTAACCCTGATCTTTAGTCGACTGCACAACCCTAAACTTCATCGGCTGCAAACCCTAATCTTCGTCGGCTCACATTTAACTTTGTCGGCTTCAACTGCCTCTGTAACTCTTCTGTAGCTTTTGCCATGAAACTACAACATGTCACGATATCATGACACCTTTGCAACCGTACACTTTCTTTTGGCTTTTGTCATGATATCATGACACTTCAGCCTTTGTCGACTTCAACTAAGCTCTTGTCATGATATCACGACACTTCTATCTTTGTCAGCATCAACTTTGCTTTTGTCATGATATCGTGACACTTCTCCCTTCGTCGACCTCCTTTCTGCTTTTGTCATGAAATCGTGACACTTCTGCCTCTACAGACTTCGTCTTCACTTCTGTCATGATATCGTGACACTTCTGTCTTCATAGCCTTCCTCTCTCTTTGTCATGAAATCATGACACTTCTCCTATAGAAGACCTTTCTTTCTATCGCGAAAATCATGACACTTCCTTCTGTCTGCTTTCTTTTTTTCCTGTCACGAAATCGTGACACTTTCTGCATCCGTACGCATTCTTTGCAACCCGTCATGAAATCGTGACGCTTTCAGCTTTCGTACGTTTTCTTTGCTCTTTGAGTCATGAAATTGCGACATGTCGCGATATCGCGACACTTTTCTAACTTGCTTTCTCTCCTACTTAAGTCATGAAAATGCGACATGTCGCGATATCGTGACACTTTTCTAACTTGCTTTCTCTCTCCTACTTAAGTCATGAAAATGCGACATGTCGCGATATCGCGACACTTTTCCTCCTTAGCTCTTTTCTTTCTTCGGGTCACAAAACCCGACATGTCGTGATATCATGACACTTTTTCTCCTTAGCGCTTTTCTTTCTTCGGTCATGAAAACTCGACATGTCGCGATATCGCGACACTTTTTCACTGTGAGCTCTTTCTCTCGAACCTGTCAGCTTGGGGTTTGCAAAAGACTTTTGAAACTGTCATGCCGTAACCTTCATCAAAACAAATTATTTGACATCAAATCAAATTCCTTCAAAAGCTTCTTGACATCAATGACAACTTATATACTTGAGCAAAGGCAATGTACCCAAAGTACCCAAAATTGCCAACAATCTCCCCTTTGTCATTGATGGCAAACCTTTACTGAAAACACTTCTCAAGAGCCAAAACTGAAACCAACTGTGCTAACAACTTAGAATATTCCTTTGAAGTTTTGCTCCCCCTGACTTGAAGCTTTCCTCTTCACTTTGAAGCTCTCCCCTTACTCATATCTCTCCCCCTTTGTCATCAATGGCAAAGGGTCACCTTTGGGGCTCGGGACTAAGAATGAGCCTCTTAGCTTAGTCCCTCCCCCACCTCCTGATGAGGTGATTAATTCTGGGGTGGGAGTAAAACTCCCATTAGGCACCGATCATCATCAGCGTCTATAACTTCCTTGTCGGGCCTTCTCTTGAACTCTTTGTCCATATTCCTGTTCCTGTCACTGTTCTTGTTCTTGTTCTCATCCCTCGTTCTTGTCCATGCCTTGATCCTTGGACCCGATCATGCCACCTGTTCCTGTTCCTGTATTCTAGAATTTCAGCTCTACACCGTCTCGATTATGTGACCTTCATTGTTGCACTTGAAACACTTGACGATGTTGTTTCTCCGAGGTAAACCTGATCTTTGAATCCACCGCTTCGACCAAACCTGTTTCGACCAAACCTTGCAAATTCGACCAAACTTTCCAAACTTCGACCAAACCTGTTCTTGTTATTTACCTTGCAATAAACTCGCCTTGTGCCCAAACTATTGACAAGAGTAGCAATACCCTTGAAAGAAACTAGCACTTCTGAAATTGTCGTTTACCTTCTTTACTTGAGCCATGCAATGTGAAGCCATGTGACCAAACTTATGACAAGCAAAACATCTGCCTTGAAATTTTCCTTTATTTGACCTCTTGGGTCCTGAAAACTTCTTCTTCTCATTCTGAATTCTGTTTTCTATTTCTGTGCATCTATCATTCAAGGACTCATGATCTGAAATACTTTCCTCATAAGAACTCTCTTCCTTTTGGAGTCTCTTACTAGACTCTCCAACTTGTTCCTTGTGTGGCTTAACAAAACCAAGGCCTGTTTTATCCGTTGTCTTTCTTTGACCTTTGATGAGTGACTTAACCTTTTTGGAGCTATCTTGAAACCTCGTAAAGCTTATCCTTGTACTCTTTAGTTTCCTCTTTCAAAGAAGCCATTTTCTGTTCTAACTCACTATACTCAAGAACCTTAGACTCTAACTCATCCTTGAGTTCTTGTGTCTTAGCTATAGAGAAATCAAGATTTTCTATAAGATCATCTCTCTCCATACAACATTCATCTAACTTATCCTTGAGTCTAGCATTCTTCTTTCTTTCCTTTTTCAAAGCACTAAGAGCATTAATAAGTTCACTTTCAAGATCCTTTATTTGTTTGCTTTCTGAATCATCAAACCCTTTTTCAGATTTCTTATCACTAGAGGTGCTACCTTTTTCAAAAACCATACAAGCATCTTCCTTATAGTTTTCTGAAGCATCCTCATACATACAGGAAACCAAATCATTATTTGTACAATCATCCTCAAGGTGACCAAAATTTCCACATCTAAGACATTTCATGATAATGAATCTATGTTTCGGTTCTTCCTCTTTTTCTGATATGAACAACATCTCATTTTCATTATCACTTGAAGAACTTTCACTATCACTACTAGAACACTTACTTGCTTTGTCTAGATAGAAACTCTTCTTGTGCTTGTGAGAATACCTCTTTCCTTGATTGTTGTGCTCATCTTTGTTCTTTCCGTGATGCTTATGCTTTTCAGAAACCTTGCTCATAGAATCTTGTTTATCTTCATCACTTTCATTCTTGGGAATAGTACAGTCAGTAGCATAATGACCAAACTTTCCACAATTGAAACATCTTATATTTTTCATGCTTTTGTGCTTTCTAGAGAACTTGCCTTTCTTGTTGTAATATGCCTCTTCATCACTAGAAGACTCATCACTATCTTGAAGTTGTTTACCCTTGGATTTCTTGGTAGCCTTGAAAGTCGCCTCTTTCTTGACATCAACCTTCACTTGAGTTCTCAACTCAAATGCTGCAAGTATACTATGGAGCTCATCCTTTTTCAACTTATCCAAATCTTTAGCTTCCTCAATAGCAAAAATATTTTCACTAAATCTATTAGGAAGAGATCTTAAAATCTTATCACAAACATCATTTTCAGCAAGCTCAAGACCTAAGTCTTTCATGGAGTTAACAACCTCATCCATACGAAGCATGTAGTCACTAATATTTTCATCATCATTCATCTGGAGTTGTTCAAACATACCTTTGAAGTGTCTCAACTTGGCCTTTCTTGACATTTGTATCACCTGTATGAACCACCTTCAACTGTTTCCACATTTCACTAGTTGTCTTGCAGTGAATCACTTTGGTGAGATCTGCTTTCTGTAAGCCTTTCAGGATTGCATTCATTGCTTTTGAATTGTTGTGATGTAGGAGCCTTTCTTCTTTAGTATTAGGACCATGTACAGGAATAGTGTACTCATCTTCAATCACTTCCCATACCTCATTACCAAGTGCCATTAGATGAACCTTCATCCTTGCACTCCAAAGACCAAAATCTGACCCATCAAGAATAGGTGTTGCATTGCTACTTGAATGATCCATTGTGTTCTTTACTAGCTTTTCCTTCAAGCTGTTAAACTTTTCGAAGGCACCTGCTCTGATACCAATTGAAGAACACAAGCTTATACTGAGAGGGGGGTGAATAAGATAAGACCTCTTTTTACTTTTTCCTTTATACTTCAAAATAGTAAAGCAATATACCCAAAGCAATATCAAAACAATGCACAATATCATCCACAAAGTGACACCAATTTTAACGTGGTTCACCTAGAATGGCTCAGGCTACGTCCACAAAACTTTTCTCTAAAAGTTATCTCAAAGTTCTTTGGGAATCCTTCCCAATTACAATGTTTATGAGCCTCGGCCCAAAGGAGATACCTTCCCCCAAATAGAATTTATGAGCCTCTACTCAAAGGAGATACCTTCCCCTCTGCTCTAGATTTATGAGCCTCTGCTCAAAGGAGATACCTTCCCTCTCGCTCTGGAAATGATCCCTCGTAAGATCAACTCGCCTCTACCTCTTGCCAGCACGTGGAACTCCTTTCCACCGAAGACCTCCTGTCCTCAATGCTTAGCCTAAGAGACCTCTGCCTTCTATGATCACGTCCACAGCAGCTCAGCAACCTGTACCAAACATAATCAGTCGGTCTAGTACAAGTCTTCCTCTGTCTGTCAGATCTATCCAACACTTGAACAAATCAATCCTCTACACACAAGCCTTCTCAAAGACTTGCCAAATCTATCCTCAAGTTCTTCTCAAAGAACCAGTGCACCTCTGTCCTCATACAATAGCACTCCATGTTCGTCTTTGCCCTTTGTGCTCTCTACGCCCTCTTCTCTCTTTGCACACTCACAATCGCACTTGGTCGAACTTCAACCTTTGCACTCTCTGTGCAAATCACAACGACACTTAGAACAATTCACCATGACTCTTCGCTCACTCTGCACACTTCGATCAAATTTTGCACTCTGCTCTCGACGATCGAACTTCTCACTCTGTGCTCTATCTACGAACGTCACAACTAACAACACCACCAACTCTTCAAAATAGCCTACCTTTTATAATAACACTTTCAAGATCAAAACCTTAATCTTAGTCGATTGTAACCCTGATCTTTAGTCGACTGCACAACCCTAAACTTCATCGACTGCAAACCCTAATCTTCGTCGGCTCACATTTAACTTTGTCGGCTTCAACTGCCTCTGTAACTCTTCTGTAGCTTTTGCCATGAAACTACAACATGTCACGATATCATGACACCTTTGCAACCGTACACTTTCTTTTGGCTTTTGTCATGATATCATGACACTTCAGCCTTTGTCGACTTCAACTAAGCTCTTGTCATGATATCGCGACACTTCATCTTTGTCCAAATCAACTTTGCTTTTGTCATGATATCGCGACACTTCTCCCTTCGTCGACTTTGCCTTTCTCTTTTGTCATGAAATCATGACACTTCTCCTCTAGACTTCGTCTTCACTTCTCGTGATATCGTGACACTTCTTCTTCATAGCCTTCCTCTCTCTTTGTCATGAAATCATGACACTTCTCCTATAGAAGACTTACTTTCGTTTGTCAGTGAAATCGTGACTCTTCTGCTTTCGTCTGCTTTCTTTTCTGCCTGTCGTGAAATCGTGACACTTTCTCATCCGTACGCATTCTTTGCAACCCGTCATGAAATCGTGACGCTTTCAGCTTTCGTACGTTTTCTTTGTAACCTGTCGTGAAATTGCGACATGTCGCGATATCGTGACACTTTTCTAACTTGCTTTCTCTCCTAAGTCACGAAAATGCGACATGTCGCGATATCGCGACACTTTTCTAACTTGCTTTCTCTCTCCCTTAAGTCATGAAAATGCGACATGTCACGATATCGTGACACTTTTCCTCCTTAGCTCTTTTCTTTCTTCGGGTCATGAAACCCGACATGTCGCGATATCGCGACACTTTTTCTCCTTAGCGCTTTTCTTTCTTTGGTCAGAAACCTGACATGTCGCGATATCGCGACACTTTTCACTGCGAGCTCTTTCTCTCGAACCTGTCAACTTGGGGTTTGCAAAAGACTTTTGAAACTGTCATGCCGTAACCTTCATCAAAACAAATTATTTGACATCAAATCAAATTCCTTCAAAAGCTTCTTGACATCAATGACAACTTATATACTTGAGCAAAGGCAATGTACCCAAAGTACCCAAAATTGCCAACAAAGCTAACAATAAGGAGGAGAACCATACTAGATTCTTCGGTGCGACCTAAGAAATTAAATATTTTATATTGAAAAGAAAGTATCAGAGATTAAGCTACAAAATTTTGAGAAGCTTCCTACAGAGATAGAGAGGAGTTTTAGCTTCTAAGTTGTAGTATATTGAGAAGAATTCAAATATTCCTAAGATCAGAGAACAGAAGAAGTAGAAAGCAACAAAGAAAGAGAAGAATAATCAGGTTAAATTGACCTTGACATATTTGAAGAATAATTAAAATTTTACAGAGCATAAATGAGGGAAGCATCCTTCCAGAATACATTGAAGAACTAGGCTGATTGAATATATCTACATATCATTTCAATCTTGGTTGTGGATCATATTTGGAGCAAGTTCTTCAAGGTAGACATTTGTAGAAGAAAAGAGAAAAGAGAGAGATCTAAGAGGCCCATATAAAAAAAATAAAAGAAATAGATACCTAAGAGGATCATATAGAAGAAATAGAGACCTAAGAGGTCTATATAGAAGAGAAAGGATTATGAAGCCCATAAAGAATCAATAAATTAATAAGAGAGAAACTCATGATATTATATTAGTAAGCTATACGATCAACCATAAGTGATAAATTGGTATAAAGAAAGAGAGCAACAGTGTAAAGAAGCAAAATACCATTCGACCAACATAGATAAATAAATCCATAAGGTTGGTGTAAAGAAAGAAAAATCTATTCAGGCAATGAATAGAAGAAAATCCATTCATCCAACAAATAGAAAGAGAGCTATTCAACCAACGAATAGCATGAAATTCATCCGAACAATTTAGAGAATAATAGTACAGTAGGATAAGTTATCCAAACAAAAATCTGTGTAGAAGAATAAGCCATCTAAACAACATATATTGCTAAGTGAATTGCATAGAGGATAACAAAAGTGTTAAGCATAAGAGTACAATGGACAACATTAGAAGAAAATTATTTGAAGGACAATAGAAGAATTAAAGAGATGATGTGAAAATAAGCATAGCATGAGGTAAATCAACTAATATATAAAGGAAAGATTCACAATCCAAGAAGCTACAATCTAGTAAAGCTATTGGACTAAAATTCAGCAATAGAGTGGAGCAAGGTGACCCAAAGGCAACCTAGAATTTTTTTTCCATAATTCAGGTGAATGCAAAGTTGAAACAAATCTGCCTAAGACCAAACCAACTGAAAGAGAAGCCAAGAATAACCATCTCCAACCAAAACCTAAAGGAATCGAAGCACATAAGATGTGAGCAGCAGAGAGTTAAAATGTTTAGAGAAGAAAAAGGAGCATTTGAAGCATCAATAAATTTGAAATATTTGAGCTTGCATGAAAGGAATATCTAGGCATTACATGAAAGGTCAATGATTTTATAGTCGATCTCTTTGCATGTATTTTCCAATGTATTAGGTTTTGAAGATAATTTAATTTAAGTGCTAAAGTGGGAGATATAAGGTTTTAATCTAGATTTTTAAATTGTTGCACTTTAATATTTAAAGGAAGGTGGAATAATAATAAATCTTTGAATTGCTATTTTTTTGAATTTTTAAAGTTTTTTGAAATATTTAGAAGATTTTTAAAGTTTTTAGACAAATTGAAAAACTTTAAAATTTTGAATTTAGAGTTTTTTTGAAGTTTGAAATTTTGTAAATCAAATTAGGGAGTCAAAAGGTTTTCAACATCAAAGGTTTAGAAAAATTAAAATTTACAAAATTTAAATTTTAGTTATTTTTAAACTAGGGAGTTATAAGGTTTACTACTTCATAAGGATGGATGGAAATATGGAGTCCATAATTAGAAAGCAAATATTAGAAGTTATAAAATTTGGCATTAAGAACTTGATTGAAAAATCTAAAGGTAAGCTAGATATGGCATTATAGTTCATCTATAGAGAAGCCATGGATGAAATTTTTGAGATATTTGAATATTATTTACACTCAAAACTTATTGAAGCAATTGATAACTCAAAAAATGACATTATGATACCACTTGATATAGGTAGAATAATGTATATGGAATTACTTTCACTTAAAATTCATAAAGATGAAACAAAAAGGGTTGATTGAAACTTTAAAAGGGAAAGTAGATATTGATACAAGGAATCAAGTGAATCATCTTTGAAAATAATATTTCATCCTTCTTGTAACATTGGCATTCCAAGTTCTTCAAATTCAATAAATTATTATGATGCTTTAAGTGAATGTTCAGAATAAATAGGATAACATAAAGACTATAAGAAAACTAGATCAAATGAAGCATATGATCTAGAAATTAAAGACAAAGGAAATTTTCAAGCTATTAATTAACATGAACCTGATTCAAATGAAGGAGCTCAAATAGTTTGTGATCCATATCATGAAGATTCAAATACTGAAGAGTCAAATAATAAGGATGGAACTTGAAGTTAAACTCTAAGAAGTTGAAGATAAGTCTCAAGCCGAGGTTCGTGAACAATGCAAGGTCACTTGAAGATTGAAGATCAAAGTCTTCAATAACCAAATAATGTAATACAAGGGGGTGTTGAGATATATTACATTATTTGGTACATGCTAATGTACCCCATGGTACCTTCATGGTATATTTGTAAATATGTAATAGATTAGGGTTGAGTCAATAGTTTAGAGTGTGAGTTATATTTTTCTTTTATGTAAGTGTGAATGTGCAGAATATGCACAAGTGTCATAAATTATGAGTGCATGTAGGATTCCACGAGTCTTGTAGATGTGTGCAAGTATTTTAGAGTCAAGTGGTCATAAAGTATGCAAGTGGAAAGTTGGTAAGCCAAGAGTCATGAGACTTGGCATATGGAGAGCAATATTCAAGTACTTGAAGAGTCATATCACTATGGCTATATTATGGAGACAATGCTCCATAAGAAAGAAATCCAATTGAATACAATTGAGATATTTGATTATCTAGTTGTAACAAAAGAGGAGCAATAAAGCTTGTATACATTTTGAGCAATTAATATTGTAATTTTTCTTCATGCATAGTTCATGAATGATTTAGGCTATTTACATTCATATTTCAATATATAAATGAATGTTATTTTCTTTATTATATAAGCCTTGATATACATATTAATTTGCTCATATTATTCTACTCATTTTATTATTATTTTGACCTTTAATATTGTGGCTATTTTATATTTGGGACCTATGTGATATTATGAGATAACCTGAGATATTTTGTGGTAGTAAGGATTCAAAAACCAATTATAGGATGGAGTAGCCTACTTATGGTTCTTCACCTAAATAATCAATAACCCTTTCAATTCCACATTCAATGAGTCCTGAGGTTCATCCTTCACCTTCATCACCTCCTACTTAAACTCGACTTCTTTTAATTTGACCTCCATCTCCATATTTTTAACCTTAATATTTGATTTTGCTTCCTCTTTTGGGGTGACATACTTCATAATAATTTTTACATTCATACCTTTAACATCTATTTTTACCATAGCATCAGTAGGAATAACTTCATTTTCTTCTCTCTTTAAACTATGAGGTATTTTATAGATTTTTACGCCATTGTTTTACCTTTGGGATTGATCTTTGGATGGAATTTGAGCTTGCTTTCCCTAGGAGACCTTCAAGTTCTATCTTGGATTGTACAAATAGGTCAAGTCTAAAGAGAGTGAGTCTATCAAAAGGTAAAATGCCTAATTAGATTTGAAATGATATTACAAAATGAATCATTTTCTTACAATTGTCTCTTTGGGCTCTCTTGTGGTTAAATACTATCCCACATTGAGGGGACGAGGGACAAGTGAGTTCTTGAAAATAAATAGGTGTAAAGTGCAAAATTGAGTGTCTTGGAACTCTAGTGGCTCTTTCTTTCATCCAAATCTAGGTGGAATACGAGTATTCTTTGTCAATAAGCTCCTCCTCTCAAAACGTAGAATTTCTCACCAAGTCCTCTGTTCTCTTGAGCATAACATGCTCTGATACCAATGTTGGTTTGTGAAAAAGAACCTCACTTTATATTACTTTAACATTACATATTTAATATATTAAATAAGTTACAAAAAGTTGTAACAGATCAAGATCAAGATGTAACTAATGTAACCTCTCATGAGGTATAATAAAATAATGTAATAATTACCTAACATTAAATAATGTACTAATTGCCTAACAATATGTTGGATATATAAATAAGGGATGTTTTCAATATAAAGAATCGTTGATCATATCAATTATTATCTTGTAATTATCTTTTTCCATGGAGTTTCCTCACATCTTGGGAGATCTTCTAGAGTTATTCCTTCCTCAAGGAGTATTATTGGTGTTTCCCTACCTTAAGGGTTATCTATCTTTGTCTCTTTGTGTGAGTTATCACATTGTGGATTATTATTTATGGATGAATTAATTGATGTTCTAGTATATTGTAGAATAATTTATGTTTATGAGAATAAGTTTTGCAACCCTAGGTCAGTAAGTGATGGTTTTTCAGTCAAATTCAATCATAGGTCCCAATATCCAAGATCAAGTACATAATATGAATTCTTATTCACAAAATAATATCAACATGATGTTTATGAAATATAACAATATTAATATCAATCAACAATATACTCACAATATTTTTTTTGTTGGATAGTATATTGTTGATTAATCAAATATACAATTTCTTTGTTACAATCTTCATACAAAATTTCTTGATACAATACATAGAGCTTTACCTCCATAATATAACCTTAGAAGTGACCTTTCAATACTTTGACTATTTCTCTCCTCAAATATCTGGGAGATGCATCCTTTCTTATTCCTCACATATGACAAAACTCTCATGCTTCTACACTTTATATTTTGATACATATCATGACTCTTGATACATTGCACACTTTATTACATGACATTTGGACTCTACATACATTAGAAAAATATAACTTATACTCCCTAATATTTACATCTACCAAATAATGTAATATCTCTAACAATAATTTATGATTATTCATCCTTATCTCAAAATAAGAATTAGATATGTTAAGATAGTTTTGGATTAAAGGAATATTCTATCTACTAGATGGCATGAATTTTTTCCAATCAGAATTGTATTCATATCATCAAAATATAAATATCTCCATCTAAGTCCACTCTTAATCCCACTAAATCTACATAATAATTTCACATTATCATCCTCGTCCATTTTTGCTACTGTTTTATTATTCTCCTTGTTTGTCATATTAGGCACATTGGTCCATTTATTTCCTCTAATCTTAGTAAATAGATCTATATATTTAATTTTTTTAAAGGCCTATAATAGGAAATTTGCACATAAATACAACATATAATCAAAGCCTATAATGGCATAGTGTCTCCATAAATTTTGGATGATATTGTACATTTCATGGTAATACTAGATAAATATACCCTCATCCTAGTTGTACTTTTCCTCAAACTCTTTAAAATCATGTATAGCCTAAATCAATCATAGGCTCAGTATATTAATCAATATCAATTAACATATATAATAAAACAATATTTATAACATAATGTTTTAAGGTTGATCCTCCATTAATTGTATCTGAGTGTCTAACTTGGACTTACATTTAATCTCATCTCATTCCTAAAGCCATTAAGAAATAATTTTACCCTTATTTTCTCTCGAAGAAAATGAAGGTAATCAAACATTTTCCCAATTATGTGAAGGAAAAATATCTTATAAATATTCTCCTTATTATCATATCTAAATCCTCCTAAGATATGAAAGTGTCATTATCAAGGTCCTAATGTTGCAAATCCATGTAACTGGTGGAAAATATATGTTGAAGATGAAGGAGATTCATTATGGTTTGATAGCCTCCATAGGCCAATCTATTTTAGAATATGAATATACTTCTTTAACAAATGATTAAAAATAAAGCCTAATTTTGATAATTCATTCTCCTCTACCATACATGTCTGCCTTTAATACCATGGTACCACTCCCTACCTATAGGTCCTCTACCCCGCTCTTTCCTTCATGGCCTCAATATATGTCTCCTTTTATATATATTTATCCTCCATCTCTACCTCTTAGTTCATCTTAGTGTCATGTGTCCTACAAACTCTAGGATCACCTTTATATTTGTTTCATCAAGTCTTAGCTCTTTTATTAAATTATTATTGGCATCTCATATTTTGAAATATATATTTTTGAATAAGTTATGTGTGGCTTCTATTGGGGGCCACTCCTATTATAAAAACAAAACATTACATTGCTCTCTTTACATTTATATCAAGTTAATTAAACCATATCCAACTTGCCTTTCTATCAAAGATATTCTCCATCTTCCTCAAACTGCTAAGTTTCCATAGTCAACTCCTTTACATCATTTTTATTAAGAGATAAAATCTCACTCATACAGATCCTTCAAAAAATTAAATTTTGTCAAGATGAAATTCAACACCACAGATGGCTAAAATATCTATTGCCCAGTTTCCATATCTATAAATATCTTGTCTATAACAACCTAACAATTTCTTAATGCCTTTTTTAGGGTTCTTATTCATGCCCCTAATATTTCAAGATATTATTTTCATTATTATTTTTTATTTTTTATTTTTTATTTTTGGATTTAGCCCCACTTCTTGTTAACACTTGCATTATTTACTTTTTTTTCCCATATCAATATCCCTTTAAGATTTTTTTTCTCTTTGTTTTTGCTTCTTGGGTCTTCCTCTCTTTTTTTCATTCCCATCAATATTTTCATATTCATCAATCTCTTCAATCTTCTCACACTGCTCATAGTAAGACTTGTCATCTTTAGGTTTGTCTTGCTTTGAAGGATCCAAAGTGCAAGGAATAACCTCAAAATCACATTCTTTTTATGTTGCCATGGAAACCCTAAAGTGCAAGGACACTCTTCCATAGCAATTACCTTCTTATTCTACCCTAAAAACCCTAAATTATTATATTTTCTTCATCCTCATTTATTTATTATGTTTCTCTTAAAACCCTAAAGTGCAAGGTATAACCTCTACACCACTTTCACTTTTATTATGAGGAGAGGATTCTATACTACTTGAAAAAAATTAAGGTGATTTACCTAGAACAAACTTGACCTCTTCTACTATATTTATTTTAATATTTTCCTCCACATCTTTCTTTGTACCTTTAATTCCTTTTGAACTTGAACTTACACATTGTACTTTCTCATCCCTTATATCCTTCTTTGTTTCTTCTAATGGTTGATCCAAGTGAGCTATGGTGGCATCTACCATATAATGTTGTAGATATAATTTGTTTACCTCTTCTTTTGAAGTGGAATATCCTTGATCTGATCTAGCTTCTATTATTGTATAATTTCCTTTCCTTGTCTTGAAGTTTATCTTGTGACCAAATTTTTTTCTCTTTCTTCATAGTTTTCACTTTGTAAACTCTTGCCATATGTTTAGTTATATAATAATTGTGGCATCAAAATGTGATATTTTTATAAGCCACTTGTTGATTCCATTCTCTTTATTTATATTTTATCTTAATGAATTGTGGCAAAGGTTTTAAACTATTTATAGCAACACATTCACGCATATATTACATGATTTTTTTCCATAATAGTTTATCCTTCCTTGATGAATTTCCATAGGGTATTTCCAATATTCTTCAAAATATCCTTATTGATAAGTTGATATGGAAGTCTAAAGAGCCTTATCCACATCAAAAGCATCTTAATAGTTTGTCTTAGCATTTTTTTCATTCCATTGTCTTAAATAAAGGGTATCTCTCCCACTAAACCATGGGACACCACCCATTATTTTATCCCTAATTTTTGAATTCGAAAAGATGACAAGGAAAAACTTTTAGGAATAAAAGTCATCGAGTAATTTGAGTTCAATATCCAATTCCACTTGATCCAATTTTGAATCTCCAAAAACCCTACCCAAGATCTATGGAACTTATATATTAACCCTCTACTTTTAAAAACTATTATATTATGCTCGATCATCTCATCCTTGATAGTCACTTTTGGTGTAACATTTGCTATCTAGATGTAACTTGTCATGTATTTTCTCTTTCGCTTATCTCCAACTTTGGCTTCCATACTTCTAGCTAGGGAATCTTGACTTCCCATTAGGGGTTTCAAATATGACTTTCCTTCCATACTAGCTAGTAGGGATCATACTTGGCTCACATTCTCTCTTTTCTCACACTCCATTCTAGCTTACACTTGTTCTCATCTTACACTACCTCTTGGATTGCACTCGCTCCCAGTTTATACTCCCTCTTGGATTACACTCACTCTTGTTTCTTCTTTCTCCCAATGTTCCTTGCTCTTCAAAAATTTTATAACATTCAACCCATTCATGGTAAGGATTTGATACCCTCTAGATGAATGCACTACTCTTATGCCATAAATGAAATTTTATAGGTTTGATACTAGTTCCCTCTAGTCTGCTCTATGCCTCTACCGTATGATCTATGTTGGGTCTGATGCTCCTCTCATCATATGAAATATTCATTTTAATATGTTTCAATTGTTATCTATGTATTGAAGTGAAATTTGAGATCTATAACAAAAATTTAAATGAGACTTTAATTTCTATATTGACTTTAACTTCCTTGTGGATAGAGTTGTCTTACCACTCATTATGAAAACCCCACTATTTAGTAGGATTAGTCCATTAGTGATGGTATCCAAAATTGTTTATCCTATGTAATAGCTCTCTAAACATTGGAGATCAAGTCAAATGATATCATCATTTTAACTTGGAATATTGTTCAAATATTTAAAATTTGATTTTTGTCTTACAACTTCAATTCATCTTCCAAATTTTTAGCAATGTCAAGACTTTTGATTTATCGTTATAGGTTTTATGCTAGTTTTAAAATGCAATTTTATTATATATTTATTTAAAACTATCTTAGTACCACAAAAAATTTTAAATTAGAAAAACATCATTGTCAGTCTCAATTATTGGTTAGTAATCATCAACATTGTTCCTATGTGTTTGACTCATCATAAGTTCTCCATTGACTCTTCATTTATATGATGATATTATTGATTTCATAGGAGCTCCTTTTCTATCATGGTAAATTTTAAAATGGGTGTATTTTCATCTTCAATTCTATGCATCTTCACCATGTATACCCCATAAAATGTTACTCTTATTTTTAGATTGTATCTCTAATGGAGGCACTTATGGTATGTTTATTTCACATGGAGCCATGTTTACTCACAATTGAATATGAGAGTACCTTCCAAACTTTACTCTAGATACCCAAAACTTTAGGCTTCAATGTGTTTCTATCAAGGTGGTTATTCCTAGAGACCCTATAAAACCATTTTTTCTTAATACATTTAGCTTCCACTCAATAGTATTTTATCATTTTTAATGATAATGAAAGTTGATAATCTTGGCTTTGACAATTTAAATTATGTATGAATTTATTGGTTGAGATAATTCTAGTATTGAGTTTATATACTTTAGATCTATTAATAACTTATCCAATAATTTTTTGTTGCATTTTAAAAGGCATAGTGATTGAGAGTCATTAATATTTTGTTATTTTTTAATTTGTTATTATTGGCCAACCAACTCAATCATGTTTGGTGCATCTATATTCCATTTTTAGGACCTTGTTTGATGTTGTTTGATATCTATATAGGCATTTCTATTTTTTTTATTTTATCACATATTTCAACATCACAATTCCATTACTTATTCATGAGCTACTTACATTGTAGGTCAACATTGTCATTAAAATTTGTTGAATATTTGATTTAATGCTGGCTAATAATTAATTAACTACTATTTATCACAATAAAATTTAGTAGTGTTACCTTGAAAGGTAACCTAAGTTACCACTTCTCTCACTTGCCTATGATGAGTGCATGAGTAATTATTATTTTGATCTAATGCATTATTGTCTAATCATGAATGGTAAGATGCCAAACTTAACAATTAAAGATGACAAGAACTCCATAAATGTTTACATGCATTGTATAAAAAATAAATAATTTATCATATCCTTGTGCGTCTTAAGGTCTTGTCATGTTATGCCACCTTCAATGGTTATTTGATACATGTTTTTTGGTAACATAATAAGTGTCATGATTTTTAGAATTATTATTGACAATAGGAAACTCAAAACTATGACTTCTTATGGTAAGGTTACGGTACTACTCAATGAGTACCCTATCACGAATGACAAGGTGGACTTATGGTAAGGCTACCCTCCTATGACTTTTAAGATTATTATTAATAATAGGAAACTCAAGACTCTGACTTCTTATGGTAAGGTTTCCCTACTATTCAACAAGTAGTCTATGAGAAGCAACAAGATTGGTTTATGTTGTAAACAAATGAAGAGGCACAATTTTGCTTTCATTACACTTCATATTTTCCTATTCATAAGAAGTAACAAGGTTAGTTTATGTTGTAAATAAATGAAGAGGCACAAGTTTGCTTTCATTACACTTCATATTTTCGTATTCTCTAAACATCCTTATTTATTTTTGATCTCTTGAGCATATTTTGGCTTTCTAGGAGAATTGTTCAAGGTTGTTTATTGTATAAGGGAAGACGATGATGGAATTCATGAATCAATTACTGTATATGACATAATTCAAATGGATTCATATTAAGTCACTTAGAAGCATAGGAAGAAGGTGTCAAGTATGAATGACCAAATGAAGGTAAGCCAACAAGCTTCCAAAACAAAGCAACGCCATCTTTTGGATATACCTCCTTCAATTGAAATTGGATTTCAATAAAATCTCAAAGGGAGGTTCCCAACACCAGTAAGAATACTTAAAAATTAACTTAATCTTAAGATACATCACCTTTCCCCAAAATAATAGGAAATGACAATGAAGAACCAAGTAGTATTTTAGGAATAAGCCAACCAAATTAACTCAAGATTTAGTCATTATTTTTTTCAATGAAAGAGAACTCAAAGAACATCTAGTATATATTTTTTTCCTATAATACATATATTTGACTAGAAAAAAATAGAAAAACTTAGTCCACTACACAATCCTATTTTCTTTATTCTCAATGCTCTAAATAAAACCAGATTTTTAAAAGATTCTTTTTCTCATTATACATATTCCCACCAAACTTAAGCTCAAAATTCATACATTTAAACTTTCAAAAGGTCAAAAAATGGTCCAACCAACAAGTTGCCTAGGAATGGGCTGATTTGACATGTATAAGGTGGCCAAAAAGTGAATTGTGAAAGTGAAGGGGAATGTGCGTAGAAGAGAAGCATGGCATATTACTTCCATGCATATACACACTAGGAATAACCCCATAAATCAACGAACATTAGTCGCACTCTCAAAAATGGAAGTTGAAGAAACTAGATGAGGCTCATTTGGGCCAACACAAGGAGGAGGAGATTCTAAAGAGACATGAGCATAGATAAACAAGTTCCAACAAAAATAGATAAAAAATTCACTATGAAGCACTATAAGGCTACAAACAAGCAAGCAATAATTGTATACCTTATCCAAAAATAAGTTGATGGTCAATATATTTTGTATGTTTTCTTATCTAACAACAAATATGAAGTTTGACTGATGAACTATGGGTTTTCATTCCCAATAGAGTTGTTCGTACTCTAAGTCGTCGTTTTATTGCTATTATGGATACTTTTTTTCTGATTACTCCATGGGTTTAGTTGCATTCTACTTCGTTCTATGGGATTTGTATGGTTTCATGTGGATTTTATACTTATAAACTAGCAATTTTGAGCTAGAACTGAGCAATATTTTGAAACAGTAGTATTTATAGTAGATTTCAAGACTCATTAGCAATGCATCAATGTCATAATGGACTATTTATACTCTATTCTTAATATCTATAAAGATTTTAGAGAATAGAAGTGTAGTTTTAATGCTAAAATAGAGGGCTTCACAAATGACTAGTGATTAGTGTCGTCATAGTCTAAGTGGAACCAATACAAGAAGCACTTCAATTGGATCAAATCTAAAATTATCTAACAAAGCCCATATTTTTGCCTTAAGTCCTTTGTCATACAATAAATAAAACATAATTTGACCAATTTTACCAATGGAGGTGCCTATTCGAATATATTACACCTTAACATAAGTTTTTAACTTAGGTCTTATAACTTACAACCAAATTCTTCAGGATTTTTTTTTAACTTGTAATGAATTTAAATTGAAATGTAATAGCTTCTCTTAATTTTTTATTTTTTTATTTTTTAATTTACATGTTGGAATCGGTAGCCGCCACGAATCCGGACAGGCTATCCAGATTTTATGGCCGCCACAGTATTATGTGTTGTCCGCCCTAGAAGCCGCCACACAGATCTTCGCGCAGTCCGCCCCTATAACCACCACCACAACCATTTTAAACCTTTTACGCCGTTGAAAGCACAAAGAAAGAGACAAGCGTTCAGTCCGATGAGGCCCGAGATTTGAACCTTGGACCTCCGCGCCCCTTATGGGGTTTGGATCTTCTTATCATTTTTAAAAAGAAAAAAATAGTCCATATATACCAATGTGCTACATTCTTCTATGATTAATGGATGTAATAGGAAGCACTCATTGTTCATGTGGTTGAAATGTTAAAGGCTTGGAGAAGGCAACTAAAAGCATGAAACTATGAATGAATCATATATATCACGTTGATTTAACAGACCAACAATAAAAAATAATTATTCGCCCATGTAGAGGAGTTGGAGAGCAAGTGGATAGTTAAACCTCTCTAGTTGCTGAGAGGCCCAGGTTCAAATCTCTCGCCTCACATGTTGCGGATATGTTATGTAATGGTTCCCTCGTGGTCACAGTCTGTTTACCCCTTGTGGCCACCACCAAAAAAAAAACAATAAAAAATAATTAGACTTTGTAAAACCCGTTCGTGAGAAAATAGAAAAGATTGAAATAAAACTATTAAATCTTGAGAACAATAAAAGAACCATAAAATTCACACAATGTTCGGATTAAAAAGAGGTGAAGCAAACTACTCTTTAACCTTATTCATGATGCTAAGTTTTAAGGAGCATCTTTTGTGAGGTAAGGTAAATAAGTAGTATATTTTCAACCACTTCAATATCCAAAATGTATATAAAAAATTAGAAATTATAAAGTATATTCTTGATTTATTGAAATGTTGAGAATGGGGTCATTCCTTTTCAAAATACTAATTTAAATTAATAAAAATAAAAATAAAAACAAATTATATATGTAAAATAAAAATGCAATTTTTATCAATAATTGTAAGCTTATTACATGTAAGAGCTTTGGCTTCTCTTTGAAAGATTCAAGGTTCAAACCTCACTCAATATAAGGGAACCAAGACCCCTCATAAAACATGTGTAAATTCATTGAAAAAATACCATTTTTGTAATAAAATATAAAATTGAGTAATTCTAAATATAATATAAATTATAAAAAGCTTCAACATTTAAATGATAAACATTAATTTTATTAAATAATTCTAAATATAATATAGATTATAAAAACCTTTAACATTTAAATGATAATCATTAACTTTTATTAAGTATATAATTTTTTCTCAATGGATAAATGGATTATATGGGAATTGAAAAAAATACCATTTCTATAATAAAATATAAAATTGAGTAATTCTAAATATAATATGCATTATAAAAAGCTTCATTTAAATGATAATCATTAACTTTATTAAATAATTCTAAATATAATATATATTATAAAAACCTTCAACATTTA
The DNA here is from genome assembly GCA_028583015.1 of Wollemia nobilis. Classification (NCBI taxonomy): domain Eukaryota; kingdom Viridiplantae; phylum Streptophyta; class Pinopsida; order Araucariales; family Araucariaceae; genus Wollemia; species Wollemia nobilis. Next base: position 1,299,461 of record JAQPPZ010004335.1, on the reverse strand, counting down.
AATGATAACCATTAACTTTATTGAATATATAAAATTTTTCAATGGATTATATGGGATTGAAATGGGTCCTACTTTTATTATATCATCGTTATAACAAAGTTAAGATATTATCCATGTATCTTTTGACAATGTTCGAAGCTAGATCTTCAAAGAATCTAACAGATTGAGCTAATGCCATTTAATTTTATTAAATATATAATTATTTTTCAATTATTATTATTTTTTAAATAATGAAAAGTACAATTGGTGGCACAACTGTGGGTCATACTCTCCAAGGGAATAGCAATAAGGGACTTACTTCCCTATAATTCGAACTAAGGTCATAAAAAGAAACACCAACTACATACTCTTAAAATATACAAGGTTGGGCACATGCCAATGCGGTGGAATGCTGGAGAAAGAGAAGCTTGGTTCTTTTTGAAACACAAACTGGGACTGTCAGACCCTAATTACAGGTTCTCTCAGGCTGACCACCCTGAGAAAATTTGGTTCACCTGGTCCAACTTCCAATCAGGTTTTTCAAGGGTTTTGAAGCGCCTGGACAGAGCAATGCTATCTGATTCCACTCATTTTCATTTTAATAGGCTCTCTCCATCCCGCCCTTTTGTGCATGTTATTCCAGACACTACCCTCTCTGATCACTCCTTGATTATTTTTGATATTATCATTCAAGCCTCGCTTCCCCGCAACTTTCAATTGTAATTCTATCTTAATGTCTCCTTTCTTCATAATGACTCTATGAAGGCGCATATTACCCGATGTTGGAATCTTCTCCTAAGACCCTCTGCCTCTATTGGATGGATTGATTGGTGGAATAAGGCCATCAGGCGTACATCCTCTATGCTTCGATCTCTTGGGGTTGAAGTTGCAAAGCGAAGGAGGGAAGCAAACTCAGCTCTCAAGAAAAAACTTGTATGTAATGAGTTGCCCTGTTCTGTGTTTGGTATTTTTGCAATAACTATGGATTAATTTGAACATGCAATAATACCCAAATGAAAGAAGCCTTTGGTTTTTTTGCAATAACTATGGATTAACTTGAACATGCAATAATACCCAAATGAAAGAAGCCAATAACAGTAGCATGCAATTATACCCAAATGGATTTAACACTGAATAATCGATTTTTATGCAGAACCCATAATCAAAATAGCTTATTAATTCATATCAACAAATTTACAACAATGTTTAGAAATTCCAGATTATAAATGTCTTTAGAATATCATTATAAACATACCAATTTGCTATTATCTCAAACTAATGGACTATAAACCTCTGAATCTTTGATTGAATCACATAAGCGTGAATTCTGAATGAATTCACCATCCAAGAACTAGGTTTTCGTCCAACTCCCTTCTCCAATACTGAGGGTTTTCATCCTTAGAACTTCAACAATATGCACACTGTCGATCCCTGAAATGGAACCGATCTGTCCTTTGGGGTTTCGTCCGTCGAGTTATTGGGGTTTCCGTCCCTTTCAATGAAAAAATGTAATGTCCCCATCCTAGTCAGCTAACAGAGCGTAATATGGACTTGCCTATTCATAAGGTTCCGTAGGCAATGTCGAGTGTTTAGGAACCACTAGGTGTTATGGAGTTATTGTTGGACGATCTGCATTCACAGTTGTCAGCTTTTAGGACCGTTTTTGGCAGTATTTTCAAAGACTTACTATTTTTAGTAAGTCAGTTAGGGTTGGATTCTCGGGAAACGAAAAGTACGACTGGCATCTTCGGCTTAATGGGTATCCGTTTCCGTAAGTTGTTTGGTGGTTGGATGTTGGGAGAGCAATAATTTTAATGCCCGAAGATTTATAATGTTATATTTAAATATAAAAGTTAAATATATTAATGTTGGGCATTAATTTAATCTTAGAAGGGGTCATGTAACCACTTGAATTAAAGGGGATTTTATAAATTTCATATTTCTAATGTCATAAAAGTGGTATGGTCTCCTTGGAAAGTAATAAGTGATATTGTGGAGTTAAGTCATTATATGTGTTCATTAGTAAATGAATTATTGACATAAAGCAAGTAAAAAAAGAAAGAAGTTTAATCCCACATTCTACCCACATTGGGTCGACCAGCTCGAGAAAAGAATAAATAGAGGCTTGTGAGAGCATTTGAAGGACATCTTTTGGTTATTACATTTCATGTTTGGAGAAAGGAGCTTGCTTGCAGCAGAGTTTGCAGGAAGATATCCAGCTTGTTTGTGACGAAAAACCACAGGCAAGGGCAGATTTGGCTTGTTTGGAGACGAAACCCTCCAGCAGGAACATCACTTTTGGGATTGCAAGATATCCTTGGAGTGATTGTGGCATTTCCGTGATGGGGAATGATTTGAGCTTCAAAGTGGCAGTTTGTTGATGAGTTTTGGGGTGCACTTGGTGCCATTTTTAGAGTTACTTCAGATTGCAGATGTTTCCAGTGAGGCCAAACCATTAGAGGCTATTTTGAATTAGATTGCTTGGGTTTTGAAGAAGCTTGTATTGCTAATTATTCATAGTTTTTGATCAGCTTATCAGTCGTACACTTCAGCAGTTTGGAAGGGATCTATGTCATTTGTGAAGGGTTTTAACAAGTCGTACCAGTTACAGTGAAGGGCGTGCACTTATTGAGGCCAAACGCCTCCCATTTGGAGTATTCATTGTGTTGTATGAGGTCTTCTCTTTGTTGGACAGCCAAACAACAATTAGTATGTTGGAGAAATTGTATTACAAGCATATTTAATGAATATATAAGTTTGTTGTTGCTGGTGTTAACTTCCAGAATTATATCAGGCCTTTAGATCTCCGGGTACACTTATCCTTGTACAATTTCCTTCATTGGGTTTGCTCAATATCATTAGAAGAAGTTTGTGCTTAAATTTCGTAGTCATTGGAGGAGTAGTTTTTAAGATACAAGCATTTCTAGTTTGTTGCTATTTTTATTTCCAGAATTTGTATTATTGCAAAAAGTATAAAAAATTCATATTTGCATAAATCACGTGATATCAAAGCAATCAACAAACAAGACATTCAAGTTTTCAGTTTGGAACCCAAGATCGGAACCTGGCTCTTTGGGTGGCAAATTTATTTGCCTTCGAAAGGGGTAGGACATTACAAGTGGTATCAGAGCACAGCTTATCTTGTCAACTCGAGGGTTACAAAGTTGCAGTAGTGTGTTGGTAATGGCTACTATCCAGGAACTCATGATAGAGCTGATGCAAAAATTTCAAGAACAAAATGAGTTTTTTACAACAATAATAGAACATCATCCTAAGTGGTTGAAGCCTCCATTAGCAGTTGGAATAAAAACAGGGACAAAGGGAAACGACTCATTGCAGCCAAGCACAGTTGTGGACAGCGAAGAGGACAACAAGGAGGTTGAAAATTTAGAGAATGTTTCATGCATAACCGAGGTTCAAGTTGATTCTTGTATTGATGGGGAAAACAAAGCAGCAATAGTAATTGATGAGGATGAGGTCACTTCATCTTGTGTGTTGGATATTGGAGAGGTGTGTATTGATGAGCATGTTGATCTTGTGGTTGAGGATTCAGTTGTTGATGTAGTTGGTGATTCAGAGGATGAGCATAGTTCTGTCATCACTTCAGAGTATGAGGTTGGTGAGTGCAGTGCAGTGAAAGGGCCTAAGATTGATCATTGTGCATTGGAGGATACACCTGAGAGTTTATTTTGTGTTGATGATTCCAGTTCATTGCAGGATCACATACAGGTTACAGATGAGCAGGTTGTCCACACATTGACACATTTGAATAGCACACATGAGTTTGTTGAATGCCTTTATCAGACAGCCCAGCTTGGAGAGAGACGACACCAGTTGACAGTTGGAGCTACTGCTACAAATTTGCAGGCCATCAAGCGAGCATTAGAGGTAATCAAATCAGATTACTTGAGGCTATTATCTGATAGGGATCGGGTTATGCGGTTTGCAGAGCAGTTTTCTCGAGAGCTCACTCGGAAAGATGAGGAGATTGATGAGCTTTGTCTTGAGTTGAGTTTAGCTCATCACTCCCTTCTCACAGCGAAAAGTCAGTCATCTGTTGCATCCACTTCACATGATTCAGAGACTAATTCGGATACTATGGTGGTTAAGCAGTTGATTGAGGGGATACATGAGATTGGACGTGAGGAAGGATTGATTAGTAATAATGATTTCGCATTCACTCAAGTCGATCAGTATGAGCATAAGCAAAGTGATGATATGCTTTCTTTAATGGATGCTACTTCCTCATTCGGTGCAGTAGATGATGGTACATTACCTAATTCCGATCCTGAGGATGATGATGCGATCCATACTTCAAGGGATTCTTTGGAGCTTCACAGGGGTTCAGTTGGTGAGGTTCATATGGATTGTATAGTGAGGTATGCTAGTCATTTTGATTTCAGCCCACATGTAGATGAGTGGACCTTTTTTCGGATGACACATAGTGGTGGGTTGAAAGATGGTTATAGCGGGTTGTATACTTCACTTGGGTATGAGATGCCTTCTTCATTAGAGGGTAAGGTGATTCATTGTTGGGATGATTGTTTGGTTCAGCATGATGGATGTAGTGCAGAGACAGAGTTATGGCTGAACAACTCTTCGCTTGTATGCAGTTATGATATTTCGGTGCTGGATCTTGGATTTTTCCTTGGTTCGAGCGATATGGCAGGGGACCACATATGGATTTGGGATCCAGGTAGTTGTCAGTGGTTTAGTTGTTGTTTCACCGAGTTGGCAGTTGACATGACTGCTAGGATATTCTTTGGCCCATGGGATCCGGGAGATGTGTGCCCATGGAGGTCAGTGATCTGTGGAGATCGTGCCTTGATGTCACTTCCATTGGCTATTTGGTGGCGGGAGTTAGTTCAGACTCCCAGATGGGTCATTATTATTCGGTTGTGGATTAGCAACCGATTAACTCCAATATTATGTCAACAGAAATATTGGAGAGATTTTTTGGTCAGGGATCGGTTACTTTGGTTGTTGGGAGTTGTTGGGGGGTTGATTCCAGCATCTCCTCAACTTACCGTCCTTGATTTACTTGTCCTCTCACACCGGTTTTTCAGTCTAGTTTGGGGTGTTGTCATTCTGGGAATACAGATGAGGTGTGTGCGGCTGTGTTACTATGAGCTTCTGGTTTTGATCAGAGTGGCGCAACGTCAGCGTGTTAGTTCTGACAAGATGTTGATTTGGGACTTAGAGGATATGCTCGGTTTCAGTGTGGTGACAAAGCTTGACCGGGATTGTGGAGAGCAGTTTACTTGTGAGTTGGTTGAACTATTTCAGAGACTGATTGCACTTCTGGATAGAGGACTACACGAGATGACACTTGCAGAGGGTCAGCAGTGCAGGATTTATCTCAGTTGGAGATATGAAGCTCATCGGTTCATCTGGGATCCAGGGATTGCATGGCAATTATTTTTGAGATTGTCATGTTCTGAGATTGGATTGCTTGAGGACAAGCAATCTTGAGGAGGGAGGACTGTAATGTCCCCATCCTAGTCAGCTAACAGAGCGTAATATGGACTTGCCTATTCATAAGGTTCCGTAGGCAATGTCGAGTGTTTAGGAACCACTAGGTGTTATGGAGTTATTGTTGGACGATCTGCATTCACAGTTGTCAACTTTCAGGACCGTTTTTGGCAGTATTTTCAAAGACTTACTATTTTTAGTAAGTCAGTTAGGGTTGGATTCTCGAGAAACGAAAAGTACGACTGGCATCTTCGGCTTAATGGGTATCCGTTTCCGTAAGTTGTTTGGTGGTTGGATGTTGGGAGAGCAATAATTTTAATGCCCGAAGATTTATAATGTTATATTTAAATATAAAAGTTAAATATATTAATGTTGGGCATTAATTTAATCTTAGAAGGGGTCATGTAACCACTTGAATTAAAGGGGATTTTATAAATTTCATATTTCTAATGTCATAAAAGTGGTATGGTCTCCTTGGAAAGTAATAAGTGATATTGTGGAGTTAAGTCATTATATGTGTTCATTAGTAAATGAATTATTGACATAAAGCAAGTAAAAAGAAAAGAAGTTTAATCCCACATTCTACCCACATTGGGTCGACCAACTCGAGAAAAGAATAAATAGAGGTTGTGAGAGCATTTGAAGACATCTTTTGGTTATTACATTTCATGTTTGGAGAAAGGAGCTTGCTTGCAGCAGAGTTTGCAGGAAGATATCCAGCTTGTTTGTGACGAAAAACCACAGGCAAGGGCAGATTTGGCTTGTTTGGAGACGAAACCCTCCAGCAGGAACATCACTTTTGGGATTGCAAGATATCCTTGGAGTGATTGTGGCATTTCCGTGACGGGGAATGATTTGAGCTTCAAAGTGGCAGTTTGTTGATGAGTTTTGGGGTGCACTTGGTGCCATTTTTAGAGTTACTTCAGATTGCAGATGTTTCCAGTGAGGCCAAACCATTAGAGGCTATTTTGAATTAGATTGCTTGGGTTTTGAAGAAGCTTGTATTGCTAATTATTCATAGTTTTTGATCAGCTTATCAGCCGTACACTTCAGTAGTTTGGAAGGGATCTATGTCATTTGTGAAGGGTTTTAACAGGTCGTACCAGTTGCAGTGAAGGGCATGCACTTATTGAGGCCAAACGCCTCCCATTTGGAGTATTCATTGTGTTGTATGAGGTCTTCTCTTTGTTGGACAGCCAAACAACAATTAGTATGCTGGAGAAATTGTATTACAAGCATATTTAATGAATATATAAGTTTGTTGTTGCTGGTGTTAACTTCCAGAATTATATCAGGCCTTTAGATCTCCGGGTACACTTATCCTTGTACAATTTCCTTCATTGGGTTTGCTCAATATCATTAGAAGAAGTTTGTGCTTAAATTTCGTAGTCATTGGAGGAGTAGTTTTTAAGATACAAGCATTTCTAGTTTGCTGCTATTTTTATTTCCAGAATTTGTATTATTGCAAAAAGTATAAAAAATTCATATTTGCATAAATCACGTGATATCAAAGCAATCAACAAACAAGACATTCAAGTTTTCAGTTTGGAACCCAAGATCGGAACCTGGCTCTTTGGGTGGCAAATTTATTTGCCTTCGAAAGGGGTAGGACATTACAAAAAATATCAGCCACTAGCCTTAATCTCCAAGAGAAGAAATAACATAAACCATAATATCTGAAATGAGACCAAGCCACCGAATAAATAGGCTCCTCCTTGGCAAACTCTTTTTTGCGCGCTCAATGTGGGATAAACATATTTCTTTCCCTTTAATTATAATATAAAGTTTTAACTTTATAAAATGAATTTAATAATTCACTTAATAAATCCAAGCTTTGTGCTTTAAAAAATCTGCTTTATGAAACTCCAATTGACCAACTGAAACCTTTTCTAGATACCCATTTTGTTGTAGGACAACATCCCCTTGTCCGCTTGACAAGAAAGCCTAAAACCTGACACTGCTAAAAATAGCAATTCCAGCATCCTAGCTATGTTTGATTCCAAACGACCACAAAAACTGAGCTCTAAGAATCTAAAAGTTGTCTCAAATATCTCCAAAGGCTCTCATCCATATGACAGCCTACGGGAACCCGTGTATAGGCTAGTCTCAATGTGCTCCCACTAGCCGATTAGAAGGGGACATTACGATCGCCTCTTCCCAAATATTGCTTGTCCTCAAGCAATATGATTTGTATGCCGAGATCCCAAATAAAACTGAAGAATGTCTCATGATGAAGAGACTGCCCTGAACTATCATCCCAAAAACTGAATACACTATCAAGCTCTGTCACCAAACCGATACAACCGACCCCCGTAACTCTGTCAAGCTCTGCCACTCTATAAAACAATCCATCCCTCAGAGGAATTCCTCGATCCCATAGCCAAATAGGGATTTTTTCATTCCCAATATTTTAATAATTTTTGTTGTGCCACTCTGACTACAACTTAATTATTTTGCAGCTCAACGTAGTACCCATTCTAGACTGACAAATGAGGAACCCAACAAGAAACTGATTCTACCACTATAGGGAAGAGCACTTAATGCAAGGTGATACATATAACTCCTTATACCAACCCTTCTTCCCATTCATATATGACATGGTCAAATAATCAATATGTGTACTGAAAGAAAAACTATGAGCATACCTCACTATACGGTCCATCTGAACTTCACCAACTGGTTCCATGGAAGGGTCTATACAATCACCTGTGCTACAACTCAACATTCTGCACACAGAAGTCAGGAGATCTTTCGCCAATCATAACACAAGGAAATGAACCTACATCAGCATCATACTTGGGTTGTTCCTTCTAAGTGGTTATAACAGTTGACCAATTTTCTTCTTTGTGAACAAAACTGAACTCAAGGTTAAGTTTGTTAATTATCTTCTCCTTTTTGGTGAGTTCTTGGTACATCTTTTTTGCAGTTTTGATAGCCAAATACTTATCAGATAACAATTGCAAGTAATCAGATTTCATTTTCTCCAAAGAATGTTTGATAGTTTCTACCTTAATAGTTTACACGCTTTCAACAGAGGAGACATCAATCAACCCTATCTGCCTATCTTTGAGCTGAGTTGTCCACATAAGATATTCAACAAAGTTGTGTGTGCTATCCAAATGGGTTGATGTTTGGACAATCTTCCCTTTTGTAACCTGCAACTTATCCTTCCAACTTTGCATTATATCAAGTTTTGGATTGTGATCAGTAGCACACAATAAAGTTTCTGATTTACCATCTTTGGCATAATGATCAAAATCAACATTCATTTTGACACTACACTCTCCAAATTCGTGCACTGAAGTTAGGACTGACTCATGCTCAACCCAATAATTATCAACTGCATGCACATCCTCACAAGCTGCTGATTTAACAATGTCAAAATCAACATGCTCTATGATCTCACCACTATCACGAAATTCATTATACCCCTCACGAAAATGAGATCCACAAGATGAATTAACTTCATATTCATCAAAAACAATACCATGACCAAAAGAAAATTCATCTCCGCTGTCCAATCTTGGGACCTGTGGGTTATCCGGTTCACCATCCAACACCTTGTTGATCCTCTCTACCTCTGAACTCAAAGAAGAATCATCATGGGTTTCTAGTTCATCGTACTTAGGATCTTCAGGAACATCATAATTGTCATCATTATGCACAGACGAATAGCTACTCAACCTGCTGTAAGAAATCTCTTCACTATTATCATCAAAATATTCCTTAACCAGGTCATCTTGAAAATCTGATATGGATTCATCCTGTGACAAACCATCTTCTACCTTCTCATCACCATCCAAATCATTTTGAGTCTCTATCCTGCTTACCTCCTGATATGAAACATCTGTTATAAATTCAATTGTTCCGTTGTCCTGAACTATGTGTGGCTACAATAAATTACTAACATTACCGGTTCCACAAACATGACCAAATGTCCAAGTCTGGTGACATGTGAGACACATGTTCTCTCTCCTCAACTGGTTCCTGCTTATACGAGGAGGTCCTCTATTCTGTGAAACTTCAGAAGCCATTGTTTTACCTACCAAATTTTGTTTTCCTTTGTCATTTTTTGCTGGGACAACAAGCTCATCTCTTTTAATTCCAAATTGTATTGGGAACTTAGTGTATAAATGTTCAATCTTGACTGAAGGAGCACCTGTTGGTAGAGAAATTTTCATCATTACAACTAAATTTTTGAGGGACTGTTCTATCTCATGTTGGGTCTTATCCCACTCAGGCTGTCTCTTAGTCCAGTCATTAATAGATGCCATGAATTTGAAATTAATTTGAGGCTTCCACAGGCTGGCAAGAATGATCGACTCTGAATTAATAATACCCAGAACTTCTAAAGCCCAAAACAACCAAATGGGTATTCAAATAATCAATATCCAGAAACTGGAAACCCTAGAGTTGAAAATGATAACCAAACCTTACTTCTGCTAATATTCTATACTCCGCAAATTTTTAAGCAATATAATTTCAGACAAAGAATTATTTCCACCAAATCAAACCTGAGAATTTTGTCTTCGATAGAAGACTTCACAAAATTTGTAATGAAACCCTAAATAGGCTGGCAGGAAAAACCAGCTTTGATACCACTGTAATGAGCTGCCATGTTCCGTGTTTGGTGTTTTTACAATAACTATGAATTAATTTGAACATGCAATAATACCCAAATGAAAGAAGCCAGTAACAACAACATGCAATTATACCCAGATGGATTTAACACTGAATAATCGATTTTTATGCAAAACTCATAATCAAAATAGCTTATTAATTCATATCAACAAATTTACAACAATGTTTAGAAATTCCAGATGGATAAATGTCTTCAGAATATCATTATAAACATACCAATTTGCTATTATCTCAAACTGATGGACTATAAACCTCTGAATCTTTGATTGAATCACATAAGCGTGAATCATGAGTGAATTCACCAGCCAAGAAATGGGTTTTCGTCCAACTCCCTTCTCCAATACTGAGGGTTTTCATCCTCATAACTTTAATAATCTACACACTGTCGATCCCTAAAATGGAACCGATATGTCCTTCGAGGTTTCGTCCATCGGGTTATTGATTGGGGTTTTCATCCCTTTCGATGAAAAAATATCAGCTGTCGGCTTTAATCTCCAAGAGAAGAAATAACATAAACCAGAATATCTAAAATGAGACCAAGCCACCGAAAAAATATGCTCCTCCTTGGAAAACTATTTTTTGCGCGCTCAATGTGGGATAAACATATTTCTTTCCCTTTAATTATAATATAAAGTTTTAACTTTATAAAATGAATTTAATAATTCACTTAATAAAGCCAAGGTTTGCGCTTTAAAAACTCTGCCTTATGAAACTTAGATTAACCAAATGAAACCTGTTTTGGATACCCATTTCATTGTAGAACAACATTCCCTTGTCCGCTCTATAAGAAACCCTAAAACCCGACATTACTAAAAATAGCAATTCCAGCATCCTAGCACTGTTTGATCTCGAACGACCACCAAAAATGATCTCTAAGAATCCAAAAGTTGTCTCAAATATCTCTAAAGGCTCTCATCCATATGACATAGCCTACGGGAACCCGTGTATAGGCTAGTCTCAATGTGCTCCCACTAGCTGATTAGAAGGGGACATTACATTGTAGAGGCCTCTATGAGGCTTGAGTCTTCCCCGTTCAACCATGCATTACAGGCTCATGTTGCCACCATCTGTCATGAGCTAAAAAAAGTAGAGCTCTATGAAGCTAGAGGTGCTCAGCTCTGTGTCAGAATGCATTGGCTTAAGATTGGGGACAAGGTCTCCAAAGAGTTTTTCAAAATATTACTCCCCTCTTCGCCAACTATGTAATTTCAAGCTCTTAAAGTTGATGGGGGTAGACTCACTCAGCTTCCTAACATCACTTATGCCTTTGTTCAACAATACCAACAAGTTTAATCCTCACAGCCACTCACCCCTATCCGACAGCAGGCCTTGGTTGCCTATAGTGCAGTGGTGCCAAAGAAGCTCTCTTCTGAGTAGAAAGCCAAATATGAAGCCCCACTGTCTCTTGATAAAGCCCTTGGACTAGATGGATTCCCTTGTGAGTTCTTCAAATAACTTTGGGATATTATTGGTCCAGACTTGCTTAAGGTGTATCAAGAAGCAATGCTTACAGGTTCCTTGGGCTCTATAATCAATAAAGGCAATGTTCGGTTCATACCCAAGGCTGGGGACCCTAAAATTATCACTAATTGGAGGTCGATCACTCTTTTGAATGTCAGCTATAATATCATTGCCAAAGCTCTAGCTTTAAAGTTATGCCCCATCCTACCTCTAATTATTAAGTCTGAACAAACAGGGTTTGTTCAAGGCCGCTATATCCTGGATAATGTTTTGGCAGTTTGGGAAGGTATGGACTGGGCCAGACAATCTCAACAGGAGGCTCTTTTCATCAAAATTGACTTTGAAAAAGCATATGACAAAATTGAGTGGAATTTTATTCTTACCATGTTGCAAGCTCTCGGCTTTGGTCCAAACTTTGTTCAATCTGTCAATATGCTCTTCCAAGATGCTTCAGTTCTACTCACTCTGAACAATACTCAGTCTAAGACCCTAGGCCTATTCTGTTCGGTGAGACAAGTATGCATGCTTGCTCCTTCCTTATTTATCCTGGCCGCAAAAGCATTTAGATACCTCTTAGCTGCTCAAGTGTCTCAGGGAAGCATTCAAGAAATTGCGCTTTCGAACTCACCAACTCAGTTGGTTAATGGACACTTTTTTGATGACTCTTTCTTGACCATTAGGGAAGATCAACAATCTATGTCCACTGCTCTGCACTATTTTGATACCTTTTGTGCTGCCTCATGCTCCAGCATTCAGTGGCATAATACTACCTACTACAGACAGTTTGTCCTTCCTTGACCAGTATGGCTCTCTCAATATCCTTGGCAATGGATTCAACCTGGTGAGGTTTTTAAGTTTCTAGGCATTCTCTTTGCCTTTCAGAGTACCTCTGCCCAAATTTGGCGGTATGTGCTCTAGAGAGTTGAAAAGAAACTTTCTTATTGGATTACCAAAAATATCTCCCTTGCAGGGAAGTTCCAAGTCTGTGCTAAAATTTTGGCTACCACCCATGTGTATTTTTCTTCTTGCTGGACTCCATCTCAAGCTTGTTATCAAAAGCTAGAGAAGTTTTTGCGTGACTTTATTTGGGCTAGCTCTTCCCAGAAGAAAGGATTCCACATGGTAGCCTGGGGCCCTTGTTGTCTTCCTAAGTTCTCTGGAGGGATGGGTTTGTTTGAATGTCGCCGCCAAAGATTTTCTCTTTGTGCAAAGTGGATAATTAGAGCTCTTGATGGCCCAACAACATGGAAGGTCCTTATTCGACACTATATCTCTACAGACCTTCCTTTGGGTAAGAAAGGCTGGCGGGGTATGGCTCTTCCATCTATTATCACAGCCCTGGTACCTATTACAATTCAAGGATCCTTTGTGATGCAGAGCATTTGGCATGCATGGGAGGCTCTCAAACCCTGGCTCTGTTGGTGAACGGAAAAAAGGGGCTTCCATACCCTCTCTCAGTGTTTTGTGGTCATCTATCATTACTCACCAAAGCTCCCCTTTGGCCTCATTTCAATGGATTCATGCTCAACGGTTCTTTAATAAGGGAATTGCTACCATCTTTGATTTCTTCTCTTCTCACCACAGGGTTTGGATCCCCTGGAAGGATTTCAAAATGCTGTATAACCTGAAATCGGATGATAAGAGCACTTATGATACTGTGCTTGATAACATCCCCTTCTCTCTGTGGCCAAAAGTTACCAGGCAGTTTCAGAAGCCTTGATGCAGTACAGAGCCCGTCTAGGGTATTCATTGCTCTCTCCATACTTGCCCATGGTGGGTAAGTTGAATGAGCATTGAGATTTAATATCCAGACCTTCACAGTGGAAGGTGCGGTTCAAAACGCTTTGGGCCTCTTATCTTGAGCCAAAGCAGGCCTTCTTTGCTTGGAGTCTGCTGTTCCAAGGTTTGCCTGTAGGACAACGGCTGAAACACTTGGGTGTGGCTAATCCCCAATGTTTTTTTTGCAATGCACCTGAGGACTGCACTCATGTTTTCTGGGCATGTCGTAAAGCTACAATGGCTTGGGAATGGTTGGAATCCTTCTTTCGACCCTTTATGGCCACCTCTTTCTCTTGGCACCAGGCCCTGCTAGGCGATGCTCCTGAGTTCTCTATTCCTCTTATGCCGGTTTGGAATATTTTTAGAGTCAATATTCTTTTTCACCTATGGAAATCCAAAAATAGTATAGCTTTCTCCAGGGCTACAACTTTTGATTCATTCTCTTTAGCTGATAAATATGCTGTATTTTTTGACTCTTGGTTACAGATACAGGTTCAAGTGGAAAAAATCCATATTGATATTTAGTACTTACGGACTCTTTTGGATCATTGGGCTAATGCACCCTGCTCTGTCAATCAAGTCCCTCCGGATTTGACATCGCAGCGGCATACAGGCTCTCAATCTTGGGCATGCCAAGGATGCAGGGCTCCACCACAAGATGAGAGGCACTGGTCTCAACCTCCACCAGTGACTAAACGTCGCTATTCTGATGGTGCAGGTAGTTCACGACAGTCAAGTGGTTGGGACGTCCGTCCAAAACATTCACACCAAGTTGTGGGTTGATGTGCATGTGGCGGCACCAGTAAATGCTCTTGGTTGGCTTGATGACGACCAAATCGCTGTTGATATGGGTGGTTCCAGTGCTACTGTAAATGACCTGCATGCTCCTGTTGCTAACACCCCTTGGCAGTCTAATGATAATGTGGACAATGATGTCCTCCTTGCTATCTCAAAATGATTGGTTACAAGTTGCCTTGGTTTTTTTGACAAAGAGGATGATATTAATGCCCTCTTTTTTGTTAATGTTTGCTAGACTCTTTCTCGTACTATTTCCTAACCATCTACGATTAGAGTGATATTGGGGACCCTACTGGGGTGTGTGTATCCACCCACTTTTGTATGATGAAGTTGTATTTATAATTTAATATAGCTTATTTCATTAAAAAAAATATCCAACAATTTTTTTTTTTAATTTTAAAACTTTATTCATGTATTTATTTTAATTATAAAAATAAAAGTCTTTTACTGAAAAAAAAAAAAAAAAGTGTGGGTGGAGAAAAAATCACACCCCGAAAGCCACTAACTTATCCTAATAACGGATAAAGAAAAACAAACTGCACCACACAAGCACCACGACCATCAACATCAAATTAGAAACATACTACAACCAGAAAGGCCTTAAGGAAGGGGGTCGTGGCAGACAGAGCCTTATGCATTTGAAGTGGGTGGTCACAATGCTCCTCACCCCAACCTGAAGCATGAGTAATTAGAGAAAAAGGACGGGACCAACCAAAAATATGCCCGTAACTGCCTGGATTGTGCGGGTTCTCAAAGGACCTGAAGAATGGAAAGTTCTTATCAGACATTGCATCTCGGTTGGGATTTCCCTCAACCGTTGAGTTTGGGCAAGAATGGATTTGCCCTCTCTGGTACTGGCCCCCAGTTTTCATTAAAATCCCTGGTTCCTTTGTCATCAAAAGCATATGGAAGGCTTGGCAACAATTAAACCCTTGGATTGTTGGAGGTCCGTTCACATAAAAGCCTTTCCATTAATCTTCTCAATGTTTGGTAGTCCCCTGTCTTCAAGCTTCAGGGTAAACCGTTGGACCAAACTACACTTGTTCGAAATACCATCGAAAATAAAATGTTGTCTATAGTATAGACTATCACCTTTTTAAAAAATCAATTGATTTATTAATTTTTTTTTTCAAAATTAGCAATTTGGACGGTGATGGTTCCATAGTTATCTATCCTTAAAATAGAGAAACTAATCCCCTTCGTATAAGAATTAGTTGTACTTTTATTTATTATTTAATATTAATATAAAAAAAAAAATTAAATAATAAATATTATATGTGTTCATAAGGTGAAAATGAATTTTATATTTTTAATTGAGGTTTAAATTTTATAGATTAGTTTTAATATTTAATTAAATGGTATTAGTTTAGACTACCAAATCTTACAAGGAGGTGAAGGTCTAAGGTTCAAATCTCAGGTCTCAACCGATTGAACGCATGTTCCTTTCTCGGTGCTTTCAGCAGCGTAAAAGGTTTAAAATGATTGTGGCATGGTGGTTATAGGGGCTAATTGCGTGCAGATCTATATGGTGACTTTTAGGGTGAACATCGCAGAATACTGTGATGGCTATAAAAGCTGGATAACTTGTCCAATGTGAAGATTTATGTAGTGGCTTCCGGAACTGACAGCGCAGAATACTGTGACAACCAAAAAAGCTGAACAATCTGCCCATATTTGTAACAACTCCACCATGTAAATTTAAAAAAATAAAAAATAAAAAATTAAATGAAATTAATTTAATTAATCAGATTTTAGATATCAATCAAAATATTATAATATCAATATATTCATAATATTATGAATTAAACTTTTCAATCACCTATAATCTATTAAAAATAGTACAGAATGAAATATTCTCTTGTGTCAGGCCATGTTATTGGTTTTTTATTTAGCTAATGTTATTTAACACAAGTTTATAGTTTAATTAATCGACCATAAATCTTTAAAGTATTAGGGCTTCACTCTACATCCAAAGAAACTTTTACAAGGAAGTTCACTAAATTCTTGTTATTTGTTCTTCCTCATATTCCATCTCCATTTGTTTAACATGTTCTATTGAGTTCATTTTTATCTTGAACAATTCCTTAAGAACTTTTATATCGGATTCACCATCACCCAACTGACATGGTGGTGAAGGGCTTGATCTTCTGACCATAGAATCCTCCATATATACTTTCTCTGCTTCATTTGCAAAGCATAAGATAGTGCCTGAACAATACTCCACTGCGTTTCTGGTAACAGAAGGTTTGTATTTTAATAGCTCGGCATACTCTGTTAAAACATGGAGCATGTAGTCATAAACATATTTCATCTTCAACTCATTCACCACGAAATCACTCCCTGCCTTACCAATTGTCATTGCCTGCACAAAGCAAGGGGTCTTTTGAAACAACTTCCTTCAAGTTTAATGAGTTTTCAAAATTTTATAAAAGACTTTGGAACACAACGTGTATGGGTGACCCTGGAATTTCAAATTGATTGCTGGTCCAAAGATAAAACCAAATTTTGGAATTAAAAAACTTGAATAAAGTTATTTCAAAAGACTTTTCATGTAATCAAATTTTTATGTATGATAATCCAGAGACAATGGGCTTGTAACTGAGCTGGCCTATAGTATGATGGCATACCAAGAACAGGTCAATGGAATCAATTGAAGATACGATTGTATTAATGTATGAGAAAATTATCTTACCTCTTTTGTATGATTGTTTCCCCACTTGACAGCAAAATTGATGGAGTCACATTTTTTATCTCGTCTTATGGGCCAATAATGTTGCTGGGGAACAAGACCTCGCAGGAAGAAATCATGGTACTTTGGTGTTATCAAGAGAGAAGGAGAGTCACAAGCCATAATGTACTTGAGGCTCACAGACCAAGCATTGCCTTCTATGTAAATCTTGTACCTTTGATCACAACATAACATAACCTTCAACGTCAAATCCTAAAAGAAACAAAAATAAATAAAAAATAGAATCCATATCAAATAGAGAAGATAGAGTTTATGCCTGTGATTACACTGGTTGGGAAGTTTGGAATCCTGCGAAGCTAAATTGGACTCTTTTGCCCAATCCTATGCACAAGAAATTGGTACAATTCAGAGAAATATTGAAATATACACCCATATGTAAACTTTATAAACTCTGTTCCTTAGTGCTTTTAAACTTTATAAAATCCGTTCCTTAGTGCTTTCAATGCCTTTACACCAATAGTGATTGGAAAAATAGTCACCTAGTTACCCATCTAATTATTGAAAAATGACCAAATAGGCTACACTGATGGTTTTCTCTATGTTGTGCTTTTGGCTAAGGACCCATATCCTAAGTAAATGGGAATGTATGTTTTTTATTTATTTATTTGTAAATTCTTTCACCTGTACATATAGATGTCCATTCCAGTTGGGAGTCTGGTTGCAGTTCATCAGGTTTTGCCTCTGTGTAGAAACCAATGGATTTCCTTTCCAATAGGCTGTTGGATATCTGTCTGGCCACCTCACTCGTTGGCTTCTTTTTTGGATTTCCTTCACCAAGGTTTTCCATGGTGGTATCTGTAACTCTGGCCTGCAAAATAAAAAAACAAAGAATGAAAAAGATACTAGTTGATTATGCTTCATCATATGATTATGTTATCAACTTGGTCTGTAATGATTTAAGTTGTATCACAAACTCTACCTCTGGAGACAAGTATCTTAAATAGCCCAGCTTCCTTAAGAATTAAATGACCCAATCCTGCTCTTTATTGTTACTAACTGAAGCAGATATAGATTAGTAATGTATTTTCTGAATTCAATTATCATACGATTAGCTATTGAAGATAAGTGGCTATCTTCATTAAAAACTCAATGACTAAATGCTGTTAATTAGCTACTGACCACTTTTTAAGCAAAAACAAAACAAAATATTTAGTACAAAGTCAAGGATGATTTTCACTTTTTAGGCACCACAACAAAGTTCGTTCAATACATTTATACCAACTAGGACTCACAATCCCAAGACTTTTTAAAAGGGGCTCCAAGTCCTCTGCTACTAAGCTACCAAAATTTACAATCAAACGTCTGAGAGTGTGGACTGACCTCCAATTCCCACACATAGAAAAGCCGTTTGTAAAATTAAACTGGCTTAAGCACACCTGGTTTGGCTTTGGTACACGATGAAAAGCATGGGTCCAGTTAGAACTTGAATCCAAAACCTCTAAGTAAGCACTTGAGTGCTCTATGACTAAGCTACTGGTTCCTTCAAGTTGAGCATTTTACGAAGTGTGGAAACACCAAACACATCGATTAATGTTAGTTTGGATAACGTGAGCCTGTAAAGAGATGACCGGATAGGATAACATAACCTGTCATAATGGATAGGATAACATTAGCCTATAGGCTTCTGGATATACCAGTATATTTGGCTACAACATCTCGTCTCTTCGTTAGAAGGAATATGCACTCACACTCTTTGGCCATATATAAAAGTTGTACCATAAACAATATGCAAAGCAAAACAAGGTGTTTACAAGTTCCCTTGTTAGTGATTCCATTTTTATATGATTTCATATTCCTATTAATATTTAATTGTATTAATGAAGTGGAGGGATTCTCTTGCTTTGCATTTAAAATGTCATTGTAATGAATACAAGCTGTTGTGCTTTATAAAGAAAAAAATATTAAAAGTTAACAGTCTGTAATACTCACATTGATTTCAATTACGAGAGGTTTACACGCCCTACCCCATAACTTTCCCTTTTGCAACAATTCCTATGCCAGTAGAATGACAAGCTTGAAAGTGCAAAACATCAAACTGACTTATATGAAACTCTTCACTACTATGGGTGGTTCTAAAATTTTAGTATAAAAAATAAACTGTGGTATTCATATAACAATAATGATATAATTATATACAGATAATTGTTCAGGTCACATCAAGCTAGCATGACTTACATGAAAATATTCACTCTTATGGTTGTCCTGAAATTCTAATACACAACTGAAACTGAAAAGCAGGCATATATATATATATATATATATATATATATATATATATATATAACTTTTTGAGTCACAGCAAAGCTAGCACCTCTCATGGACATATGAGAAGTCTTTGGGCATATGTGTGTGAGGTATTTTTTTAGATCACAGTCAAGCAAGGAAGCCTTATGGGCATACAAGAACCTTCTTGTGAGCACTGTAAGGTTTTATATTATTAATTCAACTTTATACCTCTTTAAATTTTGCTCATTTTCTTAAACATAAGGTAAATCGTTCTTGGCAATCCACCAAAGCCATTGCTCATATATAGCATATATAATAAATGAGTTGATGTTAGTACTAATGTTCAGAGCACTGTATATTTTCAGTTTTCATCCTAAAAAGAAAAAAAAAAAAAAAAAATAGTTCGCGAACTTACCATCCCCAGAAGGACCAGTCTGGAAAAGATATATCATACATATCTCTGCTACCACAGTAGTGAAAGAGAGCAGGGGGAGGCTTGCTATGATTTCTGTATTGCTCCTTGCTGATAAGAGGCTTGTCCTCGCAATTGAACATTAAGTCCAAGTCAGGAACCATTCCAGGATACAATTCCAACAACTGCAAAATCCCCCACACTGTGAAAAGGTCTCGGGTCTGGTAGCATTTCTGATAGGATTCCACAAACAAACGCCCATTCACAATCATCAACCTGAACGACGCAAACTTTTTGGCGTCCTCCACCACTTCCAACGAAATTCTGTCCTTCCTCCAAGGCCTCAGGTCGTGGCGAATCCACTTGAAATAGAAGGGACAAGCCTCCTCCAAATTATCTCCATCACTGGTTGTCCTGCTTGACTTGGGGAAGGATGATGAATGTGAAGAGGAAGAAGAAGTGCAGATTTTGTGGGAGGAACACTCGGTTATCTCCTTGGTCTTTGTTATTTTCTCCCTAAAGGCAGCCTCCGTTGTTTCCTTTATATTGCCCAGTGGATGAAATAGGTTGGTGGCAGATTGCTCGTTCCATAAGTCTTCCAACTGTATCCATGGATTAAAAAAGAATATAGTAAGCTTCATGGTGACAGTATTTTAGTTACATCAATTTGTTTGAGAAAAGGAACATGGTAAGCTTCATGGTTACAGTATTTTTTAAATACATATAACAATAATTATTTTATTTTAGTTATAGTTTGTTAAATTAAGTTGGAGTGATTAAGATAGGTTATATTTCATAGGTTCAAGTTCGAGTCTTAATAAAGATAGAAGCTTCAAGGTATATGGTTAAAGATTTTAATTTATTGTGATTCAGAACAACTCACTCAAACCTGAAAAATAATTTATAAAAAAAAAAATAATTCAATTACAGATCACATGATTGTTCATACTTAAAATAAAAAGACAAGCCTACCATTCCATAATATCATATATTTATTATACCATATTACAGATGAATGCCATCACTCTGAAACGCCAAGATTGGGGTGATCAAGAAAAACAGATTTCAACATTACAGACTAAAGCAAAAGCTAAAAGAAGTTGAGAAGTCTAATGTCGTATCAGTCTCCTAAGGCTAGTTAAGGTCACAATTGAAAATCAAAAGACAAGCTTACCATTCCATCATATCATACATTTATTAAATTTGTATTAGTAATGAATACCATCCTCTAGAACCTATAATTGGAGTGATCAAGAAAAACAAATTTCAACATGACAGATTAAGAAAAGAGCTAAAAGAAGTTGAAAATTCCATCCTATCATATTACTAATGAATACCATTCTCTAGAACCTATGATTGGAGTGATCAAGAAAACCAAATTTAAACATTACAGATTAAAACAAGAGCTAAAAGAAGTAAGTTGAAAAGTCTAGCATTATATCAGTTTCCAAAGGCTAATTAAGGTCGCAATTGAGTACAACCAAACCTACAAAATTGCATAGAATTAGAAACTACTAATCGGTCTAATATTAGCCAGAGTCATTGGCACAGAGAGTTTTCCTTTCTTATCAAAGTTTTCTTGTGATGAACTTATTTCCTAAGCCTACAAATAGGGCTGTTTATTTATAAATATAGGTCCTTAGAAAAAAGCTTACACACGAGGCTTCCTCAAGAGATTTCCTTCGGTTGTTTGTTCACACATGTACATAGAGTTGTCCTATTTTTGGATAAGGACTCTTTGATAAATACCCATTTTTTCAAGTTGTTTTAATCATGCACATTCAAAAGCTGTTAAAAGACCTCATGCAATGCAATAACATTTCGATATAGTTCATAACCGTATAGATAAGTTGCTTATATAAGATAATTATTCTGCGAGTTATTTTTTCTAACTTTTTAATAGAAAATCAGTAAAACAAAAAGTAAACCTTCTTTTAATAGATATAAGCTTACAAGATTCATGACTCTCATAGTCTTAACGAATATATTAAATAGTAATATAGGCTAGAAGGAAAGCTTTCCTTTACCTACTACAGTGTCTCTTACCTTAAAAACAGAAAGCATGTTCGCTTAGAGAAAAATATTTGAACAACCATTCAAGATATTACTGTAGGTGATCCTGCTAAAGACCCAAGAAAAAGAAAAACAGAGGGGAACATAAGACAACCACCATCACAGCCATTGCCACATATTTTGGGGAAATCAAGTTGTAGTTTTACCAATCTCAAAGCAATGTTGTCACCCAAGGTTTAACTATAACCTTTCAAAGGAGAAACACGTAGCTGACATTTCACAAAATTTCCATTCCCTTCGCAGGGAATCCAACAAACAGACAAACAGATACTGCCATGCACAAAATTCTACAGAGACTTAAAAAATGCAGAAACAGAACACCAATTGAACGTACAACCTATAAATTGAACTCCATAAATAAAGCACCCTCCTAATTGAAAGAACATATCTCAATCTAAATTACATACCCAATACTTGAAGAGGAAAAAGGACGTCAACACAAGCACCAAAACAAAAATGCTGATCCCTGTTCCACCTCTCAATTCTTTCATAGCTTGATGATGGCACTAATAAACTTCCACGCTCGCTTCCTTTTCTCTAAATCCCCATAATATTCCTACCACTTTGTGTGACCCTCTTGAACTTTATGCAACCAATCCTCCCATCCTATCATGCAGTCTTGCTGAATGTCCAAATTTCTAAAAGGTTTGGTGTGTTCCTTCGTCCATTTCCTGCCTAAAAAAGAAACGAGATTTTTTTTTTGGGAGGAGGGGACGCTTGTATTAAATGGTTATCCGATATTCTCTTCCCTTTTTCTAATAAATGTTTCAAGACTCTCAGTTCTATTTCACTAACGGAATTTGTCATCATTAGGCACCATGGCTCATGGATGCCATAACTGTAAGATATATATATTTAATTTAATTTAATGCTTTGAAATTGGTTTTAAAATTAATTTAATACTTTGAAAATAAGTTGGTGGAGAGCCGGTGATCTTGAATTTATAGCTTTGAGATTAATCAAAATTTTATCTAACATATAATCACGCCGGCTGTATGAAACACTTTCCTGCCCTTGTTAGAGGAAAAACACCACCCTAATGTAAAACAAGGAATACTTGTGGGTATTAGTTTCTAGACAGTTTTCTCCACTTTTATTTCGCCATCTGAAATGGTTAACAGGTTTACACTGCATGGCTACATATTGATTAAAGTACTATTCCATGAAGAGGTTAGGGTTTTTGGGCCTTTTAAGGTTTAAATCATGGGTAACCTGAATCGAGTGTTTATCACTTGGTTATTCGAGATCGATGTCTTGGAGTGTGGGGTCTCGTTGACTTCGTTTTAAGAAACAAACTAGGGTTATAGTGACAACATCTTCCCTATCAATATATATATTATTCCATGGCAGCAGATTTCTTGGCTTTAACGAAAAAGATTAAGGTTCGAATCTTATCGAAATAATGCATACTTAAATAGCCAACTTGCTCTAATATCTTTAAGTAATAATGTTGTAATACAAATGGACCCGTTTCAATCCCATTTAAAAAATATATATTGTTTTTTATTAAAATATTTAAATCTTCAATTAATAAAAGACAAACAATTATGAAAAAATAAATAATCATATAATGTAATATATTATTTGACATTATCAAGTGACATTAGTTCCATTGGTTAGATTCCTAGACATTTAAGGAGGAGGCCAAGGTCCAAATCTTTGCCAAACCATAAATGGATAATATCAAGCTTTGTTGTAATACCATTGGTGATGATGTAATATGGGCAGGCCCGTTTCAATCCTAAGTAATTGAAAAAAATGATAATAATATTTTTTAGTATTATTATTAGGACACTAAGAGGGAAGATGAAACTTTTAAGTATTAACATAAGATCTAATTTTAATGAGCAAACTTTAAGTCAATATAATATCTTAAGAATGCAAAGTTGAAAGTGAAGAGTTTCACATTTTAAATTTAGGTTAAGGTCTCAATATAAAAATAAAGAGTTAGAAGTGAAGAGTTTCACATCTTAAACTAAGGTTAAGGTCTTGATAATTAATATTTACATCTATGTGTAAGAACAAATAATTTAAAGTGGAGTAATATATATATATATATATATATGAGAGTGGGTTTCGATCCTCGCATTGAGCCCACGGCTGTTCCAGTGTGGATCCGACTGTACGCTCTCCCGATGGAGTTTTGGGGCGAGCAGATTCTTGAGATGATTGGTAACTCTCTAGGTAGATTTATGGGAGTTTCCAAAGATACCATAGAGGGAAACACTGCTGTCTTTGCTAGAATCTGCGTTGAAATGGATATCAGTCAGCCACTACCAGCTGAGGTGGAACTGGAGTTAGCAGGACAATCCTGGATACAACAGTTAGATTACGAAGCCCTACCTTTTAGATGCAGGGTCTGCCATAAGCATGGCCATTTGGCTAGGTTCTGTCCGAATACCTTGAGCACAAAAGCGGAGGCCCCGCTAGGAATCTCAAATCGACCCGCAGAGGGTAAGTTCACCCCGGTCAAAGAATCACAAAACACCCCCCAAGGTTCTGAAGCCCAGAAAGATGGCTTTGAACAGCAAAAATGAAGAAGAAATAAAAAGAGAAATGGCAAGGACCAAGCTTCACTCAAGCCAACCAACCGGTATGAAATCTTTAAATCCCTGGTGGATCAGGAAGACCAAGCTATGGATGGAGTGGATGGGAACATTGAGGATTTTAACATCCACTCTCATGTTTCTCCCTCTTCAACTCCTACCCGCGAGCAGGTGCTTAAACCCACTGATTTTTTACAGCCAGAGAACCCAGGGGCATTGGCTATCCATCCCTCAGCACAGCCAGTTACTCAGGATGTCATCATGGGAAGTGCCGAAAAGAATAGAGAAAGGCCAGCCCTGGGGATTACCCAGGTGGAAAAACGGTCCAAGAATAACATTTCTCAAGGTGCAGGCAGGAAGTCTAATAAGGACCTAATAGCATCGCAAGGAGACAAGCTGGTCACTGATGGATCAGTGAGAACAATTGACTCTTACTGCTCTCAAGGTTTCCAATGATTATTCAATCTTGGAATGTTAGGGGTTTAAACAGCAGAACCCATCAATCTGTTGTTCAAAGACTCATAAAGAAGGGTAAAACAGATTTTTTACTCCTCCAAGAGACAAAAATGTCTTTAGATCTTATGTGTAGTACAGTTGGTAAAATATGGAGGGGAGCTGGATATATGGATGTGGCAGCTCAAGGGGCCTCAGGAGGAATTGTTACTTTTTGGAACCCCCTGGAATGGTCTGCTTTAGAACATATAGCTTGGAGGGGTGTTCTCACATCTCTTTTTAGGAATAATATCACAACTGAGCAAGTTTTAATTACAAATTTTTATGGGGCTCAAAGCCATGATGGCCGTGAGGCTTCAATGGAAAGCAGTTCACAACATGAGGTCCTCAAGACAAGCTTTTGACTGGATCATTGCTGGAGATTTTAATGCCAAATTATCTGCTCGGGATCAGGAAGGTGTTTCCCCTGTTTTGGACCTTGGGGATCGGCTTCGATTGCCCGTGTTCAAGCTTTTCACTTAGTTGATGTCCAAGGTCCTGGAACTTTTTTCACTTGGACTAACAAACGGAGGGATCCACACTGTTGTAAGGTAAAGTTGGATCGCTTCGGTCTCGGAGGAGGCTTTTGTTAAGTGGAATGTGCAATTACAGATTTTGGACGGTCCTGTTTCTGATCACTCTCCCATCATGCTGAAGGGTGGGACTATGATAGGGCAGTTCCATAAACCGTTTAGATTTGAGAATTTCTGGCTTCATAAGGAGGACCTTTATGAGGTAATTCCGAAATGGTGGGAAGAAGGTCGCCAACCTTTTGGGACAACAATGTTTAAATTTCACAAACAACTTCTTTTTGTCAAATTTAAATTGAAATGATGGAGGCACGCCAATAAGTCGGATTTCAAGCCGCAAAGAGCCCCCTTGTTGGCCCGCCGGGATGAGGTGCGTAAACAATTTAGGGAAGGTTTAATTTCTGAACAACTTAAAACTGAAGATGATGCCTTGTGCAAAGCTGTTGAGGACATTGATAACCAAGAGGAAATTTACTGGAAGCAGCGGGCTAGAAATTCTTGGCTTTTGGAAGGAGATAGAAATACAAAATTTTTTCATCGTTCAGCATGTGCTAGAAGACAGATGAATAATATGGCAGTTTTAAAAGATGAGAATGGTCATTCCTTTGATACTCTTCCAGGTATGCACTCCCACTCTGTGGATTACTTCTCCAAGCTTTTTGCTGAAAACAGGGACCAAGATGTGGGGGCTCAAAATGAAGTTCTTGATGTTATTCCCCCTATTATCACTCCAAAAGAAAATCAGTGCTCTCCTCAGACCTATTGATCGTGATGAACTAAAAACTGTGGTCTTTGGAATGAGCACAGGCAAATCTCCCGGTCCTGATGGTTTTCCTATTGAGTTTTTTCAGTGCCTTTTGGGACACCTTGGAGGAAGATGTTTTGGCTGTAATTGAGGAGTCCGGATCTAATAAGAGAATGCTCAAGGCTCTAAATCATACCTTTATCACATTAATTCCAAAGGGGGAGGAAGGAGTTCATATCTCTCGACTTCGGACCTATTGCTTTATGTAATGTAATTTATAAAATTATCACAAAAATTATAGTCGAACGTCTTAAACCCCTCCTTCATTCCATTATTTCTTCGTAATGCGGGGGATTTGTTGAGGGTAGACAGATCTTGGATGGAGTGATTCTTGCTCAGGAGGCTATTCACTCAATGCAAAACTCTGGTAACAAAGGAATGTTCATCAAACTGGATATGTCTAAGGCTTACGATCGGGTTGAGTGGAGTTTCCTATCAAGGATGTTGGCTGCCTTTGGCTTTTCCCAGGAATGGATTGACTGGGTTATGAGTTGTGTTTCGACGCCTTCATTTTTGGTTCTCATCAAGGGGATTCCCTCGCCTCCCTTTGGAGCCTCTCGTGGCCTCCGACAAGGGGACCCTTGCTCGCCCTATCTATTCCTTATCTTAGCTCAAGGATTAGGCCGACTCTTCTTGAGAAGAAGACTTCAAGGCCTGATAACAGGTATTAAGGTTGGGGATGAAGTCTTGACTCATTTACAATTTGTGGATGACACTGGCTTGGTTGGAGTGGCTAGTCTCAGGGAAGCTAGGGGAATCAGAGACTCTCTTTCTGTTTACCTTAGGGCCTCCAATCAAGTTATCAATGATAACAAATCTAAAGTTGTCTTTTTCAATCTTGCCCAACGGATGCAGGACAAAATCTTAGAGATTTTGGGCTTCTCTAGATCTTCTCTTCCTTTACTCTATTTGGGGGTTCCTTTGCACTTCAAGAAATTGAAAAATGACATTTGGAAAGATCTTCTGGATGGCATCAAAGATAGAATGAACCACTGGTCTCACAAATGGTTAAGCTACGGTGGCCGTTTAACTTTCTTACAACCGCTTATTCGTGCCATGCCTATCTATAAATTTTCTATCTTGGCTGCTCCTCTTTCTATTTGGAAAGAGCTGGACAAACTGGCTAGGCGATTCTTATGGGAAGGAGCAAAAGGTGGGAAGAAATGGGCCTTGGTTGGCTGGGACAAAGTTACTCAACCCAAAGAAAAAGGAGGGCTCGGGTTTGAGAAGCTCTATTCTCAACAATAAAGCCCCGGCGTGTAAATTGTATTGGAGATGGATCTCCCACCTTCATCTTTATTCAAACGAATCTTGACCAAGAAATATTTGGGTAACATCCACCCCCATGAAATTTGTCGTTTCCTCCTGGATGGTAATGGTTCCCTAGTTTGGCAAGCTCTCAAGTTGGGCTCTCAAGTAATTAAAAATCAATTGTTCCGGAAAGTGGGAAGGGGGAGAAAGCACGTTTCTGGACCGATTCATGGGACCAGCTTTCCATCCATCATTGCGGAGTTTCCTGAATCGCTTCCAATTAAAACTGCCATAGAATCCAAGGGTCGGGTCACTATTGAGAACTATTTCTTCACTAGTCAATTGGGTGAGTATAAATTCAAGAAATTTAAGCGACTTGAGGAGTGGCTCGTCACTATCCCTCCGGAGCCGGCAACCACTCGACCAACATTTTGTCTCGCAAGATTTCTCACGGCAGAGATGAAGAAGACGAGTTAGCTTGGGGTCATGGGAATCTTGGAATTTACTCGTGAAGGTCGGTTATGATCAGCCTTCTCCCGCAGCCTCCCTCGCATTTATTTCCGGTTCATGACTGGAAGAAAATCTGGATTCCAAGTGCTGGCCGAAAGTGAACTTCTTTGTCTGGCGCTTTATGCATAATGGCATCCTAACCTATGATAACCTCATAAGCAGAGGCATTATTGGTCCTTCTCGGTGTATTTTGTGTCGTAAGCATGAAGAGACCGCCGACCATTTGATGTTCGAATGTTCCTTCACCGGCGGATCTGGAATCGATGGTTCTCTCTTTTTAATCTCCAGGGTAATGGTGCTCTGACTCGGAATAATATCTGGCAAAAATGGAAGAAAGTTAGATTTAAATCAAAAGCCCTTCGATTGGGGTGGGAGCTTGGTCTCTTCTTCATCTGGTGGCAAGTGTGGCTGGAAAGGAACGCTCGAATTTTCAGAGAAACCTTTTCCTCTCTTGATGGAATTTGGCAGGTTATCTGGAGTAAAGTCACTGAGACGGTTGCCTTACATGTCGAAGAAGATATTCCGGTTGAGCCGGGCCCACAGGAAGAGAGAGTTGCCGCTCACGTTAGAGAAAACATGGTTAGTTGGAAACCCCCCCGGTTGGTCGGATCAAAATTAACACGGACGGAGCCGCTAAGGGCAATCCGGGCAATGTCGGAATCGGTGTTGTGTGCCGTGATCATACTGGATCTGTTCTTTATTGGGAACTCCAAGGTATGGGAAGAGCCACCAATAACGAAGCCGAAGCTTTCGCCATCAAAGTTGCTTCTTTCTCGGGTCGTCTCTCGTGGATACGAAAGATAATCCTTGAGACTGATTCTCAAATTCTGGTTGGCGCTCTTGATTGTATGAGAAATTTTGCTTTGAAAGCGTGGAGGATTCAGATCTTAGTCTCTCAAATCAAGGTCCTTTGGAGGGAACTTGAGGATGTGATCCCTATCCATGTGAATCGGGATTCAAATTCGGCGGCCGATTTCCTTGCCAAGTTGGGTGCGGAAAAGGAGGTTGGAGTTCAACTGCACAGTAACTTGCCTGTGGAAAATGCTGTGATTAGACAAGGTCTTGCAAAATTCCTGAGCAAATGATTATTTCTGTCTTGGGAGTTTTTCGTCGTGTTTTCGCGACCTGCTGTGTTATCGCGACCCTCGGTGGCAACCTGTCGCGATATCGCGACACGTTTTGTCGCCACGGCCTTTGGAGACTTCCCGTCGTGATATCGCGACACTTTTGGCGCATTGGTGGCATTTGGAACTTGCGTAGCGATATCGCGACAATTCCGAGGACTCGTTTGCTTTGTGATGTTCCCGCCGCGATATCGCGACATCTTTTGTGGTCTGGAGCAGCTGGACTTGGTGGTCGCGATTTTGCGGCATGTCGCGATTTTGCGACATGTCGCGAAATCGCGACACTTTTGGTGCAAAAGTGGCAACTGGAAAATTCGTCGCGATTTCGCGACAATTCTGAGGTCTGACAGCTTGGTGATGTTTCTGTCGCGATTTCGCGACATCTTTCGTGATCGGGGGCTGCTGGCTTTGGCTGTCGCGATTTCGCGACATGTCGCCAATTCGCGACACTTCTGGAGCTTTGGTGGTATTTGGTTGATTCGTCGCGATATCGCGACATTTCTGTGGACTGACCGCTTTGTGTGGGTTCGGTCGCGATATCGCGACATTTTTTTGCGGTTGGGGGTCGCTGGCTTTAGCTGTCGCGATTTCGCGACATGTCGCGTCTGCGTCGCCAGTGCGGTTGTGACCTCGGTCGGCTTGTCTGTCGCGACATCGCGACATGTCGCGTTTCGCGACATGTCGCGTTTCGCGCCGCTCATGCGGTTGTGACCTCGGTCGGCTTGTCTATCGTGATTTCGCGACATGTCGCGATTTCGCGCCTTGTTTGTCTCTTGTGCTTAGTGTTGGTTGGTGCTGCCCTCTCTCTCTACTGAGGTCTTGTGTCTCTGGGTTCTTCGTTGGGATGTTCTTGCTCCCTCTTGTACTTGCTCTTTGCTTTAATTCAAGGTTTTCAATTTTTTTTCAAAAATATATATATATATATATAGATTTTTTTTTTTCACA
The DNA here is from genome assembly GCA_028583015.1 of Wollemia nobilis. Taxonomy (NCBI): domain Eukaryota; kingdom Viridiplantae; phylum Streptophyta; class Pinopsida; order Araucariales; family Araucariaceae; genus Wollemia; species Wollemia nobilis. Next base: position 1,269,668 of record JAQPPZ010004335.1, on the reverse strand, counting down.
CCTAGGGTGAGGTTTGAAGGAGTTTTATATTTTAAATAAAGGTTCAAATTTTATGGATGAGACAATGACATGAGCTCAAAGCTTGAATAAAATTATGTATAATTAGTAGTATTAGATAGATAGATAGGTATTGACGTGGACAAAATTCCAATAATGGAATATGCCACAAGACAATTTTCATTCAATAAATACGGTATTAGTAGTGAAAGATCAAAGCTATATAAAGCAAAATAAATACTAGCAAGGATGCCACTTGTATTATAGGTGATGTGACCCGGGTTCAATCCCCATGGTGGATGTGTATAAGAAGTATTACTCAATTTTTTTTTAAAAAAATATGTTAAATTTTGGAGTTCTTAATTATGAATATTTGTAAAGTTCTTATTCAACAAGAAAAATTCCATTCAATAGAGTGTTTTTAGTTTTATGGAATTTAAAAACCTTTTATTTTATTTTTTATTAATTTTTTTTTAGAAATGTTTTTATACACATCCGCTGTGGGGATTGAACCTAGGTCACACCATCGATAATGCAAATGGCGTCCTTGGCGTCCTTTTATTTTATTTTATTATATATAGAGAGAGTTTGTAAGATTTAATTATAAGTTTTATGATGCAATAAAGTATTTAATTATGTTTATTTTAATAACATATAATTAATTATATATTGAAATAATTTATTTTAATAAATTTTATTTAGTTAAATTGATAATAACTATTGAAATGATTTTAATTATGTATATGAGACCAAAATGGCCTATTAACATCAAGTTTGGGCATGTGTGTGGAGGGCTGACCCTCTTGCTTTCTAATCAAATAATGTGATGATGCAAGTCTAGTGGCATATTACATGATTGAAATTTTGTTCCATGTTAATACCTATCTATCTATCTATCTGTGGGACCAAAAGTTTTAATACAATAATATGTGATATGATGTATAACCACTTCCTTCTTGATTTGGATCTTCTATTTAGAGTTTCAAAGTAATGATGTTCAAACTATAAGATTGTTTAAGAAAGTAGAAAAAGCTTAACATCATCTTATCATCTTTTGGAGTGTGTTATTTTTGTTGTTATATTAAAATAAGGTTAAAATATGAGTAATGTTGTAATAGAGAATAACTGATAAAAAAAAAATATCAAATGACATTAGCTTAACAAGTTAAATTCCTTAACATTTAAGAAGATAGGATCTACCAAGTGATACATGGATAATATCCAAGTTGTTTTCCCACATTTGAATCTTGTTGAGTGTGATAAAGGCATAACTGTAAAACTATTGTAATAGGACTATGTGCTCATGATGTAATATAGGTGGTGTTCATTTCAATCCCTATAACAAATTCAAAAAAGATCATAATAAAAAAATAAAATTTAAAAACATGGTTTTTTATATTACTCTTCAACTACAATTTTTTTTTTTATTGATTCGAGGAAGGGGTTTTGAAAGGGATCCTGAACCTTTTACAAAGGTGGATACAAAAAGGAGGTAGTCTCCATGGGACCAAGGTCAAAACAGTAACAATCTAGAGAAACTAAAGGAAGTCACCACAGAATAGAACAATAAGCACCAACTTGAAGGGTTTACACATGTCGAAACTTTTAGAAATTGTCATGCTCGAAAGTCGTTGATGATTGCCCACGTACCAAGAAACCATCTGAAGCTTAGACTCATATGCCAAATCATACTTGGAAGTGATATTGCCAATGATGCAAAGGATTTCCATGGAAAGGTTTCTAAAATTATGAGCAAACTCATGTGGGATGGAGGTGAGATTAGCCCAAGGTGCTTCTTGGGAATGATTGGGTTTAAAGGTGCAACGAATATGGCCTTGGATATTTGAAATGGTGCAAGTGATCTCACGTGCCAACCTATCATGAAAAGGATATAGTTGACACATGGGCACTTGGGAAACCAATTAAACATATGAGATCTCCTCCATGGGATGAGAATGATATTTAAGCTTGGGTGGGGTCACAAGAAGCCACTTCGAATAGGTGAGCTCAGATTGACTAAAAAGTGGATAAGAAGGGGATCAATGGGTGTGGGTCCCACAGTGTAACCCACAAAATCTTGAAATGATGTTGAACCACAACACAACACTACAACAAAGAGATACCTTCATGATGTGTGGGATCATAGAGGGATTGAAGGAAGTTGTCATGCCACACATGGATAGTTTCTTGAAACAAGCCCAAGTTAGCCAAGATGTTAGTAGCTTTGTTGCCTTCCCTATACACATGTTGGATGATGATATTGTTATGATTATGGAGGTACCTCTTGGATTCTTCAATGAGGTTGTAAACATTTCAAGCTACCCTCTAAGTTTCTTTGAGGTAGTTAATGATGTTAATAGAATCTCCTTCAATGATGATTTTTTTGGGTCAGAGATAATCCAAGAGAGATAGCCCCTGTTGGATTTAACTACATTATTTGTTTGGGTGCTAATATTTTTTGTGTATGCAAGAATGATTCTCCCTTGATCATCTTTGAAGATGCCTTCGGATCTAGCTTTTCTAGGGTTTCCTCTAGCCGCTCCATCAAAGTTGAGCTTAATCTAGCCAACAAGGGGATGGAGACCACCCAACTATAGCTCTATTAATAGGAGGTATGAAAGGATAAGAAAGAGCTGGTGAAAGGTTGAGTGAGGCAACCAGCCTAGACTCTAAGCTTGGTCCAAGGGACTTAGAAGAGGAAACCAAATTTGTGTTTTCAATGGTAGCAAAGAGCACACAATTTTCAATTGAGAGGGGATCCTTAGAGATGTTAGGGAAGGCACATGAATTTATTTCAATTGCAAACATTTTATTTGATATTTAATTAAAAATTTAACAAAATATTTAATTATTTGTTTACCTTAATAAATTACAATGAAGTAATTATTAAAATATATAGAAAAAATGGAAGTGCAAGCTAGGATCAAGCATGAAGCAGGGTTATGCATAGTGGCTATTTTCACAAAATTGGCTAAAATTAGGATTTTCAAAATTTGGAATTGGCTAATATTTGGGACCCTTGACTAGGGTCCATTAGCCAGAAATTTATGGGTGCAAATTTTTGGGGGGTTGATTCATCCCATTTTTATAATAATTTGACTATTTTAAGTTTAATTTTTCAACATTACCCCTAATAATAGTGAACCTTCTACATTGTTTCGAAACTATTCACTTGAATTTTTAAACCGATTCGCCAATTTTTTATAAATATATTTTGGGACCAACCCCTTACACATAACCCTGACATGAAGCAAAGTGCAAGCAAGGTGTGAGTTTCACTTCTTCTTGTTCCAAATTTTAGAAGAAACTCAAAAACTAAAGGATTCATATGAAGAAAATCTAGGTAACATGGCATGAAAGTTATTTTTGAAAGTCCTTACTAGAAGTAAGGATGCCCTAGTTGGAAGTATGGATGCCCTAGTTAGGGATAAGAGAAAGATCAAATCTATGACAAACCCTATCCAAGTAGTAGATACTACACTAGAAGTAATTACCAAGAATGAGAAGACTGAGCATGATATAATGATTTTTAAATTCAAAGGGCTAACATGCAAGTTCCATGGATACTAGCCAATTTTTTTTAGATTCAAAGTTGGATCAAGTGGAAGTGGTAACCAAATTCAAATTACTCCATGAATTTTCTTCTAAAAGAATTTTTTTCTCATTATCTTCTCTAGCTAAGAAATAAGAGATAAAATAATGGATGACGACCCTTGGTTTAGGGGCAAAGATGCATTAAATTTACAATCGTGGAGTGATAATTTTTTGTGGAGACAAAGACCATTAAAAGGCTTCGTGTGTGGATTACGGTTTTGGACCTCCTTATTAACTCATTAATAAGGAATTTTTAAAGAATATTGGTAATACTCTAGGGGAATTCATCCAAGACAGACTGGCTACTAAGAAGAGAAGGCATGTTGTATACACTTGAATATATATTGCCATGAATATTTGAAAGCATTTACTATAGTCCCTTAGGATTAAATCTAGATCAAGAGAATGGGATCAACAAGAAAATTATAAAAATATTACATTTTAATGTCACAAATGTTATGAGATTAGACATGTTACAAGAGATTTTACAATAAAAATAATGGAAAATTTTGGGTTGAGATAAACTTTGATATGAAACAAGGAGATCATATCATGATAGAAGTTGAGTTAAATCAAGTATTTTCCACTCCTAAGAAATGATGGCTTTTGAAGCCTTAATATTAATGTAAAATCACAGGATCAAATATATGATAGTCGCAATATAATATGATCAAGATAATAATGTAACCAAAATAATATGAGCCAACTAATATGTAAATCAAGGCTAATAATATATCAAATAACATTCATTAATAAGAAACAATATGAATGTATAAATAGCCTAAATCATACATGTACAAAGCATGTAGCACAACTTACAATATTAGTTGCTCAAATATATGTAAAATTTATTACTCCTCTTTCTCTTACAAATGTATCATAAACTCTTACAATAACAATGCTCACAATGTAGACAATGTAGACTATGTAGGTGGTGATGTACACTATGGAGTAATATATAGCCATTGTAGGATGACTCTTTGGTTACTTGACTCTTCCTTTTCCTTATGCCAAGTCTCATGACTCTTGGCTTCTCTACTTGAAACTTAAACACACATGACTTTATCTTGTATGCACACTTGGACATGACTCTTCACATAACACTTTCTAATCTAAGAACACATGTGCACACTTACATATGAGACACTTGTGCATATTTACACTCATTACACTTGCACACTCATTTACATGACACTTGTGCATTTCCTACACATTATTACATTACATAAAATATTTACTCACACTCTAATATAGGACACAACCCTAATCTAATATTTACAAGGTTGTACCAAGGAGGTATATTAGCATGTACCAAATAATGTAATATTCTCCAACACCTCCCTATATTACATTATTTGGTTATTGAAGACTTCAGTTTTCAATCTAGGTCTTCATTCTTCATTTTCAATTACCTTTACAATGTATGTGTCCTTCATCTTGATCTGGTTCTCCTTCTCCTTGCTTGATCATGTCTTTGGATTCAGCTTCATGTTCTCCAGTATTTGTAGCTTCTTGTACTTTCTCATTGACTTCAAATTCTTGCATAAGAATATTTCCTTTGCCTTTGTCCTTAGAATCATATGACTCTTTCTTTTCCTATATAGATACTTTTGAACATTCACTTAAAGCATCATAATAGGATCCTGAGTTAGATGAACTTGGAATATCAATATTGCATGAAGAATGAAATATATTTTTCTTTCCTCTTAAGAGATTCAATCAATTCCTTTTGTTTCATATTCTCTTCTTTATGAAACCTAAGTGTAAGCAATGCCATATACATGATGCTACCAATATCTAAAGGTATCATAATACTATCCTTTCCATCATCAATTGCTTCAACAATCCTTGCATGTAAATAGTATTCAAATATTTTAAATTTTTCATCTATAGCTTCACTATAGATCAATTTTGAGACTAGATCTAACTTTCCTTCAGATTTTGCAAGCAAATTTTTTATTCCAAATTTTATGACATTCACTTTTTCTTTTTGTAGCATGAACTCCATATTATCCATTGAATTATTTGATTCTTTTGAAGTAGACATCCTTAAAACTCCCTAGGTTTTAAATAAGTTCAAAGTTTCTGAATTTCAATACCTATGAAGTAGAAATCCTTATATCTCCCTAATATTTAGAAACTAAGAAAATATGAACTTTGCAAAAATTAATTCCCTAAGTTTGATGTTGAACTCCTTTTGGCTCCCAAATTATTAATTTGCAAAAGTTCAATAATCTAATTATTTCAAAAATTGATAAAAATAAACCAATTTCAAATTTAAAGAACTATTAAAGAAACCTTATATCTCCATTCCTTAAATAATTAATCACTTATCCCTCCATTTAGCTTAATAATTAATGATAAGAAAGTTCTCAATAATTATAGTTATAAATGTAGTGACAATTTTAATTAACTAGGACTAAGGTTGAATATTTCGAGGATGGTCTAAGGAATCGAACTAGACTTTTAGAGGCTAGGGTAGAGGCCTCGACAACATTTTTGTGCAAAAAACACCATCAAAGAGGATTAATATTTTTGGAGGATTTTTCAACAGTAAGGATCATGACCAAGAATGGGGGTCATAGGTACTTCGGTACCAGATCCTCTAAAACAAGGAATTTCATATCGGGATAAGCTATGTGGAACCCATGATAGCTTCAATGACTATCAAACACAAGCAAGGATAATCATAAACACCATGGGGAAGCAACAAAAGGAGGATTATTTTCCTATAAGGGTGAACGAATGTTTACCACAAGCAAAAGAAATACCAGTATTGGAAATAGCAGAGGACTAGATAGCTAAGGATATAGTTTATAAGATAAAACACAACCTAATAGGTAAATTCGTGGGTTTTCGACCATTCGTGCATTTCCTCCACACATGTATAAGGAAACAATGGTATATGGAAGGAGAATACAAAATTCTAACTCTCCCAAATGGGTATTTTCTATAGAGTTCACATCAATGGCAAACCGACAAAAAGTATTTGAGGGAGGGTCATATCATCACGGGCCAGTGAGACTATTCTTGCAACCATGGAAGATGGGATTCAACCTGAGGGTGGAACTGACTGTAGTTTCAATATGGGTAATAGTATTTACCCTTCCCCTTGAATTTTTGAAAGAGGAATTTTGGAAAGAGGAGGTACTCGAGGCAATAGGAAACTTACTAGGTCATTATCAAGGTATATTAAGAGAAACAATTTTAGGAGGATCGACAATGTTTGCTAGCAATAGAAATACACTTAAAAATAGGGGATTTTTTTTTGCACCAATAATTGGATTATGAGGTTATTCCATTTAGATGTTGGGTGTGCCATGCTCATGGACATCTAGCTAGAATGTGCCCAACAGTTAAGGATCATCAATTTGAACAAGAGGGGACAAAAGCAAATATTAACATGGTGGGCCAATATCTTTAGTAAAAGGTAAATCAGAAGTAAGGGAAAGGTCCAATAGACTCTAAGGTCTTCCAAAAAGTAATCAAAAGGTCAAACTGAAGAAACCAACAAAGTAATCAGAGATAAGGAGAAAAAGTGGGAAGAACAAACAATAGATATGAGATATTCAAACAATTGAAAACCTTGGAAACATAAGGATATTTTCAAATGGAAGGATTATAGGAGGATACTCAACAATTCACATTGGTTGATCAAGAACAATACTCAAATCTAGTGCCAGAGAACAAGCAAGGAGTAAAACCAAACACAACCAGTCTCATGGAAGAGGAGATTTAACCCACGAGGGAGACCATATGAGGGAAAATAGAGTAAGGGATAGTCTTAACTCAGGAAATAGAGATGAAAGAAGAAAATAAGAAAAATACATCCCTAATTTAGGGATTCATCAAGTGGAGAAAAAACAAAATTTGAACCAATCTATAGGGAGAAAGTCAAACAAGGGAAATATGGAGGAACAAGAAAGAAATTTGAGCCAAAATGGAAAGGTAAAATAGATGGCTGATTTTTTCTCTTCTAATTCTCAATGATATTAATTACTTGGAATGTGAGGGATTTAGGCAACCACCCCAAACAAAAGGTAATAAAAAAAATTATCATAGATATGAGTCCAGATATAATTTTGTTACATGAAACCAAAATGCAAGGAGAAGACTTACAAAAAATAAACAAGAGGATATGGCAAAAAGGAGATATCCTTACTCAATAAACACATGGGAAATCAGGGGGATTGGCCACTATGTGGAATCACCAATTGTTCCTAGCGATAGGGGGCCTCCACGAGAGGGGTGTTGATGGTTTGGTTACAAAATAGTAAAAATGGGAAAAACTGGACTATAGTTAATTTCTATAGAGCATAGATAATCAAATTACAGAGGGATCAATGGGTAGCCATCCAAAATTTTAGAGACAACTACCCGGAGGACCAATGGACTATGGGAGAAGAATTTAATGGAAATATTAGAATAGAGGAACAACAAGGAGGTAAAGCCATGTTGGAGGAAAAGTATAGGTTATTTTCAGCAATAACATGTCGAATGAATATAATAGATATCCCAATTGAGGATAGCTCCATGACCTAGACAAATAGAAGAAAGGGAGGGGAGATAATAAAATCTTACTTGGATCGTTTATTCATGGGGATGAATTATACCTACATACCAAGCATCAAGCGAGGGTCATGATAGGCTTTCTTTAGATTGTTTTCTAGTAAGTCTTACCATAGAAGAAGATAATCATAAAGTTGCAAGAACTTGTAAATTTGAGCTATGGTGGCTGAAAGCTTAGGAGTTTGAGGACCACATAAAGGAATTATGGGAATTAGGGAAACCAAGATTTGAGACATCCCAATTCAAACTCCACAAATAACTAAAATATGTAAGGAACCAACTAAAGGAGTGGAGTAAACATAATAAGGAACTCACTAAAATCCAAAAGAATGAAATCAAGGATAATAAGGAGAAGATTTCTCAAGAGATAAGACAAGGAACTATTACAAAAGATCTGTTGCAATGTGAGGTAGAAATTATTAGGAGAGAGGAAGCTTTGGAGGAACAAGAAGAGATCTATTGGAGGCAAAGAGCTAGAGTTACATGGTTAAAGGAGGGAGATCAAAACACAACTTTCTTTCATAAGATAACAACAACTAGAAGATAATTGAATAGAATTATAGGCGTTACAGATATAATGAGTTGGGTAAAAACTAGTGGAAGTGAAATGAAAACTATAGCAAATCAATACTTCCATAATTTTTTTGGTAGCAATGAAAATTTGAATGCAACATGGTAGGAGAAGATACTAGAGGCAATTATGCAATTAGTCAAATATAAACACAATAAATTATTAATGGAGGAAAATTATTTGGAAGAAACATCGTAGATCTTACAAAAAATGCAAACAGGAAATACCCCAGGACCAGTTGGGTTCCCCTTTGAATTTTATCATTTGTTTTGGAAAATTGTGGGCCAAGCAGTGGTGGAGGCACTAGAGAAAATCGGATAGAGTAAGAAAATGTTAAAATCCTTGAATCATACTTTTATCACTTTAATTCCTAAGGGCCCACCTAGTGAGATAATCAATAATTATAGGCCTATTTCACTATGTAATGTAGTATACAAGATATTAACAAAGCTTATGGTAGAAAGGTTTAAACATTTTTTACCAAATCTGATTTCAAGTGAGCAAGGTGGTTTTGTTGAAGGTAGAAAAAATCTATATGAAATAGTAGTGGCCCAAGATGTGATCTACACAATTCCAAGCAAAAGGACCCAGGTATATTTATTAAAGCCTATATGAAATAGTAGTGGCCCAAGATGTGATATACACAATTCCAAGCAAAAGGACCCAGGTATGTTTTCTAAAGCCTATGATAGAGTAGACTAGTCCTTTATGCAAAGGATTTTAGAGGGGTGGAGAGACTGGGTAAAAGCATGTACATAAACTACATTATTCTTGGTTCTAGTAAATGGTAGTTGTTAGAGTTACTATGCTACAGTAACTATAAATTATTACCTCATTTGGTAATTTGTAAGATTCACCTAGGTAGATTTTATTTACCTCATGGTAAATAATAGTTTGTTACTTTTTACTATTACTATTACTAATTACTAATTACTAATTACTTTAACCTGGATATTTATCTTGGTTAGTAGCTAATAGTTTATTGCTTTTTACTATTACTATTACTAATTACTTTTAACTTGGATATTTATCTTGGTTAGTAGGTTAGTTTTTAGCTACCTTTAGGGTGGGGCAACCTATAACGCGTTAGTTAGCATTAACTTAGGATATTATTTTCTAATATCCTTAGGCTATTCATAGCCTATTATTTGTCCTATTTAAACCTACCATTTCAATAATATTTCTAATGCTTTTGAATTAATTATTTGGTTATTTACTAACCTAACATTGGTATCAAAGTAGGCCTCTTGGCCTTTGCTCTGCTTCGGATAATATGACCAGGTTCCACTATTCGATGGATAAGACCTAAAAGGGAGCAGGTTGGACAGATGAAGATTGCAATTAAGGAATTTTTTTTGATCATTTCATATTTCTAAGGTTTTGCTAAGCATCTCGACCATGGAGAGTTTGACCTCCATTTGAGGATTAAATCCATCTCAAGAGGTGATCTGAGCTAGGTGATAGTGTGGACCGCACACGTGGGACTCCACAGGAGCTGACGGACCTACTTCACCCTATACGAAGAACTTTGCACCCTAGGAAGGGTATGGTGGTGACATGGACCGACTAATAAGATGCAGGACCTAATGATTGCCTACCTAGATGCTACAAGGCACAACCACACACACGAACTACGACCAAAGATGTCACCTATGTGGCACCACAACATCAAAACATGAACACCTTTGTGACAAGCAACCACTGACACACCAGACAACCAACAAGGATAATATGCTATGGGTGCTTGATGTGGAGGGTGACAAATAAAAGACTAGCTACGAGACGGTTGACCACCATGCGGTGGTCATACATGAGTAGGCAATTTTTTGTTTTAAACTCCCATAAAACTCTCATGTTGCGAATATGGGATAATTATCCCAATGTTTCCTGCAATTTTCTTCCATCGAAGCCAATCATCGTATTAAGCAGGATTCATTTTGCGTTTGGTGAAAGAAAAGGTGTTACAGTCGTCCATTACCATTATGACTCAGAAATTGTCAATGAACCCTCTTACAGAGGCTATTCTAGCTTATGGGAAAAATGTTGTTCTAATTCTGTGTATCTTCCAGGTTTCTGATGAATTGTGCACAAGTTTTTGACGAGCTAAATTGTAGTTCGCCGATCGAATCCGTGTGAGTATAGAGAGAGCACAATCAGGGTTTTCAAAGTGTTTTTCTTATACGAATTTTTCCATCTAGTGATTGTTGCTGTAACCAACATCTCAACACAATTCAAAAAAAATGTAACATGAGTTGATTTTGGCATTTCCAAAATGTTGTAGGCGTCAGACAAATACTAACCCAGAGAAAAAAATAGAGGTAGTTTCTAATACCGTGGAGGCCGCAAAAACATTTACAATCACTCTGTAACATGTCATGAAAATAAGATGTTGCAGACGACGATTCCAAACATACGAGTTTGGAGCAGTAGAAAAGAAAAAAAAAACACTTTTGGCAGGAAAAATCAAAGAAAAATAAAATATTGTTTTGATTCTTTGTCGTTGACATATTCAAGTGATTTTTTGATTCACGTGCATAAGGTTTTTTAATTTTTGTGTTTGCAGTGTGCTGCAACTGCTACACGATAATGTTGCTCGATGATTGAAGGGTGCCAGTAAGCGATTAAGAGAGCAAGTGCACCAATAAAGGAAAAATCCCTTCCTTTAAGTTCCATCGGCTTGGGTAGCCAAATTGGTTACATGGGCAAGAGCAAATGCACTGTTTTCAAGAAAGTGGGTTCAAACCCCTCGGCACCCAAAATTTTTTAGGCTTCATAAAGACAAAGGTTTTACAATATTTTTTTTATTTGTTTTATTTTTAATTAATTTATATATATATATATATATATTAATAATTTAAATAAAATAGTTTTTAAATTCAATTTTTTTTTTTAAATTAATTTTTTTAAATGTTTTATTTTTTATTATTAATTAAAAATGTTTGATTAATTTTTTTTAAATTTAGCAAATTAAAATAAAACTAATGGCCCTATTTTTTTTGCAAATTCCACCACAAGTATGATTTTTTTTCTCCACATTCAAAGGGGATATAAGACATTTAATAGCGCTATTTTTTTCTTGCAAAGTTAGCGAACCTAAAATATTATCAAACCTTGTTAATTTAGCAAAAGAATAAAGGATCAAACTTGAATTGTTTTTTTCCAAATTGTAACACAAGGAGACACAAAATTTTGTAAAATCCAAAGGTAAAGTGTGCATTTGTTTTCTCCAAGGAGGAATATAATAAAAGAAATTGCACACTTTATTTTTTTCAAATCCGTTGAGCCGCCGCTCGCAAGCTTGCGATGAGAAGATATTAAAGACCTTGGATCCACTAAAACCAAGTCATGTGTCAACCAGTTCTAGAAGCCTTTCAAACGTGAGTCGTGTGTTGACTTAACTTGAAAGGAGTGCTATTTTGTTAATTTTACAAATCATAGGGGGGAAGACAAGAAATTGTATTTCTTTGCAAAAATATAACACAAAGTGAGGAGCACTTAAAACAAAATCAAAACTTGTTAATTTTGCAAAACAAAAAGGAAAGGCAATTGTTTTATTCCACATTATTTGCAAAATTGGAAAATAAGAGGAGACATAAAATATCAAATTTTTGCACAACACAAATCAAAAATTTGTTGAAAAAGTTGGTGATAAAGGTGCATTTCGATATTACTCGACACCTTTATTACAAATTGGCAAATTAGGTGCATTTTCGGTTGCATCCGACACCTAAGTGATAAAAATTTTGTGGGCACTCTTTGATTGATTATTGCATTTAATTTCTTGTTCTTTGCAATTATAAGTCATCAAAATCAAGAGCACTCAAAACCCCAAAATTTCACAATAATTTGTGTAATTCATTTGCACAAGTATAAGCCATTTGTAAAATTGATATTCTCTCCTTACAAACCCTAAAATTCACTCTTATTTGTTTGGCTCAATATCCTCAAATTGATTATTCCTCTTCAAGAGGATTTTCAAGCAAGTGCCATTAAATATCTTTTTGAGTGAATTCTCTTTCACTTCTTATTTTCTTGGTTTAAATATCCTCAAACTGATTATCTTTCTTTAAAGAGAGTTTTTAGGCAGGTGCCATTAAATACCACTTAAGAGTGAAAGAAAGATCCTCTTAGTGCAATTATAGAACCTTCATCATGGCAACTATCAACAAATACCTAAATGATACACAATTGCTTAAAGGTCCTAACTATTCAACATGGAAAACTAAGATGAAAGCCATTTTGACTGTAGAGAAAATGTGGGATTTAGTAGATGGAACTATAACAAGACCCACATCACCAGGAGCAAATAAAAAATTATGGTATACAAATAATAATCATCTTCTCATATTGATCCTCATAGCTACTACTGATGAGATTCAACCTCACTTAAGTGAAGCTAAAAATGGTAAAGATGCATGGGATGCACTTTGTACCATTTTTGAAGGCAAGAATCAATTGACTATTCTAAACCTTCAAATACAACTTCATACACTCCATATGAAGTTAGGAGAATCAGTAGAACTATTCCTCTATAGAGTAGCAAAATTGAAGTCAAAGCTAAATGCTTTAGGAGCCAAAGTAGAAGATACTATTCTGACTTCAGTAATATTGAGGGCTCTTCACGAATCCTAAAATATGTTAATAACATCCCTTAATGTATCTCAAAGAATAGTCACCTTTGTGGAGTTAGTCAATTTGCTTCAAATAGAGGAAGCAAATCAACTCCAAAGAGATGAAGTGACAAACAATGCACTTTACTCAAAAAATTAGGGTGAAAAGAAGAAAGTAAACTTTCAGAAGGGAGGGTCACATTCAAAAGGTAAGGGAAAGAAACCTCAAAAAAAATTGTGCTCACATTGTAAAAAGGAGAACCATGACACCAGTCGGTGTTGGTTTAAAAACAAGCAAAATAAAATGGCAAAGACACATCACAGAAGCAAAACAAAGACAATGTTACTAGTGAAGTTTCTGATTCTGATTTTGATTCTGGTTTAGAAAGAGCACACAAAGTGCTCATGGCTAAGATAGTATTGTAAAGGGAAACAAATTTGTCACCTTAGGCAAGCACCATTTACACTCTCTTTTTAGGCTTCATAAATAGCATAAGTTTTTGTTTGAAGTACTTGCAATAAAGGGGTGATTGTACCTCTTTTAGGCTTCATAAATAGCAAACTCTCTTTGTTTTAAGTACTTGTAACAAAAGGGGAGAATTTTTTGGTGTAAAATTTGCCTAGGAGGAAATATTTGTAAAAGCTTTAACAAGCTTCATGAGTTGCACATCTTTTGCAATTAAGGGGGATAAACATTTATTTTCCTACTTCACACAAATTTTTGTAAAAATAGAAGAAGACTTATAAGGGTGAATTTTCAGTAGCGATCGACACCTTAGTCTCACTTATTTCAAAAATTTCATCACAACATATTTTGCAACAAGGGGGGGAAACCTTAGCTACCTTATCAAAACTTTTGCAAAATCATATTGTAATTGAATGAACCTTGTATGTAATGATCTATTATAGTACATCTAGAAATTGTAGCAACTGGTTACCCATGCAATCCAGTTGGATGACAATATTACAATAAGGACATTCGTTGATGTGAAGACAAAGTGAGGAATGACCCACTTTTTTCTTAGAGTAGCCAGAGCACTGTGACAGAGCCCAAGCTAGAGTAAGAGTTAGTAGATCAACATCTTTTTCATTGTATTGGGGCAGTTATATACATTACCTAAATAATGTAATAAGGGGGGATGTTAGAGTTACTATGCTACAGTAACTATAAATTATTACCTCATTTGGTAATTTGTAAGATTCACCTAGGTAGATTTTATTTACCTCATGGTAAAAAGTAGTTTGTTACTTTTTACTATTACTATTACTATTTACTTTTAACCTAGATATTTATCTTGGTTAGTAGGTTAGTTGTTAGCTACCTTTAGGGTGGGGCAACCTATAACACATTAGTTAGAATTAACTTAGAATATTATTTTCTAATATTCTTAGGCTATTCATAGCCTATTGCTTATCCTATTTAAACCTACCATTTCAATTATATTTCCAATGCTTCTGAATTAATTATTTGGTTATTTACTAACCTAATAGTAGTCCCTCTCCCATGTTCACAACAAGAAGGGGGATGAGGTAAGGGGACCCTCTTTCCCCTTACCTTTTTATCCTTTATGTAGAGGGTCTAGGGAGACTATTAAAAAATGGAGACAAGAGGGGAGGCTAAGGGATCTAAAAATAAGTTCTCATATTGAGATAAATCACCTCTAGTTTGTGGATGATATTTCTCTTATTAGTCAAGCCAATATCCTAGTAGCAAGAAACATAAAAGAATTTTTAAATGGGTATACTAAATCTACTGGGAAAACTTTTAATGAAAATAAGTCTCAATTAGTTTTTTTCAATACAACGAAGAGGGTGAGAGATAAAATTATACAATAGTTGAACTTCATGGAAACTCATTTACCCATATAGTATTTAGGAGTACCTTTATCTGCAAAGAAAGCATAAAGCAAGGAATGTAAAGGGTTGATTGATAGACTACAAGCTAAGTTGAGCAATTGGACACATAAATGGATAAGCTTAGGAGGAAGGCTTACAATGATTAAAGTTGTGCTACAAGTCCTCCTAGTTTATAAATTTTCCATACTTCAGGTTCCAAAGAGAATTTTAAAAGATATTTACAAACACACAAGAAAGTTTTTGTGGTCAGGTGCAAGGGGAGAACAAAACTTAGCACTAGTTGGGTGATAGAAGATATGCCAATAAAAAAATGAGGATTGGGGATAATATCAACACCCCAAAGTAGCATGACACTAGTAGGAAAGCTATACTAGAGATGGATTATAGCTACTGGGGCTTATGGAGCAGACTATTACAAGCCAAATATTACCCAAGAGTGGCTGAGAAAAACATCCCAAGACTTAGAGTGGAAGGAGAGGGATCTACAGTATGGATAACAATGGAAGTAGGCCAGGAGTTAATAAAGCCATACCTATATTGGTAGTTAGGTAATGGAAAGGAGGCTCTATTTTGGGAGGATGAATCAATCCCAACCAAATATTCAGACATTCCCAGAGATGGAGAGTTGGAAAGCAAATATCTAAAAGGCAAGATGGTGGAAAACCTCTTACTATATGAAATCATGGAATCAACATGTTCTAGAATTACTACAATGGAAACATCCCCAAGAATGGCCAGTGAGGGGGACAGAGGAACTAATCGAAAAATTATGGAGACATCTCCAAAGAAACCTAATTCAAGATGGTTCTAAGAGGGATATACTTGGATGGGGAGGAAGCAAGTTGGGAATCTATAAGGCAAAGGAGGGATACAAGGTAGCCTATGGATATGAGATTGCCCCAAAACCACTTCCATGGATATTTATTTGGAAAAATGAAGGATGACCAAAAATTAATATTTTCTCATGGCTGATTAACCATAGAGAGTGCTTGACATTTGATAATTTGATAAAAAAATGTTTCTACAAGCCTTCCAAATGTGTTATGTATGGAAAGGTAGAGGAGACCTTGAATCACCTATTTTTTGGATGTTCTTTTGCCAAAGACATATGGATCAGTTCATGGAGGTAGATGAGATAGCATTGGGAAATATTTGGGAGCCAAGAAAGTTTTTATGAGAAATAGAAACAATGCAACTTTAAGACTAAAATAATGAAAATGGTGAATGTAAATAAGATAAAGGCTTTGCAGTTGTAGCTTCAAACTGATGGGACTAAGGCTAAAGGATTCCCCAAGGACAAGGTGAAGTAGGTTAGAAAGGAAATTTTGTTTTATATCTTGGAGAAATGCTCCAAGATCCATCCCATCCTTTATTTCATGGATGAGGCCTGCCATGTGTTGCAACATACTAGGGGATATTTGGAGAAGATCACCAAACAAATACAACCAATAGCCCCTCAGGCCAGTAAACTCCTCAATCTGTCCAAGGCTAGGTTCAATGATTTGGTCAAGCCTATTTCAAATAAATAATAACACAACTCTAGAATTATGACTATAATTATCCTCAAGAAGAGTGGATTGCTCCAAAAAGGATGGTTGTTGATCAACAAGATTGATGACAAGATCTAGAATGTTATGGATACCAATGAGGAGATGATGCAGTATGGCTTCAAGATATTCTAGGATGAGAATCATCTGATGAAGATATCTAGAATAGCATAAATACAATGATGCAAAATTATTCAAAGGTAGATGCATGTCAAGAACTTATTGACCAAGATAAAGTAACTCAGTTGATTAATAAGTTAACCATACTAAAATATTTGATGGGAGATCTAGCAAACTAGGGGGCTTCAGTTTCGTATGAAAAATAGCTGAATTGTGTTACATCCATCGATAATTATTGGAGATAAGGAACTCCTCTCAAGCATCCTGAAATAAAGCATGAGCACTTTGGACCATGTCACCTAGATATTGAAGGAATATTTAGAATAAAAGGAAGCCGAGGAAGATGAAGAATAGGAAGATGATAAGGAAGAAACAGATGAAGAGAATCAGGAGGAAGAATAATAAGGTGAGGGAAATGAAGAGGAGGTACACCGAGAAACTAGTAATCTAGAAGAAGAGGTAGAAGGTGAGAAAGAAGAAGAGGTAGAGGACACTTCAAATATCCAAGAAAACCAATATTAGGATCAATAGTGAAGGTATGAGAGTGCCAAAATTTTATGTAAAATAGCTAAAATTTTGAATTCTATAACTGGAAAAATAGTTGTAGGGGTATTTTTATAAGTATTTTTTAGATTGTTAGTTCCAGAAAGTAGCAAAAGAATCATGAGCCTACCAATGCATGTCGAAATTGTGAAGCATAATTATGAAGAAGAAGAATATATTTTTGATCAAGCCTATAGAGGAGCGCATGTTTGTGCAATTCTAGAGCAGATCAACAGTTTCTTCTAGCATGTTTTCCATATGAACCTTTACTCTTTGAGTGCCTCTCCAATGGATTGAAAGAGTAAGGTTCACAAGGAATTTATTCCTTGAAGAATCCTCTACAACCAACTAAAGCAGAGTTCATCATCCTTCATATAAGAGGCCATTTATTGAATCATGGATATAAGGCTGGTTTGATGAAAGGAGGAGTAGCCATATTCATTTTTTTTGACTCTAGTACCCAAAGGATAAGGATTTGAGTTTGTAATCCTTGTTAGCAAATATCCCTAGGAGGTAGTAAAATGTAGGCCCAAAAGACCACAAACTTAGCAAATTTTGTAAAATTTGGCTAAGTGTTGAAAGAACCTCGAAGACAGTGTTAAAATCTATTGTCCCATGATCAAATTGGTCAAATAGTGCCTAGAAAAATTTGGAGGAGCATATTTTGAAAAGGCAAAGGCTAAGATAACTCCAAGTTGATGTTAATTTCCATGCAAGAGAGTTTGCAGTGTTAAATTCTATCAAAGTGCAAAAATATGTGGTCAAACTGGTCAAAAAATGCCTAGAAAAATTTGAAGGAGCGGATTTTGAAAAGGCAAAGGCTAAGATAACTCCAAGTTGATGTTAATTTCAATGTAGGAGAGTTTGCAGTGTTAAATTCTATTGAAGTGCAAAAATCCACGGTCAAACTGGTCAAACAGTGCCTAGCAAAATTTAGAGGAGTGAAATGGAATAAGTAATAGGCGATGCAGTATTAAAATCCGTCAAGAGAAAATATAGTGTGAAATTCTATGGTCAAACTGGTCAAATAGTGCCTAGCTTAATTCACAGGAGTGGATTTTGAAAAAATACAAGCAAGGTCCTATGATATTATTCACTCACTCATGGTGCAAGGTAAAATTTCATGGTCAACATGGTCAAACTTGACTCAATAAAATTTCAAGGAGCAGATTTTGAGAAGAAGACAATCTATAGTAGAATTTCTCAAAGGTGGAACACCTCCAAGCCTTTTTTTTGTGGTCAACATGGTCAAACCATATGCAATGAAATCTTGCAAAGCATATTTTTGTTTTGAGCCCCAAAGCAAAGCATTGATCACTAGAATTTAAGAGGCATATTTCAAAGCTACGAAAGTGTAGTATAATGTGCATTTCAAAGATTCCAAGTCATCTTTCATCTTAGTCATTCAAATGTACATCAAAGGTTGAGGAGGAGAATATTGGAGTAAAGGATAAAATTCCATGCTAATAAAAGAGTGAACCTTGGTCTACTTGTTGTTGCTTGCGAGCGAAAAGAACCAGGGGAGACCAAGCATCATAGGAATCAAGACCTACCAATGTTTTTAGTTATAGATCTATGGTGGAGAAGCCTAGTCAAGAATAAGGAATGGACCAAATCAACCTACAGCCAGTGCAACAACTGAATTTCGTGGAAGGCCTAACAACTTGCAAAGATTAGAGTTGTAGATTTTCATGGAGTGTAGCTCTTTTATTTATTTCAAAAAGTAAATGAGAGGTTGCCACCTCAATACTCTGCTGATCTGGCATGGAATTTTTCTTGTAATGTTCATGTATTTCTATTCATTGTAAAATTTATATAAAGAGGTTGAACCCTCAATTTGAAGGGTCGGATTTGGAGTGTTTGCCGAAACTATTCTTATAATTTTTTTGAGAAATAAATAGAAGGAGCATTACTTGGATGTTTGCCTTAAGCTTTTGTCTTCATTTTTCTATGATTTTAATCTATGAATTCATTTCTGCTATTGTTGTTATGGTTGGAAAATGTTTCTGATATTGTATTGCTAACTTAGGGCAAACTGGAATGCTTCATGTTTAAACAAATGCTATAGAGAGCTTCTTTTTCTATTAATTTGGATGTTGATATAATTCTGCTATTTGTATTATTAACATTTTGGATGTTTGAAATAGTTCTCTGAGTATTTTTTGATTCTGTAATTATGAAGATCATTTATTTGAATGTTGTTAGTTACAAGTGTGGCATACTAGAAATGTGATCTATTAGAAGGTTTTTTATAGTTGTCAATGATGTTATATTTATTTGGTCATTATTCATTCAAATGTTACTAAACCCTTACCCCATTTCTATCCCTAAACTTATACTTTAAACTGAGCTTAATTGAGTCAACACACAATTAGTCGACAAGGTATACCATCCTACTCTGGAGGTTGGATTAAAGCAATCTTTGATCCATCTAATATCAAAATTTGAGCTATGATTATGAGGGTGTGCACATTCTAAAATTTCATATATTTGTAGTCACAGTTCAATATTTCCTTGATATCAATTTAGACCCCAAAAAGACCTATGATCTAGTTGTATTGTTGAAAGACTCTCATGGGGCAATGAGAGGGGAAATTAAAATAGTGGTTTTTATGATATCAACTATGTAATAGATGGTTAGATACTTTGATTTGATTGTATAGTTGCAATTTGGCAATAAAATAAGTAAATGCATTTAGAATCATGTCTATCATGGAACCATGAGTGCCCTAATCCCCTACTATCCTCAAATGATCGATGGAAGATAAGGTGAACCAAGGAGGCAGTCATATCCAATATGTTGGTTTTATTCTACTTATAAATGATTTACTTATGCTTGGTTAGAATATTTGTGGGGATATTTCCTTGATGAAATTGATGTAATATATTATTCTTTGAAAGTATGGAAGGTTTACCATACTTGCTTATTTGTAATAATTGTTGATTGATTGGATGATGTACCTCTAAATTACCATTTTGGAGTATCTATGTTTATTTTTAAACTCATTTTAATTAATGTGTATTCTATTTTAAGTGTTGCTTCCCTTCTAGTATATTTGCATGTTTATGAGTTATATTTTTTTAAATTTAGTATCTAGAATTATCCTTGTTTTCTTACTAATTAATATAAACTTAAATAATGAGTTCTAGGGTGAACTAGGAGGGAAACCTAAGGGATTGAGACCTATTAGGGTGAACATAGGTGACCTAAGGAATTAATACCCCTTAGGGAGAATGTTAACTAAGTTATACAAAGACTACATCTGAGTTAAGATAGCTCATCGAGTAGACAAGATGGATAGCTTAACTTGCGATACGTGTAGCATACCTACACAGATTGAATTATGTAAGATATGGATATGGGTGTATATATTTGATTGACCGAAGGTGATAATTTTAGCTCATCAAGAGAGATGAGAAAGATAGAATTATTTGTGGTAACACATAATACGCCTACATATATGGACTTGTTTGAGGGTATTTCATGAGATGTAGCTCTTTAGGAAAACTTAGGTGATTTAATCATTAGAGTAAGTAATAGCCAATTAGGGGTTTATGAATCCCTCACCTTAGTTAAAAAAAAATCTTTTTCTTTCTGTGTTTTTCTTTTGTAGTTGAATATTGGGTCATTACAGTCACTATAAATGATACTCAGTGGATAGAAGTGGACAACATACCATATTTTTTGGGGGTTCATGTTACTAAACCTCATCATTTAGAAGGATACCAAAGTGGTTCTCCAAAATATCACATACCCTCATCGGTACAACACAATGTTATCACAATGTAGGGATTATCCTTTAAGGCCCATAACACTTAAATGGAAATTCCTATTCCCTAAACTTATCCTAAGTCCATCTAGGTAGGTTAATCAGATGTAAAGCCTTGGTGATTAGTTACCGCACCTCCATGGCTAACTAAGGTCATTACCACTAACTAGAAATTATCATGATCACTTGAACCTACACATTCAAGAGACCACCATTGGTGTCTTGCAAATGATCTTACAACTTTCTAATTATGGTACACCAAATCCTCAGTGTTCAATGTGCACCAATTAACAAGAATATGATTATTGTATCAACACAACTCCTAGATTCATGAATTCCTAGTAATTGCATCCTCACAACTCCTAGGACTCGTATCTACCTAGTTATTCCATCTTCACAACTCCTTCCAAGATTGGGCTATTCCTTTGACTTAGGTTCTAAAGCAGTTCTAGATCCATTCCCAATAACTTTACAAAACCCAAGATAGCTTTTAGATTATGAAGCTACTCTCTCTATAACAAAAGCATCAATTGAAAACAACATGCTTTACTCTATAACACAATATTGAGCATGGAAATAAAAGGATGATATAACATAACTTGAAATAACATAAGTTAAATATAGCATTTCATCCATTTTCAAAAACCATGATTTATTGATCCATGTGCTATCATAAAGCTATGTAAAGAAACATTATTCTAGAAGTGTGAAGGATAATTACAATGCTATCCATTACAAGATCTATATGCCAGAAGAAGATAACATTTAACCTTTTCAACAATAAGAGTAATAGGCAAATAAACCAATCCATGAATTTGTACCATGATCAAGCTCTCATTGTCTTACAAAACTTGATTGATTTGCAAGCTTCATATAAATAATTATTAAACAATTTTATTCTACATTAAATCCATTCATCTAAGAGATATCTATGCCAGCTTCTACCATGGTCTTCTTCATGAAAGGTACTTCCTGTTAGCTTGATATTTACTTAGGGATCAAGAAAACTCCATATGCAATGCATTCAAACATGCTCTAAAAAAATACAAGCAACCATGCATAAAAACATTTATAAAAAAAACAAGGAGAGAATCCCATACTTCTCTCTATAATGGTTTCCTTACCTACTCAAGTCTCAAAAACCATTATAATTTATTCCAAGCCAAAGTTTTTTTTCCATCAAGCAAATATGCAAGGATTCAATACAACACTCAAGGAGATAATCCCATACTTCTCTCTATAATGGTTCCCTTACCTACTCAAGTCTCAAAAACCATTATAATTATTCCAACCTATTAAGCAAATATTCATCCCAAAAACATTCATCCATAGCCTAAGCTCTTATGAAAATAAGAGTACTAACTTATTATAAGATTACTAGCACAAAGCTTCAACTTTCATTGCATCAACAAGATGGAAAGAGATTAAACCTTTCTATAACCATATTATTTCCAACATTAATCAAATAAGACTAAAAGAGATTCATATTTATATTTTAAGTAAAATATAGAAAACATAACCATATTATTCCACTAATGAACTCTTTGAAAGTAGAATAGAAACATAACAATGTTCTTTCACTAATGCACCCTTTAAAAGTAGAATAGAAACATAACAATGTTCTTTCACTAATGCACCCTTTAAAAGTAGAATAGAAATATAACAATGTTCTTTCACTAATGCACCCTTTAAAAGTAGAATATAAACATAACAATGTTCTTTTACTAATGCACTCTTTAAAAGTAGAATAGAAACATAACAATGTTCTTTCATTAATGTTATTTTTACTATTAAGGAAAGAGTGTGATTCTATTCTCAATTAAATGGTATAATAATAATAACAATAATTTAGCTATGTCTATCAACCTGTAACCTCATTCATAAGAAGTTAACCTAAAAAAACCTACCCGATTTCCAAAGCAAGGATATATCAACAAATATAATATCAAACAAACACAAGAATGGCCATAGAACATTCAAATGCGAGTGCCAAAATAGAACTTATCCAAGCACCATGAAAATTTTACTCCTAAAAGCATGTCTACGGAAGCACAGGCGCACCGGGTGCGATGCAAACAAAAGCAGTTGTATTAACGAAACGCTAAGTGCATGAAAAAGGGAAAGCGAAGCATGAATGAAATGAGATGTAAAGCAAAAACAAAGGTGCAGCCTCTTTTATTAATTTTTCTTATGATCAGGTTACAATATGTCTCCCCCCCTTTTCAGGGGCTCGGAGCGTTCGATACAATTTTGTTACACCAACGGATGGTGCGCTTCCCTTCGGGATCTTCCGCGTGCCCACATTCGAAATGGGTGGGCCAAACGTCACCGCCGCTTGCGTGAATACATTCTTAGTTCCTTGCTGCCCCTCCGGTGTCGAGATCCTACGTACAGAGAAACAACAAATGATTAATAGCACATGCGGATGGAGGGAAACATGCAATCCCCAAGGCCTCCGGTTAATGCATACATGAAATAATTAAAACAGTGATCAAAACTTATCAGAATGGAATGAAATTTAAACAGAAGCATGTAAACACCATCAGGGACACATTGCAAAAAGAACAATCAAGAAATATGTTGTAGATTTCTAATCGCTCCGGGGTGGGACGATTAGGACTGTCATAAAATGTCCGAAAGTGACCTCCCAAATGTCCCATCCAGGGGCCTCCAAAACACCTGCAAACTTGGGGTTAGGCAAAATGGGGCATTTTGAGATGACCCAGAAGGTCGGATTTTGCAGATTCTACCCCGATCACCCTGTATCCGAAGGCGCTCCCTGTATGTTAGTAAAAGCGTAAAACAATGAAAACACAGTCAAAACAAGTCAGAATGCATTCAAAATTGAACAACAGCATATATGAATCACCTAAAACAAGATGCAAAATAAATAGTGAAGAAATATACTATAGATTTCTAATCACTCCGGGGTGGGGCGATTAGGACTGCAACAATGCGGGGGGCGCCCGAGGGCAGGACGCCCGTCGTTTGGGGCTTGGTTTTGACACCAATCCACTTGGGATGGGTCCAAAACCTCCTAGGGGGTTGTGTCAAAAAATTGGGTGTGGGATTGTGGCCAATTGTTTGGGTTTTGGGTCCGGATTGCGCTCCTAATGTTCACCCAATAACCTCCCTTCCAAAAGAGAGATCAAGGATGTAGGAAGCACAATGAGGGTGAGGGTATAATTCGACAACACTCCATTGCTCCAAATGCTCCTGCTCTATCCTCCTTTTGGGGTGAGAAGACTCACCATTTTATAGACCTGAAGGTCTGCTTTGAATGTGCATGCAGGGGCGCCACTTGGCCATCATGCCTTGTCAGGGGAGAGAAGATTCCTCCCTGATTAAGGGCTCCATGACTGCCTCTATGACTGCCTCTTTGAGCTTTGAAATGCTCACTCGCACTCCCATGCATTGAAGGTGGAGTTGAGTGGCGGATCTGGGCTGCCATTTGTCAAGGTTTGACTTTTTCCCATCAAACCTGCTATTCGCCCCACCCTGGAGCGATTGCTGCTAATCGTCCCGGGGTGGGGCGAATAGCATTCTAATCATCCCAGGGTGGAACGAATAAGGAGCAGGGTGCTTGAAAGGTGCCAAATTGACCTCTGACCTTCCAAAACTACTTTGGGAGTGGTTAGGACCACTGTTTAACCTCTGGGGGCTGCCCTAGGGGCTATGTATGCCAATTCGGTCAGTGCTTGTAGCCACATAATCAGATTGGTGTTGTTTTGGTGTCTACAGATGCCCCTTTTTGGGATGCATTGTGCGTGGCGCAGTGCTGAGAAAAAATAGATAACCAAAGCACTTAATGATTAGGGTTTCTCAGTAACCTAACCAAATTTTGATGCCCCAAGTATGGAAAGGGCACGCATTCTTGAATCCTTGCTTCTAACGAGCTAAGGAGCTTAATTCAAGTGTTAACCTTTTTCGGTGAGGTGTTACTTGATCTTGGACATTGTTCAGTCATGAATAGGCAAAGGGCGCAACCTTTTGTCTATGGGAACCTTGAGTTCATGATTCTAGAATGCCAAGTGTTTGATCAGCTTGTGATTATTGCTTGTTTGCTGCCCCAAGCAGGAGCGTGATTGTCTTTGTCAATGATTCTTTGAATGCATGCCATTTCCTTGATTGGGTGTGTATTTGTTGATTGGTGACTAAGTGTGACTACCCCCTCAAGCGACGAATCGATGAGGGAATGATCGAAATGAGAAAAGTGATGAGTCACTTGACCCAAGATGACTTTTGTAAGGGTGCCTTCAGTTGTTTTCCATTGAATGCTTATGCAGTTTCCCAACAATCGGACCTATTTTTGGTGGGTTTTAACCCTTTTTGTGACGCTTATTGGGGCTGAAATTGTCAAAAATTCGTCCTCCCGTGGAGCGGTCCGGCTATGGTAGCCTTCTTAGGGAGTAGGATATTGATAATTTGTGGCCCCGACATCAGTTTTGTATGCCAAGAATGTCAGGCGCAAAGGCGCCTTTGTTCGGCAATTTTATTATTGTTTTTTGGTGGGTTTTGACCCTTTTTGTGATGCCTTTTGGGGATGAAATTGTCAAAAATTCGTCCTCCCGTGGAGTGGTCCAGGCTATGGTAGCCTTCTTAGGGAGTAGGATAGTGATGATTTGTGACCCCAACATTGGTTTTGTATGCCATGAATCTAGGGCAAAGGTGCCTTTGTTTGGCAATTTTATTGTTGTTTTTGGGTGGGTTTTGACCCTTTTTGTGATGCCTTTTGGGGATGAAATTGTCGAAAATCCGTCCTCCCGTGGAGTGGTCCGGCTATGGTAGCCTTCTTAGGGAGTAGGATAGTGATAATTTGTGACCCCAATGTTGGTTTTGGATGCCATGAATCGTAGGCGCAAAGGTGCCTTTGTTCGGCAGTTTTATTGTTGTTTTTGGTGCATTTTGGATGCAGTTTTGGTTGTTTTTTATTTTCTTGCTCTGTAATCGTCCCAGGGTGGGACGAATACCAGTTTTGTAATCGTCCCAGGGTGGGACGAGCGCTAACTAGAGCGCTCATCCCAGGGTGGAACGATTACAGGCCTAAGAGCCTATATAAGGGCCAAAACTAGGTTTTGGGCTCATTTGCAATTGTTTTTTTTGGCGATTTGGAGTTGTGGGGAGGAGTGCTAGTTTGCGTAGCGGAGCGCTATCAAATTTTCATGGACACCATGAGTTCAAGGACCGGATCCTCGAGTGGCGGAGCTGAGGTGAGACCGGTAGGTGCTCCTTCCTTCTTGTTTTTTGTTTGTTTTTATATGAATTTTTAAAACTCGCATTTTATCATTGTTTTTTGTCACATTAAGGTTAAAACCCTAGATGAATGTTGTGGTTTTATTTGTTTTGTTTTGTTCATAATAAGGTTAAAAAACCCTAGTTTGAATTTTTGTTGTTTTGATTTGTTTTTTTTGTTCATAATAAGGTTAAAAACCCTAGATGATTTTTGTGTTTTAATTTGTTTTTTTGTGTTCATAATAAGGTTAAAAACCCTAGATGATTTTTTTGTTGTTTTGATTTTTTTGTTTACACTTAAGGTTAAAAACCCTAGTATAGTTTTAATGTTTTTGTTTTTGATTTTTTGTCCACTTAAGGTTAAAAACCCTAGTATGATTTTGTTTGTTTTATTTGATTTTTTGTTCACACTTAAGGTTAAAAACCCTAGGTTGAATTTGTTTTATTGTATTTTTTTTTGTTCTTGATTGTACAGTTTAGTTGATTGATTGTATTTGTATGTTGTATTTTGTTTTTGTACATTATTTGTCGTTTGTAATTTATTTGAATGTTTTTGTTTAAATTAAGGTTGAAACCCTAATTTGTTTTTTGTTGTTTTATTGTTTTTGTGTACACTATTGTACATTTGTTTTGTTGTCATGTTTTAATGTTTTTGTGTTGTTTTTGTTTTTTAGGTTGTGAAGAGTCGGTATCGTCAGTCGATGGTATTTTTTGATGCACGGGATGCGTTGACTGTGGTGGATTGGGATTGGCTTGATGCCCTTGGGCTCAAGCAAGTGATGCGGTTGGAGCCTGTGGTGGGGGATCGGGCATATCTGATTGCCCTGATCAATTTGTGGGATCCTCGCACCAACACCTTTCATCTCCCAATAGGGGAGATGATAGTGACTCTGGAGGACGTGTATCGGATTCTATGGATTTTGATAGATGGGCTGCCCATTCGGATGACTCCTCGTGATCAATGGATGGTGGTGCTGACATGGTGCTTTGGGCATGCGATAGAGATGGGGGTGGATAGGGCGGTGGAGAGGGCAGAGGGGGACTGCTTGATTGGTAGGATTCTGGTGCGGTGGTGGTTTGAGAAGGGCGTGTTAGGGGTGAGGCATGCTCTGATGATGACCCTCATCTCTAATATGCTGCTTCTTGACTCCTCAGGTGCGAGGTTCCCTTGGAACCTCCTTGAGGTGGTGTTCAGACTGGTGGAGTGTCCGATAGTAGTGCCACTTATTATGAGGTGGGGTCAGACGCTACTGGCACAGCTATATGATGAGTTGTACGAGGTCCGCTGTCGGAGGTGAAAGGGGATTGGGTGCAGCTATCTGTTGCAGTGTTGGGGGTGGCAGCACATAGCTGTGGAGCGGCCGTAGGGGTTGCCTTGGACCACTCGGGGTGAGATGGTGGATAGGGAGATTGGGTATGCTGCTCTATGGTGGAGGTCAGAGGAGTAGGGGTAGAGTCGATGGTGGGTAGGTGTCGTAGGGCACTATACTGATGCCTTCTCTCGTCTTGCTCTAGGGGAGGTGTTCTGGCGGCCATACCGGGACTGTCCAGCTTGGCCTGAGGTTGGAGAGTGGCTTCGATGGGTGCGTAGGGGGAGATGGTTGATCGGGTGACATGGGACAGAGTAGGAGTACTTCTCGTATGTTCGGGTGACTCGACAGTTTGGGGTGCGCCAGGGATTTCCTGGTGAGCCCTTGATCTATCGATGTCGAGGTGATGAGAGGACTCTAGCCTGGCCGATTATTGAGCCACTGGGTGAGGAGTCTGATGTAGTGATTGATGTCCTTGATGTGGACAATGTCGGGGTGACTGCAGAGTATGACCAGTGGTGGACGATGCTGCGATGGCGGGGTGAGGGGCCTCTAGGAGGTCCGGATGTAGCAATAGTAGGTGGTGGGGTTGCGGAGGCATCGAGGGAGGGTTGGGGGGCTCCGCTCGATGATGCGGATATGGTGGAGGTTGATGACTTGACTGGGGATGATTTAGGGGTTCTGGAGTAGCCGGATACATAGGACGTCCTAGAGTAGTGGGTGCCGGAGCAGCATGTCATCCCGGAGATGCCCATGCCTCAGGCAGTCCCAGGGGATATGGAGGCTAGGTTTCATGCTGAGATAGCATGATTGGAGGAGCTACTATGGAGATGGGATGAGGAGCACAACATTGAGAGGGATCTCCTATGGGCTCAGTTGGCATAGCGGGATGACGCATTGGCTACGTACCACCGATGGGATGTGGAGTGGGGTCGATGTCGGGTGGAGTTGGAGGCCGAGATTATCCACCTCGATGGGCAGTTACCTGAGCTCACTGGAGGTGGATCGTCACACCGTACGAGAGGTAGTGAGACTGAGCAGTCAACATCCTCTCATCGTAGGCGGTTGGGTGAGGGTAGCGCTAGTGGGCATGATGCGGGGGCTGGCAGCAGCCGCCCTGAGAGGTCCCATAGGACCCACACCACTGGGGGTAGTTCCAGTCGCACCGATCCTACGTGATCATGGTGGCCGACTCCCTAGGCTTGGGGTTTTTGAGTTTTTGATTTTTTTGTGAGGTCATAGGACCGACTTATTGTAGCTTACGGGCATTTTTGACCTAATATATACATGACTCTCTTTTTGATTATACACTTGTCATGATTTATCATTTATTTTATGCACATTTATTTACGTTGATGTATGCATATGTTATTATGAATGCGACTGTTTCTAATTATATGATGTATGCATATGGAATGGATGAAATGATTTGTTGATAACTTGGCGGTGGCACCATAGACTGTACAGGATTTATTGGCTTTCTGTACTATGTGATTGCTTTGTGGAATGACTTTGCATGTGTAATATTTTTTTGTTTGTATTTTTTGATGGTGATGTAAGAATGGAATGTACCACAGGTGTTCTAGAATGTAGTTAAGGTTTTTTTGAGACTCAGATGTTTTAACTAACTAGCCAAGACTGTACATTTATCTCACAAGACTTTTGAACAAGGTACGAATCAGACTTGAGTTTGACCAAGTTATTTCACATCCCTGTGTGTGCGATTGAATTTGTTTATGTGGTAGTTGTCAGGATACCGCCAGTGCTAGATAGGCTGTCAACCAAACCTGTACTGAGGATCACCTAATTAGCTCCACTAACTCCTTTGTTGTATTTAGTAAGATTAATCTACGGTGCAATCTAGGATACCATAAGCTAGCTCATCCACATGCAAACATTGATCTGTACACAATTTAATGTGACAGATATATCGTCATGCGGGAGGTTTGCCACCAGTGACCAGCAGGCTATCCACCAAACCGATACTGAGGATCACCTCATGACCTTTCGAATGTTGAGAGTTCCAGGGATTCAAGTTCGACTCCCTTCTTTTCTTTACTTTTATTGGGATACTTGCTCTCGTATGTAGTGATAAAAATCACTGTTTATTTTTATTTTTTTCTTTTGAGCAAGGGATTGGAATTTTGAGTGATGAGAATCACTATTTCTTGTGCTTTTTGATGTATGCATTGTGTGGGTTTTGATGTCAAACTTTGGAGTTTGTACTTTGAATTTTTGCAATTTTTTTTGGATATTTGCAACTTTTTGAGAATTTGGGATGCTTGGGGAATTGGGTAGGGAAGATGCTTGTCCTTTTGCCAACTCTCAGCATTCTTGGGGTCATTCGCACAGGGGGATGAGCGAGATAACCTTTTCACTGTATGGTATCCTAGATTGCTTTGCAGGTTTCATCTTTCGTTCACACAACTTGGGAATTTTTTATGTGTTTTAACTTGTGTTGGGATGCGACGTAACAAGGTGTGATCCAAGTAAAACTCTACCTTTGTAAAAATCTGTCTGACTTTGTACAGTTTTTGGCTAGAAATCTAAAGACAGCTGAATGACGAAAGCCCTGGATACATTAGAAGACAACTGATTATGATATGGTGAAAAATGTGGATGGCGTTTATTTTTGCTGGACTATTTACAAAGTGGAAAAATGCAGAAAATGATGGAATTGCCGAGTAATTACAGTCTATGGTGCATTTGACCTGTATGACCAACAAATATGCAATGTATGTTTGCGATGCCTAATGCAACTTATTGTTTTTTTTTTTTTTGTGTTTTGATTTTTAAGAGTATGCATGGAAGTGAGATGCAATTTTTTTGTTATTTTTTATTATTTTATTGTTTTTTGAAAATTCGTTATGGTTGGTTTATCCCGAGTGGGTGCGGACCAAGTGATTCTTTCGGATCCTTGGAGGTTTTGACCAAAGGGATTATAGATACCTTTGGGGCATTTTGGGTGACCAAGCGGTTGTGGGAACCCTTGGGGCTTTTGGTTTGACCAAAGGGTTTATAGATACCTTTGGGGCATTTTGGGGTGACCAAGCGATTGCGGAATCCTTGGAGCTTTTGGTTTGACCAAAGGGATTATGGGCACCTTTGGGGCATTTTGGGTTGACCAAGTGATGATGGGAATCCTTGGAGCGTTTGGTTTGACCAAAGGGATTATGGGCACCTTTGGGGCATTTTGGGGTTGACCAAGATGATATGGGAATCCTTGGAGGTTGTTGGTTTGACCAAAGGGATTATGGAACTTTGGGGCAGTTTTGGGGGTTGACCAGGATGATGTGGGAATCCTTGGAGCTTTTGGTTTGACCAAAGGGATTATGGACACCTTTGGGGCATTTTTGGGTTGACCAAGTGATTGTGGGAATCCTTGGAGCTTTTGGTTTGGTTTTTTTGGTTGACCAAAGGGATTATGGGCACCTTTGGGGCATTTTTGGGGTTGACCAAGCGATTATGGGAATCCTTGGAGCTTTTGGTTTGACCAAAGGGATTATGGTTACCTTTGGGGCATTTTTGGGTTGACCAAGCGATTTTGGGAATCCTTGGAGGGGTGGGGGGGTTGGGTCCTTGGGCTTTTGGTTTGACCAAAGGGATTATGGTTACCTTTGGGGATTTTTGGGTTGACCAAGCGATTGTGGGAATCCTTGGAGCTTTTGGGTTGACCAAAGGGATTATGGGCACCTTTGGGGCATTTTTGGGTTGACCAAGCGATTGTGGGAATCCTTGGAGCTTTTTGGGGTGGGCCATGGCTCTTTTAAATGTGGAATGGCCTCAAATGACTGATGTTCAAGGGTTCTAGTTCCTTGATTCCTTCAAGAGAGGCTAGCCGGTATGTTCCAGGTCCTATTTTACTATCAATTACATAAGGACCTAACCAGTTTGCCATGAACTTGTCCCTTAGATGGGGTGGCAAGTTAGAATTTTGTTGGTTCTCTTTTAAGACCAAGTCACCAACCTGAAAGTCCCTCAGGTGAACTTTCATGTTGTATGCTTTCTTAAGTCGCTCTTGATAGATACGTAAATGCTCGAGAGCATTGATGCATCGTTCATCGAGCAACGTAAGCTGGTCTAACCGGGCCTGCCACATAGTGTCATCATCGATGAACTCTTGCATTGATATGCGTAGGGAAGGTATTTCCAACTCGAGAGGCATGACTGCCTCGGAGCCATACACCAGCGAAAATGGAGTTGCCCCAGTGGGCGTCCGAATGCTAGTGCGATAAGCCCACAGAGCAAGTGGGATTTGAATGTGCCAATCCTTATGACTATCTGTGACCATATTTTTAAGGATGGCAACTAGCATTTTGTTTGACGCCTCTGCTTGCCCATTTGCCTGCGGATAATAGGGTGTTGAAAAACTATGCTAAATTTTGTACTTTGTTGTCAAAGCATGCACATATTTGTTCTTAAATGACGTCCCATTATCCGAGATGATCTTGGATGGAATACCAAAATGACATATGATGTTATGTAAAATAAACTCCGCAATGCGGGGTCCAATCGTAGAGGTAAGCGAAATTGCTTCCACCCACTTGGTGAAGTACTCTGTGGCCATTATGATGAACGTGTGATGGCCTGACGATGTAGGGGAGATATTTTTGATTAGATCTAAGCCCCACTACAAAAATGGCCAAGCCGATTGGATCGACTGCAAGGCCTGAGAAGGTACGTGTGTCAAGTTAGCATGGTGTTGACACTTCATGCACTTCCTCACATACGCGCAACAATCTCGCTCTAAAGATGGCCAATAATAGCCCATGCGAAGGATGCACTTTGCGATGGCCATACCGTTGAAGTGGCCACCACATGTACCATCGTGCGCTTGGGTGATCACCCAAGTGGACTCTTGCTGGTCCAAGCAATGGAGGAGGATCCCTTCGTAGCTTCGATGGTACAAAATGTCTCCTAGCAAGACATGTTTTGTCGCTTTCTGTTTGAATGATATTTTCGTGGCATGCGACAATCCAAGTGGGAGGCTACCTAACTTGAGATAGTCTCTTATGGGTGTGTACCAATCCTACTGATCAGAAACCTTGATGGTATGAATGACCAATCCCTCTTGAAGTTCATCCCTAGCAAAAGTTGAGTGGGAAAGAACTTGTAAGAATAGCGTTGTGTTGCTATTAAGAGGGGTTGGGGAGAACAAGGACCCCCATTTGGTGTTTTATTTTCTATGGATTCTGAGAGAACCTATCCTCCGAGAGGTTCAATCTGGATCAGGTGGATTCCTCGGTGTTATGTCAGAGCTTGCACGCTCCATCATGGATTGCGATAATGTTTTGACTTGAATGGTTGTCATCTCACCAGAAGGGTCTTGCAGGATTAGTGACCCCAAGGAGGCCATAGTGTCCGCAAAATGATTCGATGATCGAGGGAGTGCCTCGATGTCGTACCATTCAAGCTTTGCCAAGAATTTATCCACAAGGGCTTTGTAGGCCTATAGAACTGGGCATTTACATTGGAATACCCCTTTCACTTGGTTGACAATTAACAATGAATCACCAAAGATGTTCAAGCATTTGATGTTCATGGTGATGGTTGTCTGAAGACCTATGAGCAAGGCTTCGTATTCGACATTGTTATTGGTGCATGGGAAATCAAGTTTAAATGATAGAGGCATTGGAGCCCCTTGCGGTGTGAAGAATATGATTCCCATGCCACCCCCTTGCTCACATTTAGAACCATCAAAAAATAGGGTTATGTCAGCCTATGACTCAGGCTCATCAGAATCTGGCGATTCTGAGACATGGAAGACCCCATCATCGGGAAGCTCTATGGTCAGAGGCTGATCATCTTCGAGAGGAGCCTCTGCTAGTTGATCGACGATGACTTGACCTTTGATGGACTTCTGTCCAATGAATTCGATGTCAAACTCCATCAACAACATGATCCATTTCTCCATGCGGCTACTATGATAAGTATGACTCATCATGTATCGTAATGGATTCTCCTTAGACACAACATACGTCGTATTGCTCAACATGTAATGGCATAGCTTTTTGGTGGCAAATACCACTGCTAAGCATAGCTTCTCGACGTATGCATAGTTAAGTTCATAACTGACTAGGGTGCGGCTAAGATAATAATTAGCCTGTTCTTTATGTAGTTCATTTTTTTGGGCTAGCATGGCACCCAGTGCCACCTCAATAGCTGAGATGTATAAATAGAATGACACTCCTGGTCTAGGTGGTGCCAATACTGGTGGTGAAGCCAAGTATTGTTTAATGTCATCGAAGGCTGACTGGCACTCATCATCCCAATGAAATGCTACCCCTTTGTGTAATAATTTATTCATGGGTCGACACTTGTCAGATAGTTGCGCTATGAAGCGCTTGATTGATGCGACCTTACCCTGCAAGCTTCTGAGCTGCTTGATGGTGGTTGGGGGAAGCATTTCAAGGATTGCCTTGACTTTATTTGGATCTACCTCGATGCCTCATTTTGAGACTATGAAACCCAAGAGTTTTCCAGATGTGATGCCAAATACGCACTTCTTGGGGTTTAGCCTAACTTTGTGTTCAATGAGGCGATCAAGGATCTTGCGCAAGTCATCGAGATGATCTAGGCGCAAAAGAGATTTGGCCAACAAATCATCCATATAATCTTCCAAAGTTTTATGCATGTGATCATGGAAGATGTATGTCATAGCGTGTTGGTAGGTGGCGCCAACATTTTTAAGGCCAAAGGGCATGACCTTATAACAAAATGTCCCCCAAGGCATTGTGAACGCCATTTTGAGTTGATCATCGAGATTGATACGAATCTGGTTGTATCCCGAGAAACCATCCATGAGGGAAAGCATTTCATGGCCTGCTGTAGCATCTACCAATGCATCGATGCTAGGCAAGGGGAAATCATCCTTGGGACTCACTTTGTTTAGATCTCAAAAATCGGTGCATATGCGAATCCTCCCATCCGGCTTCTTGATGGGTACCATGTTGGACAACCATGGTGGGTAATCCATGTAGATGACAAACTATGCATCCAATAGCTTTTGTAGCTCATATTTGACCATTAAGGCTACTGTTGGGTGCATCTTACATAGTTTTTGCTTGACTGGCTTGACTGTCGGATCAAGCGTTAGATTATGCGTGACTAGCTATGGGTCTAGCCCCGACATGTCTTTGTAGGACCATGCAAAAACCTCCTTCTTCTCTTTGAGAAGGGCAATGTAATCGGCTTGCTCTTCGAGGGATAGACTTACCCCTAGCTTGATGATTTACGGATTCATTGGATCAGAGCCGATGTCTACGTCAGTCATCTCTTCGACTGACATGTGGGACCCATCCTCCAACTGGTGTGGAGTTGGGATCAGGTGGATATCATTTTCTAAATTTAGATCTACGTTTGGAACGTCGGGTTCCTCTTCAGCGTGGAAGATATCCTGAGTTGGTCTTGGGGTGAAATGAAGCATCTCACCGCAAGGCCAGTACTCTGATGGAGATGGTGGCGAGTTAGCATGATCCCAGTCTATGGCATCTAGGTTTAGATACAATGGTCATGTTGGATCGGCTGGATTGTGGATGGGGGCGGTTAAGTCAATGGAGATCATGTTGATGAAGTGAATTTGGTCTCCATTACCATGCGGGTGGTGACTCGGACATCCTTGGTGATCTTTGTGCTCCGGATCTAGCTCTGTGGGTATTGGCACAAATGGATCGGCCCTATGTGTGGATAGAAGGACAAGGTCTACCTTTGGCACTGATGGCTCTATAGGGTCTCCGGGTGGAAGGTGCTCTCTGTATGCCTAAAGTGGCGGATGCAGCACTTGGTCCAACTATGCTTGGTTCAAATGCCACCTATGCCTTGGCCCCATGTTTAGCTATTCAAACATGTCATCAATGTCTATGGGGTATTGTTGCTACCGCATATGGTTGAGATATGCCATCTCAGTCTCATCTTCATAATCGCTATCGAAGATCCATAGGCCTTCATTGGCTCTGACAACTATTTGTGGCATGTGAGGCTCGTTCTGT
The DNA here is from genome assembly GCA_028583015.1 of Wollemia nobilis. Lineage (NCBI taxonomy): Eukaryota > Viridiplantae > Streptophyta > Pinopsida > Araucariales > Araucariaceae > Wollemia > Wollemia nobilis. Next base: position 1,233,960 of record JAQPPZ010004335.1, on the reverse strand, counting down.
TCGAGCAAGTTGATTTGGTCCCATCGGGGTTGTTCCGCTCTCTGTGGGAGGACCTGATTCTCTTGGGGTGGCAATCGCTCGATTGGAGCATTCAAGGGGAACATTGCCATGAAGTTCTCCTGATAGTCATCTATGGGTGTCACTTGCGAGTGATTGCTATCGAACTCGAAAGGGTCCCAAGGTGCTACCTCATACTCTGACTCATCTTCGAAAGATCCTTCTTGACCTTGTTTATATCCCTCTTGGAGGTAAGTTCTTGAACTTTCCCCTTTCTCGATCAAAGGGAAGGAGTTGTTGAGGTCAACAAGGTTTGTTGTTAACAATGGGAGATAATCCCCCAATGTGTATGTTGTGTTAGGATTGGCATATGGATCTTGTGCCAACCCATCCTTGTTGCCTAGCCCTAGGCCTTGCATGTTCTCTACCAAGATGTCAAGGGGCAAAGGGTGGTTGAACCCTACTCCTGATTTGTCATATGGCATTTGATATCTTGGTTGACAAAGAACGCGCACTCCTTGTTCATATCTGCCCAATCCATATCCATGCCAATTACATTGGCCAAGGTATTTCAAAGCGAAGTCTGGGTTGGACAAATAGTTGACGTTCTCAGCAAAGGGCTCTTCATCCTCTTCCTCTTGTAGGTAAGGTTCAATGCCATTATCGAGGCCCCCATATACAAAATTTGTCTAATTTGGTGGGTAGCCTAAAGGGACAATAGTGCCGATGGGGAGGCGAGGTCTCCCCATGTCCTGCATGGACTCAAGCGTGGGTGTTGCCACAATGTTCCACACTAGGTATTCCCCCAGGCCCGTATTGGCCATCTCAATGGTGATCGTTGGTGATTGAGGGGGAGGGAATGGGAGTTCTTCCTGAGTCCACTCCATGTTGGGTGAACCAGGCATCTCGACTTCCATTCGACTGGGCACCTCTTCGGTAGAGATGGTTGAGACTAATGGTGGTACCTCTTCCAAGGGCTTCTTCCCATTGTCCTTCGATGTGGCCATCGTAGGTAGCATCGTTGGTGAAGGAACAGATGATGAAGATGGGCCCGGTTGGTGATTTGATGGACTTAACAGTGGGGATGTATGCGAAATCAGACCCTATTTGGATGGATTCAATTGAAAGTCCAAATGTGTCGATGGGAGGGTCGATTGTGGCATCAGCTACACCATATTGCAATACTTGAAGGGCTCTAAGTCTGCTAGGACTACATGCACTTGCCCTTCGTATGTGTACTTTAGGCATTGATGGGCTATCGAAGGGACACACTTCATGTCCCTGATCCAAGGCCGGCCCAACAAGATGTTGTAGGCCATCTCACCTTCCAGGATGTGGCACAACGTAGGAATAGTCTTTTGTCCCACTTGGATGGGTAGGACAATTGTGCCAACCATCGAGCATATCACGTCATTGAATGCTCGAAGAGTATAGGTGGAGGCCACAATGTGAGATGCTGGCAACTTGAGGTGTTTCAATGCCACCATTGTGATTATATTGTTGGATGAGCCAGTGTCCACCAACACCCTCTTAAATGGAATCTCGTTGACCCATGCAATGACGTGCAGGGGTGGATCCACCATATCACCAGTCACCGATTTTAGTTCATCTTCTCTAAAGGTGATGACTGGTTCTGTACATCATTTTACATGTCCCACAAAGTTGTTGAAAGAGTTTGCTTCATGGGGCTGTAGCTCGATGGCTTTGAGTATCTCCATTAGAGCCTCTCGATGGGGCGATGATTGTTGGATGAGCTCATAGATGGAGAGCCTAGCCGACGTGGTCCTTAAACTTTGGGTAAGTTTAGTCTGAATCGTGGCCACTGGTCTAGGCGGGAGGAGGTTGCGTAGGGTGTTGTTGAGGTTGTGACATTGATGGAACCTCTCCTGTAGCTGTAGTAGGGGCAGCTGTGCTTGGGTACCTCTTGTTCCATGTCACTATGCTTATCATCCCTACATACCCCTACATGGGGCAGTTTTGTGTCACCTCATTGACTTGTAGAGTCTTTGCCTACGCATCATGGGTAGGCAGGGGGTCTTTGAAGACCTCCATCTATTGGTTGCTTGGTGCTACGGGATTATCCACCGCTAGCATTTTGTTGTCTATTAGGTCCTGCACTAAGCTTTTGAACTTCCAACATGCGTAAAGGTCATGTCCTTTCTGTCGGTGAAATCTACAATATAGGTCTTCCCTATAGCCCTTGGGTTTTTGCACGTTGGGGTCTACGGGTCGACTTTTTGGTAGGTTTATCAAGTTTGCCATGGACAAGTGGTCAAACAAGGAGTCTTTAGACTCTGTGAAGGGTGTGAATTGTCGCCTAGGGTGATGCTGCTGATTTTGCTCTTGCCTATGATTTTCCTTCTCATAGCTGTCAAGAGGAACTGCTTGATAATTAGCCTTTGGGGGCTATGTCATCTATGCAGGCTTTGGTATGTTTATGGCAACCTGATTGACCGTGGCGGGTTTCGGTTGCGTGGACCTAATTTTGGCATTTTTGGGCCACTCTTTCTTGCATGGCTTGGCAATCTCACCATCCTGTATCTTGATCTCCTCAATTATTCTGGCTTGCGCCAGGGCTTCCTCGAGAGTGGCATATTGTTGCAGCTTGCAATAGCATGGAGATCGACCTTAGGCAACTCTTTGAGAACATTTGGGTCGGTCGGCCATGGGAGGGAGGTAAGGTAGCCTTGAAAGCAACGTCCTCCACCGATTTCCATAAGCCACCATGGTCTCTTCCTCATACTTCCTGAGGCTAGCTAGGTCACTTAATGATGCCTTCTTCTTGGTGTTGAAGGTGAAACGTTCGAGGAACGCATCCACTAGCTGGTCTAGGTTGCTGATGCTATGCTTCGGCAACTAGGTAAACCAATCCGAGGCAGGGCCTATGAACGTGGTTATAAATGTTCTTAGAAGCAAAGCATCATTGTCCTGAATGCCAAAGCATTGACTCAAGAATCTTGTCACGTGCTCTTGGGCATCCTCATCCCCTCTAAAAATTGCCAATTGAGGCATTTTGAAGTGTTCAGGGTATGGGGGTGTCGACACTAAAGGATGCATAGGGTGACTGTAGAGCTGGCATAAAGTGGGCTTTTGGGGCCCATAAGTCTTGGTCTCCATAGACTCTAAGCGCTCTAGCAACGCTTTGTATGCATCAGAAGATTTGATCTCTTCCTCCTTGGTTTGTTCCCATTGTGAATTACGGGGAACTTGAGGCCTATGGAGGGGTAGCCGGATAGCGCCCCCTGCCTTGGTAGGGCATTTCAGCCCGCTCTTCTTCTTGCTCAAATTCCTCATAGGCTTCTTGAGGAGTTCTTGGGCATGACCTATAAACATGGGTGGGTGCCCGAGGAGGGCGCCCATCATTGGTTCTAGGAGTGGTCTCCCGCTCAGGTCTAGGAGGTCTTGGAGGCAACGCTTGATAAGGTCATGGAGACCTATCTCGTACCAAGGGGTTATGCCTCTCATAAAGCTCTATCTTATGTGTGCGAGGGGTTGGAATCCTCTCATGCATAGTGTTCTAGAGCAACTCATCCGTCTAACACTGAATGCGCTCTTTGCTAAGATGGTATAGGTGCTCTAACTATTGTTGATCTTGCTCAAGCTGCATGATTTGCGCTTGGCGGGCGGTATGTTTGGCAAATGCCAAGTCGATTTGTTCTACCGTCTTAGGTCTAGGAGGCCTAGATGCCTCCCCTACATATCTACCTCGGTCGTAGTGATCCGAGATCTCTATAGGTCACTTCCCTCTGTCGAGGTTAGCAACATTCACCCGAGGCTCTGGCCTCAGTAGGTGATCTTGATAAATAGCAGGTGTAGAGGCGCATTGCTCCCATGCTGTGTATTGCTCTTGAGGAATATAGTGGTTTTCCTCATGCTCCCTTTCATATATGTGAAAGGGGCGGGCAGAATTGGCTCACCACCTGTGCTCTAGATTTGGCCTATTGTTTTTGACAAGTAATGAGGGGTAGAGGAGGGATGATATAATCATGTGGCCCCTCCTTATGGACCCTATGTTGTTCTAGCACTTCATCGCATGGTGGCCACTCATAATGAGTGTCTAAGGGGGCCTTCCTATGTATGTACTCCTCCTGAAAGGGTCTGTGTTGAATGGGAGTGCCCCTCAAAGGGGTGCCTCTATAGTCCTGTTCCGTCATGGTATGATGTGGACTATGTTGTGGGTCAAGCCACCAAGGTGGTATGACCAAGTCCTTGGGGCTATAACGGAGGTGACTTGTGCCCCCTTGTACACTTTTCGTAGCTTCTCCCATGATTGGGCTTGGCTACGGGTGTACACCATGGTGGTGGTTCTCTAAAGGATATGTATGTTTTTATCTTCTTTATGATTTTTTATGCTACACTAAACAAAAAGGGACCACACAATCAAAGAAATGATTATCTCGTTTATAGATTAAATGTGTGCCCTAAATCTGGTTCAGTGTGTTTTGATTTTTGTTTTGAAAGCCTTGTAAAGAAAATTTTGTTGTACATGCAATATGAGGGCTCTTATGTCTCCCAAAATGGTCACCCCTTCAATATACCACTGCCAGGCCATTATACCGAACCTCTCAATATACCCGCCCTTACGTGAGGGAAACTATTGGTACGCGAGAGCAGAACAATACGTGGAACATAGGCGGTACGAAAGGGGAATCACTCTATTTTTGACACCTACCATAGAAGACTTATCCTCATGCACTGGGAATCACCCCAGCTACACTTGGTCAGCTTTCATCAGGATTTACGTCTAGCAACAATCGCGATCGGGGTTATGTATGCAAAATTCAAGCCAAGGTGGTGATGAAATCCACCGTTGGTCTTGATCAAGTGTTGGGGTTTTACGACCAACTCCTTGATGTTTATATTATCACGTGGTGTGTGTGGTTATTTTTACTTGCGCAAAGAAAGAAAACATGCAGCAAACTTCTCTATGCAAGCAAAGAAAGCAGAAAAATCATAGAAACAGAGACAGAAAATTACAGAGGATGTTCAGAAAACCTACCTCTTCTCTGCCCAAACCGGATGCCCCTGAGTTTCTGCTCAAAAAATGCATAGAGAGCTAATCATCCTGGGGTGGGATGAATAGCAGATCTGTATTCATCATAGGGTGGGACGAATGCCTATTCGTCCCTGGGTGAAACGAATACCAGTCTATATTCGTCACAGGGTGGCACGAGCAGCAGTCCAACGCCTGAAGGATTAACACCTGCAAGCAAAAACACAAAATTTTGATCAAAAAATTGATCCCAAAATTAGGGGATAGGGTCCCACCATGATCGCCACTGAAAGCATGTCTACGGAAGCACAGGCGCATCGGGTGCGATGCAAACAAAAGCAGTTGTATTAACGAAATGCTAAGTGCATGAAAAAGGGAAAGCGAAGCATGAATGAAATGAGATGTAAAGCAAAAACAAAGGTGCAGCCTCTTTTATTAATTTTTCTTATGATCAGGTTACAATACGTCTCCCCCCATTTTTAGGGGCTCGGAGCGTTCGATACAATTTTGTTACACCAACGGATGGTGCGCTTCCCTTCGGGATCTTTCGCGTGCCCACATTCGAAATGGGCGGGCCAAACGTCACCACCGCTTGCGTGAATACATTCTTAGTTCCTTGCTGCCCCTCCGGTGTCGAGATCCTATGTACAAAGAAACAACAAATGATTAATAGCACATGCGGATGGAGGGAAACATGCAATCCCCAAGGCCTCCGGTTAATGCATACATGAAATAATTAAAACAAGTGATCAAAACTTATCAGAATGAAATGAAATTTAAAAAGAAGCATGTAAACACCATCAGGGACACATTGCAAAAATAACAGTCGAGAAATCTACTGTAGATTTCTAATCGCTCCGGGGTGGGACGATTAGGACTGTCATAAAATGTCCGAAAGTGACCTCCCAAATGTCCCATCCAGGGGCCTCCAAAACACCTACAAACTTGGGGTTAGGCAAAATGGGGCATTTTGAGATGACCCAGAAGGTCGGATTTTGCATATTCTACCCCGATCACCCTGTATCCGAAGGCGCTCCCTGTATGTTAGTAAAAGCGTAAAACAATGAAAACACAGTCAAAACAAGTCAGAATGCATTCAAAATTGAACAACAACATATATGAAACACCTAAAACAAGATGCAAAAGAAATAGTGAAGAAATATACTATATATTTCTAATCACTCCGGGGTGGGGCGATTAGGACTACAACAGTGCAGGGGGCACCCGGGGGCAGGACGCCCACCGTTTGGGGCTTGGTTTTGACACCAATCCACTTGGGATGGGTCCAAAACCTCCTAGGGGGTTGTGTCAGCAAATTGGGTGTGGGATTGTGGCCAATTGTTTGGGTTTTGGGTCCGGATTGCGCTCCTAATGTTCACCCAATAACCTCCCTTCCAAAAGAGAGATCAAGGATGTAGGAAGCACAATGAGGGTGAGGGTATAATTCGATAGCACTCCATTGCTCCAAATGCTCCTACTCTATCCTCCTTTTGGGGTGAGAAGACTCACCATTTTATAGACCTGAAGGTCTGCTTTGAATGTGCATGCAGGGGCGCCACTTGGCCATCATGCCTTGTCAGGGGAGAGAAGATTCCTCCCTGATTAAGGGCTCCATGACTGCCTCTATGACTGCCTCTTTGAGCTTTGAAATGCTCACTCGCACTCCCATGCATTGAAGGTGGAGTTGAGTGGCGGATCTGGGCTGCCATTTGTCAAGGTTTGACTTTTTGCCCGTCAAACTTGCTATTCGCCCCACCCTGGAGCGATTGCTGCTAATCATCCCGGGGTGGGGCGAATAGCATTCTAATCATCCCAGGGTGGAACGAATAAGGAGCAGGGTGCTTGAAAGGTGCCAAATTGACCTCTGACCTTCCAAAACTACTTTGGGAGTGGTTAGGACCACTGTTTAACCTCTAGGGGCTGCCCTAGGGGCTGTGTATGCCAATTCGGTCAGTGCTTGTAGCCACATAATCAGATTGGTGCTGTTTTGGTGTCTACAACTCCAATACACAATCAAGGATGTCTAAGTGCTATACTAAGATGAGAGTTTTAGGCTACTCAAGAAGAAGAAGATGGTCTATTCAACATAGAAAAATACAAAAGCAACTAGAGCTTCTCTACCAAACTTAAGAAAGCTAGGATGGTGCTAAGCCTGCACCTATTATGATTTTAGCATCTGGAACACCTAGCCAACTCAAGCAACAAGCCATGGTAAAACATTAGCTAAAAGAGGAAAATATTACTAAAGCATGCATAAGGGAATGATTCATGCAAGGTTGACATGATAGCAACCAGATATATCGTAGGTTTATGGTGACACTAAAAAAAAACCCTTAAAGAAATACACCTAAAAAGAAATTGGGTAAAACACAAAAATATAATCCAAGGCACCACCAAACATAGCAAGCAGGGAAACATACAAAGCATCAAACACATAATCTACATGTTTTCTAGGATATCCAACATCCTCTGCTCTGGAAATGTACTAAAATCCTCCTTCCTCTTCTCCCACCAGGAAACTCATAACCAAGGTTTCAAATAGGTTTAGAGCATGAATTCTTGCCTGGAAAAAGTAATGTAAGAATGTTTTCAAGGAATTTGGTTAATCTTACCACCTTTGTTTTATTAAAGCACCACTAAGGATGGTGTTTCCATTGATTAAAAAGGTTTACCAACCTTAGCTCCATATCATTATTATTATTGTTATAACTATGCACTAATTGAATCAATGGCTTAATTAGTTAATACCAAGGGTTAATATCAATTATTAACCTTAGTAATAACATTTTCAAATATTAATAATGCTAGTCATAACAATACTCATTTAGATTAATTGATCCCATGCCTCAAACAATACAAAGCTTAACCAAGTCCATAATACATCTCATTATTTTATCCTTGAGTAGGTGGCTTTTTAAGATAACCATACGTTAACCCCTACCTACTAAGAATGACTCCTTTGTTGATAGCAAGATCATGGACCAATGATATATTCAAACAACAAGAAAAATACAATGCAAATACATGAAGGATATACTTTACCCCAGAGTTATCGATGAACAAGTCATTAGCCATCATATCCCCAAATTTTCTCTCAACTTGGTGGTTATCCCTCTTTAATCCATAGATGAGAGTACTTGGTCCTACAACCACAAATGCATCAGTAGTACCATATTCCAAGAATTGAAATCAACTTACCATTTTTTTCAACATCATAAAATGAGACTATGCATTAAATTTCTATACACAATACATAAGTCAATGTCCAAAATAAGTCCTACCAAGGAGGGGTGTTACACCTTCTAAAAACTATGGTGTTGGTACTATAGTAAAATTGCTTCTTGGTAGGTTCTTATTCGACAGTAACATTCCTTTGCTTCTAGTACCAACAAATTATTATTGATTATTACATATGATACATATTCAAAAGGGAAATCCTCATATTCTTACAAAAGAAAAAAAATTAAAAACACTATTTATTTAAATGTGGTAGTGTTGGGACTAACTGTTGGATAGGAGTCAAATGTTGAGATATCATGGATGGCTAATTTGAAACTAGACTTACTTACCCTAAATCTATAGCTTATTGTACATGCAACTATTGTTTATACATATCTATTTGATCATACCTCATATCCATGACATATTCAATAGGATTATATCTAGTATTATAGGTAGAACACCATAAACTATTGATCTCTAAATTTATATTAATAATTTTATTTTGCATTTGATTGCTAAGTTAATTGAAACTTTAGTGAGGGAATTACTCCTTTGTGTGGTATGGGGTCCTTCACTATTTTCAACCATTGTTATTTGACTATCATCCATTATTATCCCTTTCTCCATTATAGTGTGATTTACAAGTATCCTCATTATTTTCATCATTTTATACAATTGGATTTTTTACCCATCATATTAGTTTTGAGGAGCAATAATACTAGTGTTATTTTGAGGTGGAGCTATTAAAGTGGATAGCTAAGGTTGGAAAGCAATAGAGGAGGGGGTATTTTACCTAGGGAGAGTTACCATGTAGGGAGAATTAGCTTATGGATATGTATAGATAGGTGTGTTGGTGGATGATTGGGTATTTAGTATTGGTGGTATGATGGGAGGAGACCCCAAGATTTATGGATTTTGGTCTATGTATGATAGATATGCCATAAGTGGGATAGGAGGTAATTAATCTACTCTAATGAGCATATTTTTAGTGTGGGCCACCTCTTAAAATTTTGTAGCTAAAGTAACATGGTCAACATTGCAAACCTTAGTGCCAAATTAAATTATAAACCTTTTACATAATATGGCAAAGCTTTTCTTCATTAGTTCACACATTGGTAATTTAAGTATATTTTCCCCATGAATCTATTATTATAATCATAAATTTTTACTTGAGGGCATTTTTACATGGCATTTAATTAAAAAATAATTAAATATCCATTGCTTAAATTAACAAATATATTCATAAAATATTATATAGCAAAATTTCAATTAGTAATATCATTATCATACAAATTATTATACCATAAAACAACTTCATATCTTAATGAGTGAATAAGTAAGCATACCATGATGTCTCACTCCTAAATGTGATGTATTGACTTCAATTTGAATAGTTTGCTAAGATTATCCAAGACTATCTTGGTTCTATTTCTATCAAAAGTGGGTAATGACTTCATATAAGTAAGTGGAATGGGAGAAGAGGGCATCAAATTTAGAGGTCCTTGATAGGTACAATAGAGAAGGTGATTTTAGGGACTAGCTAGTGTAGGTGCTTATTAGTATTTATGAGCTTATATATATTGCATTAGCAATGTATATAGCATTTTCCCTCACACTAGGGCTATGTATACCTAAGGTGGAGGTATATATTGGACCATCTATTGTTGGAAACATTATGGATTTTATGGAGAAGAATAGTAATTTGGTGGGTACTAAGCATTTGATTTTGTAATAGGGATGGATTTGGATAGACTTGATTTTGATTAGGTATGACTTATAATTTATGCATTGGTAGAGTATTTTACAAGCTAAACTATGGGTTTTGCTAATTATATGGAGACAAGCATTGTTATAGATTTTATGTAGGCTATCTAGTTGGGCAAAACATTTCATTAGGAGTAGTTTCCTAAATTATTGTGTCCCTATATAACTAGGTGGTGCTTCCAATTTTGCATAATACATTGGCTTAACACTGGAGGGTTCATCTATCCTACTACATTGCTAACATTAATGTTATAAGGAGTTGATTATCCCTAGGGTGGAGGTTGACTTGGAGGGGTAGCCATATTTGAAACATTCACTTGTTGAATTGACCCAAGTAATGACTGACATGTCAAATTATTATCTTAAGAATTTGAGAAAGATCATTATATACTTTAATTCAAAAATTGGAAGATACTAGTGGTTGAAATGTTTGATTGTTTTGTGAGCTAGTTGCACCAATAGGTTGTCCAGCTAGAAACCCTATTTTTTTACCTAATTGTGATGTATTTGGTAAGGATTGGGACATTTGGGGTATTGCATACAAGGTATTTATGATACATTCAAAATGGTAGCCCTCATGGAGGCCTAAGTTTGATTGGCATTAGGAAAGGTATAGTCAAATATCATGGATGATTGAGGAAATCTACCTCTATTAACCATAAAGAGGGTGTGGATGAAATATTCTAACCATGTTAGGATGAATTATCCATTGGATCATTTTTATTTGAGGGAGTTATATTCAACTCAGCTTAATCATCCCCACATATCCACATGGTAGTTGTGTTCTTCCTTTGGTATAGCATAAGTTTGACTAGACACATTTTTTGTTGGACAATTGCATTTTTTAGCACATATACATAATCCTAAATTGTACCTTGTGAAGACATGCATGGATAATATTTTTAGGTTAGAGAAATTAAATTTCCAATAGAGGAGAAAATTAATCCATGAATATTAGTGAATCACTGCTAAAATATATAGAAAAAATTGCATAAAAAATGGAGTTAATCGCTTCTCTTTTGAAAGTAGATGATTCAATCATAAAAAATATGAAAATTGCTTCACAAAAAGTCATTTAATTTTTTTTCTTACAAGTTATTTGCTTATATAATATATGTGATTTGCAATTTGAATCCGGGTAATATGATTTTTTATCACAAACAATATTTTGCTTCTTCTACAAGTGAATCACTCATCGAATAGTAACTTTATAAAAAAATCTTTAGCTTTTATAAATCACTCCTTGCAAGTGGAAAAGTGTAATTTAAGCCAAAAATGAAGAAGATTCAAATAATCCTTGTGAAATTTGCTCTTACCTTGCAAAATTTTCAAAAATTGCTAAATTTTGTAATAGAGTCACCATTTTGCATAGCACCTAAAATTTCACATGCAAAATTTCAAAAGATAGCTTCATTTAATTTAGTTAGATGAATACTTTGCAGAAAGGAATAGGCTCAATTTTAGCACATAATTAAATGCCTTGGTCCCATTGGATATGCCAAAAATCATTGTTGAGTGTCAACAATTTCTAACTTGTAATGTGCCTCACTAATTTGGTCAACAATATTGGAAGGAGAAACATGGCTCCTTCAACCTCCAAATTTAAGCCAGCTCTACACTATCCTTCCTAATCTAAACTAATCTAATTTAAGTACATAAAAATAAATGCACAATATTATTGGATTTTAAGTTAGATTATCTTAGGTCCCAATATTCTATATATTGAGTAGACTCAAATATAAGAACAATCAATATATAAGATGACCACCATAATTAATAATAATATTCATAAAAATTACAAATATGAATATAAATGGCCCAAAATCATTCATGCAGTAAAATTAAGAACACTTATAGCAAAGTTTCTCAAAATATGCATACAAGCTTCAAGATTCATGCTTGAATGTTTAATACATTTTTCAAATACATTTCATGGAGCTTTGTCTCCAATAGATAACCTTAAAAATGTGACTCTTTAATACTTGACTATTGCATTGCTCACATATTTAGGAGTTTCAACATTTCCTATTATTTACATAATACAAGTCCCACATGTTCTTCGATTCTCATCTTGCCACTTGAATACATGACTCTTGAATTTCTATTTACTTGCACACTTAACTCTATGACACTTGCACAATTCTTCATGATACTTACACACTTCTACATGCACATCTAATACATGAAACTTGTGTACTTTATCATATTACATATTTGCACACTTAATTACATGACACTTGTGCATATCCTACACATAGACACTTACATAAAGAGGAAATATAAATCACACTCCTAAACTATAGAATCAAACCCTATTCTAATATTTACATTGTACCATAGGTACCTTGGAGATACATTAGCATGTACCAAATAATCTAATATCTTCTAACACCCCCTTGTATTATATTTTTTGGTTATTGAAGACTTTAGTATTCAATATTTGTCTTCATATTGGATCTTGTGTTCATACATTGTTTGTTCTCTACAAGGTAATATTGAACTATGCCTAGTCCACCTTCCTATTTCCTATATTTTTGATAAATCAAGCAATTCATCATTAATTTGATCTTGAGATATAAGATAATTTAATATTTCCTTTGAACACCATTGTGTCTAAAGAAAATATTCCATTCTTGATGAAATCCATGGCTTAAATTTTATCTTGTTTCTTTATGACACATTTCCTATTTCCATTTATATATTTGAATTCCATTGTTCTACCTTTCTCTACCAATTGAGTAATAGAGATAATATTATTTGATAATCCAAGAACATATAAAACATCATCTAGCACAAAATGTGAATATGGCATGCTAGGTATTACTTTTCTAGCTCCTTGAACATGATAAATCTTATCATCTATAATTTTTAGTGGAATATTTTGTCTGGTTTCTAAGGATTCAATGTAAATTTCCTATCATATGATGACTAGAACATAAATTTATATACCAAGCGTCTTTTTCTCTTTGTATGTTTTGATGAGATTCAAGTGATTTTATTTCACATCTTTGATAAGAATCTTGAAAATTTCTTCTATGATGAGGCCCTTTGATTTCAAAATATTATTTTTGATATGACTTTTGACTTTGAAATCTTCCTTTTATAGAATATGGTTCTTTATATGAATTTTGAAGATTTCTCCTATTATAAGAGTGTTGTGAAACACTCATTCTTCTTTGCCATTTATCAATTTCTTCAAATGTAATAAAATTTCAAATCCTTTTAATTCCTTTGAAGTTGTAATCCTTATTACTCCAAAGTTAATAAATTGCAATTTTTAAACTTGCAATTTCACTAATCAAATCATTTTTCCAAAAATAAATTTCAAATCCTTTCAAAAATATATTTGCAAATTTAATTTTTTTTATTTTTTGTAGTAAACCTTTTCTCTCCTTAATTTATTAAATTTTCAAATTCTCTAAATTATTTAAGTTTCAAATTTTCAATTATTATTTGGAGTAGAAATCCTTATACTGGATCATTGCTTATACTCTAGCTTAGATTGATTGTCACTAAAATATCTTATTGTCCAAAGTAAGCACTGTTTTAATTGTATTTTCCCTACTCTTTCTTTTCCCTGCGTTCTTCAAACTTTTATTTTCTCAGGTTCTAGCCTGATTGCTATATTATTCTCAAGTACTTGCTTGAGTTCTCCAAATTTTCTTTTCTTAGGTACTTTCCTAAGTTCTTCAAATTCTTCTCTTAGGTACTTGTATGAGTTTTTCAAATTCTTCTATAGTCTTCTTGATACTACAACCTTATATGTGTGCTATCTTATTAGGGTCAAAATATGCCCAAGTTTTAGAGCACTATAATATCTCAGGTGGTTTTTGGCCACTCAATATATGGTTCTCTATCTTCAAAGAGAATCCAAAAAATTAGGGTGACTATTTAATTGTCCCCTCAATCAAATATTCAAGTTGAGTCCTAGTATTCACTTATTTTTTAGTGGATAGACTCCATCATATAATAAAACATTTTCTAGAAATGTTTTCAAATATTGGAAGCTTTGCAATAGATCCCTATCATATATCAATCTATAGATTCAAAATTTGTAGCAATATGAGTGTAGGTTTTATTAAAATGACTATTAATATAAATTTGCATCGAAGACTTCCTCTAATGCTTGCAATAGAATCTACTCAAAATAGATTTGATACCACTATTGGATTTTAATCCAGATTATCTTAGGTACCAATATTCTAGATCTTGAGAAGACTCAAATATAATAGCAATCAATATATAATATGGACAACATAATTAATAATAATTATTATAAAAATGACAAATATTAATATAAAATAAATGGCCAAAATCATATTCATGCAATAACATGAACACTTCTAGTAGAATTTCTCAAAATATGCATACAAGCTTCAATATTCATGCTTGAATATTTCATACATTTTCCAAGTACATTTTATGGATCTTTGTCTCCAATATATAACCTTAGAAAGATGACTCTTCAATACTTGACTATTGCACTTCTCACATATCTGGGAGTTGCAACCTTTCCTATTATTTACATAAGACAAGCCTCACATGTCCTTTGGCTTCTCATCTTACCACTTGTATACATGACTCTTGACTCTCTATTTACTTGCACAATTAACTTTATGATACTTCTTCATAGCATTTATACACTTCTACATACACACCTAATACATGAAACTTGTGCACTTTCTCACTTTACACACTATCACATTTAATTACATGACACATGTGCATATCCTGCACATAGACACTTACATAAAGGGTAAATATAAATCACACTCCAAAAACTATAAAATTAAACCTTATTCTAATATTGACATTGTACCATAGGTACCTTGGGGGTACATTAGCATGTACCAAATAAGGTAATATCTTCCAACAAAAATAAAATGTGTAAAAGTAAATTTAAGGAAGGTTAGAGTGCAAGAGATTAAAGCAAATTGCATGAAAATAAAATATGGTTGTAGTCATAACAAGGAAAGTGTGTTATTAGTCAACAAATAAAGAAATTAAATAATAATAGTGTACTCCCACATGCATAAAAATCAAAATAATATAAAGGAATGACTAGAAGGAAAAAGGGCAATGCTATAATCACCATGCATTCCACAATCTATAAGAGTAGTGATACAATTGGAAAGCAAATGTCTTGCACAATCTCCCTATTATTTCAAAAACTAGAGTAAGTATATTGTAGGGCACAAAATGTAGCTATTATTTCCTTAAGAGATAAAATATGTTTACAACAAATCTCATCGATCCAATTATTGAAATTGTAACTAGATTCATGACTAAGGTCAAAATTGTATGATTTATTGGATAGGCCTAAGGACATTTCATTATACAATGTATTAATTAATTGTATTTTTTTATTTAGTCACTATGGATTGTAGTTAACCTTTTTATGGTTAAAACCTCTTTATAACTTGTAATTAACATAAATCCCTCTTATTATGTCAAATTAGGTTAAAATTTATTATGTAATTAGGGTATTGGTATTGGTATAAATACCCTCATTCACTCATTATTTTTTTGTTAAGTAGACAAATTATATTAATAAACGAGTTTTGAAAGGGCCCAAAAACCTTTTACAAAAATATACAAGTCATTTGACTAAAACCACCAACACAATGCTAAAAAACAAGGGCATACAATCACAATAGAAAAAAATAGAAAGGAGTCCAAATGGGATGATACCAAAAAAACAATCCCAACAAAATAGTCTCGACCAAAACCAGTAGGGGAGACCCCAGTAGAAGTAGAGCATGACATCATTACTCTTTGACATTGGATTTTACATTTGAATTGTCATTTGGAGCATCAATTATATTCTTCATTTGGCTATGGATTTCGTCCAGAACTTTTGCAACTTATTGATAGAGGGTCCAATCCACTTTGGAAGCATAAACAACTACAGTCAAATTTATAATAGTGTTGGCCAACTAGCTGAGTAGAGGTTTTGGATTGGAATTAGCAGGGGGTTCACATTGGCATCAGTCATTGAATCCATGGGAGGAGTGTCATTAGTGGAGGCCTTCGGAAGGGGATCATTAGTCTTAACTTTTCAAGCGATGGGAGACCTTGAGGGTGATAGATGTGGGAATTTTATTGGTAGATGTAGGGCTCTTAGCGTGCATGACATTTTTGAGGGAACGATGTCTGAATTCATACTCAGCATAAGGGGAGGTATCCTTTTTCTTGGCTCCTAAAGAGGGATTTTTGGAAGAGGGAGAAATAAAATTAGGGTCTTCTCCATCACTCGGGACATTTTGGATAGGGGTTCCATGGTTGGGACTCTCAACGGGATTGGAATGGAGTTGGCTACTAGAAACCACTACTTTCTTGGTGAAGGCATTGAGAGCATGCTTGTAGAGAATGAGGTGGAGGTCTTTGTGGATAATGTGAGTGGATTTCCTCTTCCTAAAATTGGTGATGGAAATATCAATGGATCTAAAGAGGTAGTCAGGGATATTGAATTTCCTAATGTCCCAAAGGTGGTTAAGAAAGGCAACATGGAAGCTATGGAGGGGACTCTTGATTTTATCAATTGTAATAAACTAAATTATGGGAATCATGACATGTTCCCAAGGAACAGGAAGATAACTTCTTTTAATTCCTCCATTCTCAATGACAAGGTCCTTACCTTTCTCAAGAAAGTTCTCCATCTCTAATACCATTGAATTCCTATCGCGTCTGACCACTCAACCATCAATTGGAAACCCGATCACTTTTGCCATAAATTGGACATTAATCTATAATTCAATACCATGAACAGTAACATTTTCATTGTCCCACATCTCCATGATATCTTAAATCACTTCTTCATCACTACCAACGAACATATTCAAGAAAGGTAAAAAATCATGGCTATTTAAAACTTCTTTGATCAAAGCATCGATGTCGAGGGAATCGGGTTCATACGGGGCCATGGTGGAATAGGGGTGGAAATTGGGGCCTCTAAAAAGCTGGACAGGAGAAGGGTAGAAGCAATGGAAAAAAAAACACCATGGAGGAAGTTGAACTTAAAGGTACATTCAATCCGCATACCGATAAATTTGTAGGTTTGTTGCCACCTTCAATCTTTAGAGGTGGTTGGGATGTGTGCCTCAAGATAATGAAAGTTCAAGCATGGGAAATAAGCAAGTGGAAAAAAATTGAAATCGAATGCCCTAGAAGGAAAATTATGATCAACCAGGGTGGCATGCAAAAAACAACTAGCAGACCTCGAGGTGACGAAGAAGCTTAAGAAGGAAAATCCAATCCACTAATCCAATGGGAGAAAGGCATTTGAAAAATGACTAGGTGGGCAAAGAGAAAGGGGAAATGTGGGTGATTGGTGAGGGAGGTGGAGGGGCATAGAGAAACATGAGAGGAAATCAGGGCGTTAGTGGTTATGTGTATGGAGGTGAAGAGGATGGGCCATGGATGACATGGAAAGGCAATGATATACTAGGTGAGGTGGAAGGGACCAAGGAGAGGTAACGAGTGGGTGGAGGGGAGAGAGATGAGACATAAAGTGATATAGGCAAACATGAGCATTGGGTTGGTGATTAGGATAGGTCCAAGCAAGGGTTGACTAAGGGTGCTAGGAAGATGAAAAAACTCAATGATACTTGGTCCAATCAATAATAGTAGCATGGATAAGGGGTTGTGGAAAATCATTGTACCAAACACTTAAGAGTTGCTTATGGGGCCCATAATTAGCCAATAAATAAACCACATGGTTGGCTTCCCTGAAGATGTGTTGGATGATAAACGCAAGGTAGCCTTGGAGGAGTCATATGGCTTCAAAAAAAAATTGTTGACTCTCCAGCTTGGTAGTTTGTTGCTTTTGAAATAGTTGATTATATTCAAAGAGTCACCCTCCACAATTAGTTTGTATTAAAGATCACTGATGATTACAAGTCCATGGTAGAGAGATCTAGCTTTAGTATCATGGTTGGTTTGGATGCCTAGGTCTTCATAAAAGACAACAATAATCTTTCCATTATGGTCTCTAACAACACCTCCTGCTCCATCTCTTATTGGATTATCTTTAGATGATCCATCAAAGTTGAACTTACGCCAAACTTCGAGGGGGGATCCAAAAATTTTGGATCATTTATTGATGGGGGTCAGAGTTGGAGTTGGTTCCATGGGTAGGTTGAGAGTGGAAGAAATGATGGATTTAATTTTGGGATGAGATGGTCTTGAGTAGGGGAAGAGTTTGCCATTTTTTCTAGAAAAATAGAGTACTTTGTTGCTCACCAAGATAGGATATCTAAAGAGGTTAACAAAGGTACAATTGTTACGCTTAATCGATACCTACCACAGGAAGTGGTGGAGGTAGAGGGATCACATGACTTTGATTCTACTATTGTGGAAGGGGTTAGGCCACTAGGTGAATAGGTTAGACAAAGAGGGAGGCCAGACCCAAGCAATGTTGAAAGAGCTTAAGATGAGACTTAGGACAACTTCAGTGAAGGGGCACTCCATGAAGAGGTGGTAAGTGGATTTTCAAGAAGAATTGCAAAGATAACACATGTTGGGAATCATAACCCCCTTGATCATGAGGTTTTTGATGATCAAGATTTTGTTTTGGAAAAGTAGCCAGGAGAAAAAACTTTGTATGTAAGGAATTTGAGCCAAATGACATTGATTGAGATCATGCAAAGGGGGGATTGATTTGATATAGGTATGAAAACTTGATAGAGAAGATGTCATCATCACATAGCTTCCAAAGTGGGATGTTGGGAAGGTTAGTGAGAGGAATTATGTAGTGGTTGAGGATGGAAATAAGGGATTTAGTAGTTGGGACAAGCTCTCTAAAAAGTATGGTGGAGGAGATAGGTTTCTAAGAGACATTGGAGCCAAAGAGTTGGTCAATGTTGGGTTTAAGGGTGTCAAGGATGGGATTAGAGATGAGAGGGTGGTCACAGACCCAAGGGTTGATATGAAAATCAATGGAGTTACCTTTTTTGAGTTGCCATATAAAACTATTATGGATGATGTCCTTAGCTTTGATGATAAACTTCTAGAACATAGAGCCAGACTGAGGGGTGCCTTCATCCAATAAATTGTGATTCTGGAGGTACTTCCTTCTGATGATAGAGACCCATTCAACATCAGCATTAGTGAATATTTTCCAATCCTACTTGCCAATGAGGGCTATATTCATCTTATCAATCCTTCTAAAACTAAGACCTCCCTGAGCTTTGGGGATGCAAACTTTATCCCATGCTACAAGATGGAATTTTTTCTTATCATCAGGACCAGACCAAAGAAACCTCTTTTGAATTTGCTTTATTTTGGTGCATATTTTAATAGGGGCTTTGAAAATGGATAAAAAGTAGATAGATATGATTTGGAGGTAACCATGAACCAGGGTAGCTTTGGTGGCTTGGCTCAAGAGGGCTCCTTTCCATCCAACCATCTTCTTGAGGAGTCTATCAATGAAATTATTCCACATTCTTCTATAAGGGATGTTGGTGAACAAGGGAAGACCTAGGTATGATAATGGGATGTTATCAATGGTGTAGAAAAGGATTCTAGATATCTTTAGTTGTCAAGAAATGGGAGTGTTGATAAAAAATATTTTGCTTTTGGTGTAATTGATAGATTGACCAACGACCTACTCGTAGAGGTTGAGGATTATCTTGATGAATTGGGCTTTAGCTACAGAGGCAAGAGTGTCCAAGATAGTGTCATAAAAAAATTATTGGTAAGTGATGGGTCATAATAGGGAGGAAAATTTTATGCCTAAAATAGTCCTGAGAGAGCAGACTACTTTAAGGGTTCTCCCCAGGGACTCAACCAAGATGATGAACAAGCAGGGTGATAGGGGGTTCCCTTGTTTGAGACCTTTAGTACTCCTAAATTAGTTGGTGGATGAGCCATTGATAATGATAGAAAACCATGTAGAGGAAATGTAGACTTTTATGAGGGCAACCCACTATGGGTGAAGCCAAACTTAAGGGGACAACGAAAAGAAAGCCCCATGAAACCTTGTCAAAGATATTGTTCATATCGAGCTTAAGGAGGAAACCAAACTTTTGGCTTCAAGAGATAGAGTGCATGAACTCATGGATGGTGATGACTCCATGAGTTATGGATATACCCTGGAAAATGCTACCATGATAGGTATTAATGATGAGCGGGAAGGCCTCCTTCATTCTGGTGGTCAAAAATTTGGTTAGGATTTTGTAAAAGATATTGCAAAGGCTAATGGGATGGTAGTCAAAGATCAATCTGTAATTATTACGCTTGGTTATGAGGGCTAGAAATATAGAATTGACATCCTTGGGGATAAAATGAGATCTTTGGACATCTTGAAGAGTTGAACAAACATCCCTTCCCATAGTGTCCTATAAGCATTGGAAGAAGCGAGGGGAAAAGCCATCAGGGACAAGAGCCAAAAAGCCATTAGGGACAAGAGCCTTGTCGAGCTGCATAGAAAATAAGGCGTCCTTGATTTCTTTAGGAGAAAAGGATTGGGGGAGATGGAGGTTCAACTCAGAGGCATGAGGTTGGGGATGTAGTGGAGGAGCGGATGCTGGGAGTGGTTGGGACTCAGGTTGGCGAAGGACAAGAAGGATTGGAAATGGTTGACCACTTCAACTCTTATCTCCTCAACATTAGAAGTGAAAATACCATTGCTTTTCACCAATTCTTTAATTCTATTGGAACTACGATGCTTAAGGGTAGTAGCATGAAAGAACTTGGTATTCGCATCTCCCTCTTTTAGCCATAACATCTTGGACTTTTGTCTCTAGAAAGTATCTTCTTTGGTGAGGATGTTATGATAATCAGCTAGGATTTTACCTTCTTCTCTGGTTATGTTGTCCATGGTACTTTGCTAAATACTATTTTCAATGATCTACAACCTTTCTTTTAAGATTATTTGTTTTCAAAGATATTACCAAAAATATCTATATTCCACACCTTGAGATTGATTTTAATGAAACCAAGTTTTTTGGCAATCTGAGTGATGGGAGGTCATGAGAAGGGATGATTCCACCACTCATTGATGCGATCCCTGAAGTCCGGGTGATGGGTCCACATAGCTTCAAATATCAAAGGATATTTAAAACTAGGATTCTGGTTGAGCCTTTTAAAGACCAGGGGGTTGTGATCAGATCCAATTCTAGGTAGGTACTGGATAGTTGCATCTCCAAACCAGAGAACTAATTCCTTGGATAGTAAGAATCTATCAAGTCTAATATGAATGTGTTGGGATCCAATCCTTCTGCTATTCCATGTATAGTGAGATCCCTTAAGCTGGACATCCATGAGTTTAGAATTGAAAAAATTATTGAAGTCTTCATAATTCTTGGTGGAGATGGCAATTCAGAAGGGTAAAGAGGGGAATTAAAATCTCTAGCAAGGATCTAAGGATGGCTTGAGAAGATGCTTCTCATTTGGATGAGGGTTTCCTAGAGATCATTCCATACTTGGAGAGTATTCAAGGCATAAATATTTGATAGTACCCAATTGAATTTATGTTATTTGCTGTAGAAAAAAATATTTATGACCCTATCTGAGGATGACAGGAGCCTTCCTTCAATCTTGTTGGGATCCCATAGACATAACAATCCTCCCGTTGTACCATGAGCTGGGTTAGCAATAAAATGATTATTTTTCTAAATAATTCCTACAGTTTTCTCAATGTTGCTTTCATCAAGCTTGGTTTCTTGAAGCATGAGAATGGTGGGTTTGACTTCTTTCCTCAGGATGACTACTAGCCTTTACTTAGAAGGGTCGTTGAGGCCTCTCATATTTTATGAGAAGAAATTCATTTTTGGTTTTGGGTAGTTGATTTTTAGTTGATTTTTTACCACCTCTACCTTGATGAGAGGGGGTTTTGGTTTTTTGTTTCATCTATGAGTTGCTCTAATAGGGATGGGAAGAGGGTTGTTTGGATGCCATTCATTATGTCATCCTCAATGCTCTGCTTCTTTTGCTCATTGATGGAAGATCTCCCCTTTTATTATCATTGACGACATCAATGGGCATTTTTTTATGGATTCTAGTATTCTTGGAGCTGAGAGTTGATGGGGATGATAATCCCTTAGGCTTATAAGGGATAGGGAGCTCAAAATTATATAAGCAATTGTAACATATGCATTATCAAATATTATTGATATGATAGGTTTATATAGTATAATATAAGCTATAAATAGCCTTAGGATATTATGGAAATAATATCCTTGATTGATGCTAACAGTCATGTAATGGCGCTAACCTACTAACGTAGTCAAAATGACTACGATGACTAACCATAAGATATTCCATAGTGAATATATTCTTGATTATAAAGTAAATGTAATAATCTAAATCTACCATGTAGTAAATAAAATCTACCTAGGACTTTAATACATATTATCAAATGAGGTAATAATTATAGTTACTGTAGCATAGTAACTCTAACATCCTCTCTTATTACATTATTTGGGTAATGTATATAACTATCCCAATACAGTGAAGAAGAGAAAATGAAAGATGTTGATCTGTTGGCTCTAGGTCTTGTACACCAAATGATGGAACTTAGTCCAGGTCTTGTCCACTGAATGGTGGAACCTGTATCATAGGTATTTTCCACCTATAGTGGAACCTACAGAGCTCTAGCTCATGGCTCTAAGTGTACCTCTAGGACTATCTCTAGATCTACCTATGAATATGCCACTTAGACTATCACTAGATCTACCACTGGGTCTTCCATAGTATTTACCTTTCTTATAGAAGCCATACAATATTTCTTTCATGTTTTTTGAGCTTCTCTAGCTCGTGGCTCTAGCTGATATTTCTTAGGTCCACCTTTGGGTCTAAGAAAAATAAGTACTCCTAGAATACTTAATAAAAGTGGGTCTTACCTCACTTTACTTTAACAACAATGAATGTACTTATTGTAATCTTGTCATCCTACCATATTGCATCGTTAACCATCTGCTGCAACCGCTAGGTGTACTAGAGTATATCACTAAATACAAGGTTCACTCTTGTTACAATATTATTTTACAAAAGTTTTGATAAGGTAGCTATGGTGTCAGTCATTGTCGAAAATGCACGCTTACAAGTTTTCCTTTTTTTCCAAAACATATTGTAATGGAACTTTTGCAAGAATTTTGACTAAGGTTTCGGTCGCTATCGAAATTGCACCCTTATAAGTCTTCCTCCATTTTTTAGCAAAATATGATTTTGATGAAATCTTGCAAGAAGTGTGGCTAAGGTGTCGATCACTGCCGCAAATGCACCCTTATAAGTCTTTCTCCCTTTTTAGCAAAATATTCTATGAGGTAGGAAAGAAATTTTTATCCCCTCCTAAGTGCAAAATATTTACAACTTATGAAGCTTTTTAAGGCTTTTACAAAGATTGCATCCTAAGCAAATTTCAAGAAATTTCACCTGAAAAATCCCTCCCTTTATTACAAGTACTTCAAAAAAAAGAGTTTGCTATTTATGCAGCCTAAAAAGAGGTTCAATATTGCAAGTACTTCAAACAAAAATTTGATATTTATGAAGCCTAAAAAGAGGTTTGAAATGGTGATACCTAGGTTTACAAATCTGGCTCCCTTAGGTAATTTCTGAAGTCTTCCCCTTGAGTGCAAAATATATTTGTACAAAACTTTACTTCTTAGGCAATTATCAAAAAGTTCACCAAAGAATCCCCTCCTTATTATAAGTACTTCAAGCAAAAATTGCTATTATGAAGCCTAAAGGAAAAAGTATAATTTTGATGACTTTTGCTTTTCTGATTACCTTTACAAGTTTTATCTCCCTCTTGTCAAAATTTGTTTTGAAGGAAGAAAGGAATTATCCCCCCTTAGTGCAAACAATTGCTACTTTGAAGGTTCCTTTATTTCACAAAAACTTGTTCTTTCTTTCGATATACCCTAAAAGAGTACCAAAAGATAATTCACTCTAATTGATATTTAATGGCACCTACCTAAAAACCCTTTTGAAAAAAGGATGATTAGTTTGAGGAGTTTAAGCCAAAAAAGAAGAGTGAATTTTGGGTTTTTACGGAGTGAATTATCAAAAAAATTGGCTTATATTTGTGCAATGAATGACACAAATAAGTGTGAAATTTGGGGTTTTGAGTGCTCTTGATTTTGATGACTTATAATTGCAGAAAACAAGAAGTTAAATACAATAATAAATAAAAGAGTACCCACAAATATTTACCACTTAGGTGTCGGATGCCACCGAAAATGCACCTAATTTAACAATGCCAATTTAACAAAAGGTGTCGAATGCTATAAAAAATGCACCTTATTACAATAATTTTTGCAAAAAAAAATTGATTTATGTTGTGCAAAAATTTTGATATTCAATTTCTTCCCTTGTCTTACAATTTTGCAAAGAATGTGGCAAAAACAATTACCTTTCCTTTTTGTATTGTAAAATAAACAAGTTCAATGTTTCAACCCTTCGATTTGCACAATTTTCCTTTGTGTTACAATTTTGCAAAAGAAGAATCTAAATCTTGGTTTGTCCCCCCTCTTGTTTACAAAATAAAAAAGGTTGTGAAAATTGAGATCTTCAATGTGATGAGATCCTTCTCCAATTTGCAAAAATATGAATGTGCAATATTTTGTGTTATATCCCAAGATTTGAGAAAACAAAATGCACAAATTTCTTTTGATTTTGCAAAAAGAAGTTTTGATTTTCAAGTGCCCCGCCTCCTTGTGTTACAATTTTGCAAAAAAGAAGCACAATTTCTTGTCTCCTCTTTGCTCTGCAAATTTAACAAGGTAGCACACCTTTCAAGCCAAGTCGACATACGACTTGGTTTTTAGTGGACCCAATATCTTTGTAGCATGAGAAAAAATCTTACTCTCAAAATGTGAGAAAATTTTAAATCCCCCAGATTTGCAAAAAATGTGTTATTTATTTGTATTACATCCCCTTTTGGAGAAAACAAAAATACTATTTCAAGGCTTTGCAAATACAAATATGCTATTTATTTGGATTATATCTCAAAATTTTGAGAAACCATAAACAGTATTTTAATTGATTTTGCAAAAATGGATTTCCCATTCTATGAATGAATTTGCAAAAAATAGTGCTTTGCTTTTTGTCTTTTATCTCCATGTTTGGAGAAAACAAATGATGCAGGAGCATCCGGTGGCAGCAGAGCAATCTTGCATCAAAGAATTTTTTTTTAATTTTCTTTTCTTTTTTTTTCTAAGTGTGCCTTGATGTCGCGATATCGCGACAAGGAAAAGTGTCGCAATATCGTGACATGTCACATTTTCGTGACTCAGGAAGGAGAGAAAAGGAGCGGGGCAAAAAGTGTCACGATATCGTGACAGGAAAAAGTGTTGCGATATTGTGACATGTCGCGTTTTCGCGACCAAAAGGTGAGAGAGGCGCAGGAAGGGAAAGGTGTCACGATATCGTGACATGTCGCATTTTTGCGACTCAAGAAAGGTAGGAAGGCCAAAAAGCAAAAGTGTCATGATATCATGACAGGAAAAAGTGTCGCGATATCGTGACATGTCACGTTTTCGTGACCAAAAGACGAGAGAGGCGTAGGAAGGGAAAGGTGTCGCGATATCATGACATGTCACATTTTTGCAACTCGGGAAAGGCAGGAAGGCCGAAAAGCAAAAGTGTCACGATATCACAACATGTTGCACTTTCATGACCCGAATAGGACAGGAAGGCAGAGAAGCCAAAAGTGTCACGATATCGCGACATGTCGCATTTTCGTGACTCGAGGAAGGCAGGAAGGCAGAGGAGCCGAAAGTGTCACGATATCGCGACATGTCACATTTTCGTGACTCGAATAGGATAGGAAGGCAGAAGAGCCAAAAGTGTCGCGACATCGTGACATGTCACATTTTTGCAACCCGAATAGGATAGGAAGGTAGAGAAGACAAAAGTGTTGCAATATCGTGACATGTCGCATTTTCGCGACTCGAGGAAAGCAGGAAGGCAAAAGAGCTGAAAGTGTTGCGACATGTCACATTTTCACGACTCGAAGAGGATAGGAATGCGGAGAAGCCAAAGGTGTCACGATATGGCGACATGTCGCATTTTTGTGACTTGAAGAGGGCAGGAAGTCAGGGAAGCCGAAAGTGTCGCGATATCGTGACATGTCGCATTTTTATGACCAAACAAAAGAAAAGAAAGCGTAGGCGGTTACAGGATCCATTACAGAGAAAACGGTCGAGCGGTGGTATACCAAGGTGCAGTGGAAGCAGACAAAGACGAATATTCAAAATGTTTCGACAGCTAGAACAACGAAGAGACACGGGAGATGAAATGAAAGTGTCAAAAAAAAGGAAGACGGAGAGTCGTGCCAGTGATTTTTAAAATGGGAAGCGAAGGTATGCACAAGGGGGTCAAAAAACTAGGGAGATGGAGTTGCAGACGTAAAGGCAAGAAGCCATTCTGGACCTGTTAGGTCGTTTCTATTCCAGTTGGAAGATGTAACAAAAGTTATCTTTCGAGAATAAAAAGTTTATTCGACAGACTGTTGCCATGACTGTAACTTTGTTCTAATTTGTTGAATGTGATTATAGATTCATCGTGAGTGAGTTGGCTCTCGATCAAGTGGTATCAGAGCAGGAGTTCCTGAGTGTGTGAGCAGATCATCGAAAGTGAGGCAGTTTGCACCAGGATCTGTGGAAGGGTTGGAGAAGAGTGTGAGGAAGAATGCCTCCATGAAGAAACCGTGGTGGTGGGAGGAATGTGGTACCTGAGGAAGATTTCAAAGCTTTGCAGAGGCAAGTGCAAGCCCTGCAAGAGGAGTTGCGAAGAGGGGTTGAACCAAGGGGAGAAGACCATAGTGAAGATGAAGCTTGGGAGGTTGATAATCCATCAGAGGAAGAGGAAGCAATGAATCCTGCAGAAGTCAGATTAGTTAAGGCCATTACTCAGATCGGGAAGAAGCCAAAGTTTGATGTCTCCACGTACTCTAGGAACCTCAATCCAGAAGAGTTGATTGATTGGATCAATGATATGGAGGAGTATTTTTAGTATGAGGAGGTTGTAGATCCAGATCGGATCAAATTGGCAAAAACAAAGTTGAAAGGCCATGCTAGCATATGGTGGAAAGAAGTACAACTGGAAAGGAATAGGAGAGGAAAAGAAAGGATAACCAGATGGGACCGAATGGTTGAGAAGTTGTAGAGGTAGTTTATTCCTACAGATTACGAATTAGAGTTGTTGAGAAAAATGCAGAGCTTGAGACAGTCAAGCAAATATATCAAGGAATATATCGAGGAGTTTTATCAGATTTTAATAAGAACTGGACATTCAGAGGGTAGTAAGGAGAAAGTAGCTCGTTACATAAATGGGCTAAGAATGAATATCCAAGAAGAACTCAGTTTGGTCAGAATTACCACCATTGAGGATACATATCAGTTTGCCTTGAAGGTTGAAGAGAAGCTAAACAGAAGATTTGAAGGCAAACCAAGAGGAAGAGGTCGAGGTGGAAGAACTGGGGGAAGGACTAGTGGAGGAAAATTTGATGATCGGAATAAGACTGGTGAAACGAGTACCAACCAAGATCAGAAAGAGGAGAATACTTACCGCCCCCGTAATCAGAACAACGGTTACCAAAGGGGAAGAGGTAGAGCTGGACGTGGGTATGGAAGAGGTGGATTTCATGGAACCTATTTCCATTATGGAGAAGAGGGACATCGGGCATATGAGTGTCCCCAATACCAAGAGAGGATGAATAAGTGACCTGAGGATCATGCCAGAGCGACTGTAGCAGATGAAGGTGCTGATTCTAAACATTCTAAAGAAGCAAAAGAAGGAGAAGTGTTGATGACAAGAAGAGCATTGATGAATGGGGGGAAAGATGTGGATCAAAGGAAGAGCTTATTTCGCACGAGATGCAAATGTGCAGGTAAGACCTATAATGTTATCATAGATAATGGTAGCATAGACAATTTGGTCTCAGGAGAAATGGTTACTAAGCTAAAACTGGAGAAGAGGGCACACCCGCATCCATATCGGATTGCATGGTTGCAAAAAGATCATAGGGCATTAGTCAGCGAGCAGTGTTTGGTTAAATTTCATATTGGAACTTATCAAGATGAGGTTCTATGTGATGTTTTACCTATGGATGCTTGCCATTTGTTGTTGGGGAGGCCATGGCAATTTGACAGACACGCAGTGCATGATGGACATGCGAATACTTACTCTCTGACGAAGGGCGGAATGCATCACAAGTTGAAGCCATCGAAGGAAGTGGATGAGAAGGTATGCAGTAGTGCAAGGATCTGTCTGGTAGATGGAAGAAAATTTTTGGATGGCTTGAAGAGGGAGTCTATGTGTTACGCATTAATTCCTAATGTTAAGAGGGAACAGTGTATGGACATTCCAGTAGAGGTTGAAAGTCTGTTAGAAGAATTTCCTGATATTGTGTCAGATAATGTGCCTGAGGGTTTGCCACCAGTAAGAAATATTAGCCATCAAATTGATTTGATTCTAGGGGCCAGTTTACCCAATAAAGTAGCCCATAGAATGTCTCCCGCAGAGAATGAGGAGTTGAACAGACAGGTTCAAGAGTTGTTGAGGAAGGGATTGATTAGAGAAAGTTTGAGTCCCTGTGTAGTACTTGCAGTACTAGCACCGAAGAAGGATGGAGAATGGAGAATGTGTACTGATTCCAGAACCATAAATAAGATTACCATTAAGTATAGATTTCCATTGCCTAGAATGGACGATATAATGGACTGTTTGAGTGGAGCTAAATACTTCACAAAGATTGATTTAAAGAGTGGGTATCATCATATTTGCATCAGAGAAGGTGATGAGTGGAAGACTGCTTTCAAAACCAAAGAGGGTTTGTATGAGTGGTTGGTCATGTCGTTTGGTCTAACCAATGCACCAAGTACATTCATGAGGTTAATGAATGAGGTGTTGAAAGAATTCCTAGAGAATTTTGTTATTGTTTATTTGGATGATATTCTAATTTTCAGCAAGACATTGGAAGAACATTTGATGCAAGTTCGGATAGTTTTTGAAAAGCTAAGGGAGGAGCAGTTGCTAATTAATTTGAAGAAGTGCAATTTTGTGAAGGAGTTGGTGTATCTGGGATTTGTCATCTCGGATGAGGGTCTAAAAATGGATCCAAAAAAGGTGAAGGCTATCATTGAGTGGCCTACTCCAAGGAACATAACGGAGGTAAGATCATTCCATGGTCTTGCAAGTTTCTATAGAAAGTTCATTAGAAACTTTAGCAGTATTTGCGCACCCCTGACAGAAACCATGAGAGGGGATAAGAAGGAGTTTAAGTGGACTACAAGGGCAGGTGCAAGTTTTGAGATGTTAAAGAGGAAGGTGACGGAACAACCCATTTTGATACTTCCAGATTTTAATAAAGTATTTTAGGTTGATTGTGATGCTAGTGGCAGTGCCATTGGAGCTGTGTTGAGTCAGGAAGGTAAACCTGTTGCATATTTTAATGAGAAGTTAAATGATGCTAGGAAGAAATACTCTTTTTATGATCTAGAATTTTACGCTATAGTTTAGGCTCTGAAGAAATGGAGACACTATTTGTTAGCAAAAAAGTTTGTTTTATATATTGACCATCAAGCTTTGTAGTATATTAACAGTCAGGGAAAACTGAATCAGAGACACCTGAAGTGGGTTGAATTTCTATAGAGTTATACCTTTGTTTTGAAGCATAGGAGTGGGAAGTCTAATAGAGTTGCAGATGCCTTGAGTAGAAGACAAAATTTGTTGTTGGAGATGAAGGTGGAAGTCGTTGGGTTTGAAGAACTCAGGAGTTTGTATCCGGAGGATCCGGACTTTGCAGAAGCTTGGAAGGCATGTTTGTCTCCCATTACTGTGGATAGAACTAAGTGGCTGGATTTCACCATCCAAGATGGGATGCTATTCTAAAAGAACCAATTGTGCATTCCTAGAAGTTCAATGAGGGAGAATATGATAAAGGAGAAGCATAGTGGAGGACTAGCTGGGCATTTTGGTCAAGATAAGACCATTGCCCTTGTCAGTGAAAACTACCATTGGCCACAGTTGCAGCAGAATGTGATGAAATTTGTGCAGGGTTGCAGAGTGTGTCAGATGGCAAAAGGAGTGAGACAGAATACAGGATTGTATCAGCCATTACATGTACCAGAAAGACCATGGGAGGACATCAGTATGGATTTTGTTCTTGGCCTACCAAGGACACAATGAGGGAATGACTCTATTTTTGTTGTGGTTGATAGGTTTTCGAAGATGGCTCATTTTATTCCCTGTCAAAAAATGAGTGATGCAGTTCATATTACAAGCTTATTTTTCAAGGAGGTGGTACGCCTTCATGGTCTACCCAAGAGTATAGTATCTGACAGAGATACCAAATTTGTGGGTTATTTTTGGAGGACTTTGTGGAAGTAGTTAAAGATGGATTTGAAGTTCAGTTCTGCATACCACCCGCAGAATGATGGACAAACAGAAGTGGTGAACATAAGTTTGGGTAACCTTCTAAGATGCTTGGTAGGAGATAAGCCCAAGGGATGGGATTTGATTTTACCACAAGCAAAATTTGCTTACAACAATTCTATCAACAGAAGTACTAGTAAATCACCATTCCAGATTGTGTATGGGAACAACCCAAGGAATGCTTTGGAGTTGAGAACGATGGGTAAAGGAGAAAAGAGTAGTGCTGAGGCTGAAGAGTTTGCAGAACACCTAAAGAGTTTGCATGAGGAGGTAAAACAACATATTAGTAATATGAATACTCAGTACAAGGCCAAAGTAGATCAGAAGAGACATTTCAAAGAGTTTCAAGTGGGAGATGAGGTCATGGTTCACTTGAGAAAGGAAAGGTTTCCTAACAAAACCTACAAAAAATTGAAGATGAAGAGGTTTGGACCATGCAGGATCATAGGTAAAAGAGATTCAGGTAATGCCTATGAAGTGGAACTACCGAGAGAGCTGAATATATCACCTATTTTTAATATTTCGGACTTGGTAGAATACCATGAAGGAGATAGTAGTGAGGCACCAAAAACAGATTTGTGGAGTATTCCAGTGACTGCACCAGTCACAGATGAGATAGAGGAAATACTCGATACTCGAGAAGGTAGAAGTACCAAGAACCGACAGTATTCATAATATTTGGTCAAATGGAAAGGCAGGCCTTCCGAAGATGCAACTTGGTTGTCAAAGATAGAGGTCGACCGCCTGGGTCTTCCTCCAACAGTATAGAAGTAGAGGACACTTCTCAATCCACCTCGGGTGTCTGATGCAGGAGCATCCGATGGCAGCAGAGCAATCTTGCATCAAAGAAATTTTTTTGATTTTTCTTTTCTTTTTTTTCTAAGTGTGCCTTGATGTCACGATATCGCGACAAGGAAAAGTGTCGCGATATCGCGACATGTCACGTTTTCGTGACTCAGGAAGGAGAGAAAAGGAGCGGGGCAAAAAGTGTCGCGATATCGCGACAAGAAAAAGTGTCGCAATATTGCGACATGTCACGTTTTCATGACCAAAATGCGAGAGAGGCGTAGGAAGGGAAAGGTGTCATGATATCATGACATGTCACATTTTTGTGACTCGAGAAAGGCAGGAAGGCCGAAAAGCAAAAGTGTCACGATATCGCGATAGAAAAAGTGTCGCGATATCACGACGGGAAAAAGTGTCACGATATCGCGACATGTCGCATTTTCGTGACCAAAATATGAGAGAGGCACATGAAGGGAAAGGTGTCGTGATATCGTGACATGTCGCATTTTTGCGACTCGAGAAAGGCAGGAAGGCTGAAAAGCAAAAGTGTCGCGATATCGCAACATGTCACATTTTCGTGACCCGAATAGGATAGGAAGGCAGAGAAGCCAAAAGTGTCGCGATATCGTGACATGTCGCATTTTCGTGACTCGAGGAAGGCAGGAAGGCAGAGGAGCCGAAAGTGTCACGATATCGTGACATGTCACATTTTTGCGACTCGAACAGGATAGGAAGGCAGAAGAGCCGAAAGTGTCATGACATCGTGACATGTCGCATTTTTGTGACCCGAACAGGATAGGAAGGCAGAGAAGACAAAAGTGTCGCGATATCACGACATGTCGCATTTTCGCGACTCGAGGAAAGCAGGAAGGCAGAAGAGCCGAAAGTGTCACGACATCGTGACATGTCGCATTTTCGTGACTCGAAGAGGACAGGAAGGCGAAGAAGCCAAAGGTGTCACGATATCGCGACATGTCGCATTTTTGTGACTTGAAGAGGGCAGGAAGTCAGGGAAGCCGAAAGTGTCACGATATCGTGACATGTCACATTTTTACGACCAAACAAAATAAAAGAAAGCGCAGGCGGTTACAGGAGCCATTACAGAGGAAACGGTCGAGCGGTGGTATACCAAGGTGCAGTGGAAGCAGACGAAGACGAAGAGTCGAAATGTTTCGATAGCCAGAACAACGAAGAGACACGGGAGATGAAATGGAAGCATCAGAAAAAATGAAGACAGAGAGTCATGCCAACAATTTTTAAAAGGGGAAGCGAAGACATGCACAAGGGGGTCAGAAAACTGGGGAGACAGAGTTGCAAACGTAAAGGTAAGAAGCCATTCTGGACCTGTTAGGCCGTTTCTCTTCCAGTTGGAAGATGTTGTAATAGAAGCTATCTTTCGGGAATAAAAAGTTTATTCGACAGACTGTTGCCATGACTGTAACTTTGTTGAATGTGATTATAGATTCGTCATGAGCGAGTTGGCTCTCGATCAACAAAAAAATACTTATTCTTGTATTTTGCAAAAAAAATAGACCTTTTAATTCTCAATTTTATTGCATAAATTCAATTAGGTCTAGCATAATTAATCAATAATAAAAATATTTTTGTTAAAAAATCACTTAGTATTTAAAAAAATGATTTTTAAATAAAAAATATTAAATTATTAATCAAAATACTAATTTTTTTAAATACAAAAAATGAAAAAATATACCTTTTCAATTGAAATAATTTGCACATTGGCGGAGCAAAAGCTTTGTTTTAACCCCCACGGACCTTGAAATCATGAGGTTTCACGAGTGGTGGTGTTAGATTGGTGGTTATTGCCAGTCGACCCCTGTGACTGATCTGAAAGCCATAGGAGACCTTCGTTGTTTTAAACCTTTCACAAGAATGAAAGGGAAAAAAAATTGCTTCAAAACTTTAGTACCACATTGCCATGGTGGACAATGTTTTACTTTCTTAAAAGTAATATCTCGCACATGTTTTGTCGACTACCTGTGGGCAGTCAAGAAACATATTTTTGTTGGATGGAATGGAGGTCTCTCACGCGTACCACATGGTAAAGTTCATCATTGCCATGTGTCAGAATATAAAAGATACAATGTGTTACCGAAGGTTCACACCACATGGACCTCAAGGATCATGTTATTTTCTAGATGCATTAGGATCCGTATGTAGCTGAGGTGGCAGTTCTATAGGTTTTAGAGTGTGATCATCAGTATGGTGTGATGGGCTCTATGGACCGATCGCCTGAATATTAGGGCCACCCAAATGAAGAATGGAGGGGACCACCTGCAGTGGGCCAGTCACCAAAAGTGATGGTCCGGTGGTAAGTCTGTTGAGCTCTACAGGCTGGTCATCGCCTATTTCCTGCAGATCGAGATTGCCCGACTGAAGGTGGGCGATTGCATGCACTTCATGGTGGTGGACCTATCATGATCAAGCTAAATAATGCATGACCTCAATTTCCATGCTTGCCTATGGAGATGCCTTAAATAACATGCCTATCCAAGGGGGTCCTGAGTCTCAATATTTGGACCCCATGGTCTAGCTAGAATGAGTCATTGCCCACCTTGCCTAGAGTATTTCAAGTGCATCCAGGTAAGCCATGTAAGCTTCCACTTTGATACCATATAAGCAATTGTAACATAGAAATTAACAAATATTATTGATATGATAGGTTTATATAGTACAATATAGGCTAGGAATAGCCTTAGGATATTATGGAAATAATATCCTTGATTGACGCTAACAGTCATGTAATGGTGCTAACCTACTAACGTAGTCAAAATGACTACAATGACTAACCATAATATATC